>CM034362.1:58304587-58669689 GCA_019925275.1 Mytilus edulis
CGGGAAATAAAAAAAAAGCATTTCATCACACAAGTTAGGAAACTAAGTATTTGTTGTTAAGCTCGGGGCAGATTGAATTGACATCCATACAAGTTCAGTATATGGAAAATGACGTGAGACAATTATGATATATATATCATGAAAACAATATATCTAACAAAATTGGTAGTTTAATCAACATATACAAATCAGTTGATAACTAAACTGATTCAAACGCTGGGCGTTATAATATTGACTCGTCATACCAGACTAGATAAATGATTATTTGTAAATATCTTGAATAATCCATACTTACACTGTTCATCGACAGACCAATAATCTAGTAATGAGTAACAATTTTTGTTAATTGTGATTGCATTTTATAAAAACAGGCTTTGTCTTTAACAAGGTAGGTGTGTTAAATGAATCATGTTTTCTGCCTTAGAGCAACATAAAAGCCATGAATAAACACAACAAGAGATAATACGGTCTGATGGAGCAATTTCATTCAGCTGAGAGACTTGTTACTAACGAAAAAGCTAATTTGGCTTTTTAAAGAAATTATGAATCTGTTTGAATCGGAAGTGTTAAACCAGCACAATTTATGCAATGTCACAATAAAATGTTAAATTTAAAGAAATATGTTACATAAGAGTGATGGATCTCTTTTCCTTTGAAGTAAACTCATAGAACCGACTAGAAGAATTTTTTTTTTAATTTAAATAATTGAGTTTTTCTTAAAGAAACTGGTTCATTTGATCAACAGACAAATATATTATTTGCCTTTATCGGTTATTCCTTATTCTATTACTCTTTTTTCGTTGTTTTTTGGTATGGTTTTCTGTTTTTCTTTAGCATAGTGTTTATGATTCTTTATTATTTATGATTTCCTCTCTTTCTGTTTCACTGTTCTTAACATTACATACTGGAATAAACCTTCAGCTGTTTATCTAATTCACGCTATTTTTATTTCAGTATATCAAAATGTATCAGTCTCTAAAACTGTAAACTTGCAATGAAAATGTTTTCCCGATAATAAAGACTCGTATTGTGGAGTGCCATATAGACATTAAATGTATTCTAGACAGGTTGTGAAATAATGAATGAATGATGAAGAAAACAAATTAGCCATACATGAATCTTACATGTACTATAATAGATGGTATGTACAATTCTAAATACTTCTTTTTCCATATTGAAATGTGTTTGTCAGTAAGGATGAGGGACTTTGGTTGCCAAGGTGTTCAAGCTTTTCATTGTTAACTATCTGCAATCTTTCAACAATGTGTTTGTGAACTTGATACCGCTTGTAGCTGAGTGCTTTCATTCTTTAAATACGAATCCCATTTTTCTTGATTCCGGGTAATCCGGCTCCTCCTTCAATAAAACTAGCAGTTAATAGATCATGACTGTATTTTGACGTTAAATAAAAAAAAAGGCTGAATAAAAACAATGTTGTTTGCATAAAAACATTAAAGGAACGTTAATGGATTATCTCCAAAAAAATACTGTAAAATACTTCAGGTAAAAGAGACATTCACAGAATTTAGTTAATTGATTTGTTATCACAGGGCAAGTTATCAGATTATATTTTTGCAGTAACGTTCATTGTTTTTAATGGCATTACTTTTATTTACCTCTTAGCAGAAACATGTTTCTGTTGTTGAAGCTGTATTAAAAGAAGTGCAGAATTGATACGTGTCAGTAAAATCAGATTAATTTGATTTTACACAGAGAACAAATTTAATTTACATTTTAATATTAATGTAAAACCGTTGAAAGTCGATTTGAATTGTATTTGATTGAAGAAGCACTTATTTCATTGTAATTTAATCAGATATTTTACAAAATACTCATGATTTAATGGACTTTTTATATTTTTTATTGCCTTATGTAGTAAACATTTGCAATTTTAATACATTAAGCGACATCAACCTCTATTCGAAAACACTACCATTTCCCGCAGCATCAATTACAAAAGTTTCTATTCCACAAATAATGAAATATTGTGTATGGGTTTCTCGAATAATATAATCATTAGTGTTTTTCAAAACATTCATACATCATGAATACAGATTTTTTAAAACTTCGAACCACACTTTAAGGAATGGAAATTTCAACTTTGGTTTTGTAACTGATGATACCGATAAAAAGCCAAACAAATTCGTTCGTCACAACTAATGCATTGAGTCATTGCTTTTAGAGTGGTACAAAGAGAGTTATGCAGGGTGGATATGTCTTAATGTAGATGATTGTTTGAGTCTTTTTTGTTTGTTTTATGTGCTGTACCATTTTAATCTCATTTAGAATGTATATGATATGGTTAAAATGACCTGTAGTTATGCTCTAAAGGCCATATTTGTATTTTATCTTAACGTATATAACCGTCTTGTTTGGTAAGCTGTACTTTAATGTGTTTTCTTCAACTTAAAAATATCAAAGCTATCTCAAAGTCACGTTCAGGATATATTCAAAGATCCAAGAAACGAGAAATCACAATTGATAACCATTCAAATGTGTAATGTACATGTACATGTAGCAATCAACGACTATATTAAAGTAAGGTATGGCAATTTGCTCCTTCACATTTCACGATATAATTGTATACAAAACCGAATAGTAAAATCAACAAAATAATCATATTATATCTTAATCATTAAATAACTTCTAGAAGTATATGGTGTGTTTGCTGTTATGGAACTCGTGTTGTTTACTTGGTAACGTTTACAATAATCTTAACAAAAGTATGTTCCTTAATTTGATTAAACGAATTGGCATGCTCCGATATGTATTTCGAATTGTTATCAAGTTATCAGAGTTATATAATGCAATAATATTAATACATCAAAGCGATGGGAATTTATTTAAGATACGCCATATTATAAAATGCTTGTTTTAATTGTAGATAATAGACCCATAATACACCAAAACGGGTGACAGTCATTGTGCTGTACCTGACTCGTTGATTTGATGAAATGTTTGTCTTCCAATCCTTTTTAATTAGAACACAAATGTGTTGTTTTTTCTATTATTTGTTCATGTGAATATAGTAAGGCTAGTTGTTAATTTTAACTTACAGTCTGTGATGTACATTTCAGTCTTGATTAAAACCGCACTTTTTTTCTGTGTCAAGATGAAGAATTGTCTAGTCGTCATTACTTTGCTTCTGGTTTTGTATGTTGAAAGGCGGAACATTTTCGGTTTGAAATGATAAAATAATCATTCTCTCGTCTTCATAATAATCAATTTTGTACCTCTTTGCACTAAATGATCAATGTATTCATTATATGTCTAGACTCGTACATATAGCGGTAATGAGCTGGAAATCTGTATTCAATCGGCGACCAAATGATTCCCCTATAAATACGTCTTTAGATTAAAGACTTAATATATATTTGCGATTTTCCTCGTGTGTATGGTCGAGATGCTTTAATTAGTTCTGAATTAGAAATTATAGATTATAAGATGAGATGAAGACACCCACAATTATCCCTTCTGTTCAATTACATACCAAAAACATTTGAGGTAACAGTTAACTTTCGTGGATCGTTTGTTCATTGGCAATCCTTCGTATCTGCTTGTTATTATATTTAATATCTGCAATTTATTTTTGGAGGTTCACTCCAGAATATTTAACAAATGTAATCAATAATGGTACATGATACCATTCAAAAATTTATGAAGTGATGATACCAAAATAAACCATAACATGCAACATATCTTACCAAAGTGATTCTTTTTGTTAATTTGTTAACGACACCAAAATATTATTAGAAGTGGGGATGATAGTGTCTTGTTCGAAACAGTCTAAATATTTACTTTTGAGAGCAAAATTGTATCAAAATAGAATACATTTGTATCAAAATGTCTTTAGCACAACAATACTTTAAAGGCGTACATAGCGTTTTGATCTGACAGATGAACTTCAAATTGCTCAATAGCTTTAGGAATATATCATATTTGATACTAAAATTCAATGTTCGTGACACTTGATTTTGTGCTTACATTTGCTGTTAAATACAAATGTAACCTAATAGGACTAGATTGTTTCCTAGACAAGTTTCCTATTAAAACTGCTGTACGTATGTGGTGTTGTTGATTGATGTGTTATTTGTTATTTCCTTTATGATTTATCAGTTTAAAAATCCATTTGGTATATTCCGCTTTTAATAAGTATTTCAAGGCTTGTGCAGAGCCCATGTTTATTACTACGTTAACTTTCATTTCAGCTATGAATGGCTGACACATTAGCAGAACATTAACAATATTTTTATATTATGCTGATTATAAAAAATATTTTGCAATATATACATCTTTCTTTACATTTCAGTTAGCAGGAGCAGATGTTGTGTTCCATGACATTTTTAGGTTAGGGGGAGGGTTGGGATCCCGCTTACATGTTTAACCCCGCCAAATTATTTAAGTATGTGCCTGTCTCAAGTCAGGAGCCTGTAATTCAGTGGTTGTCGTTTGTTTATGTGTTATATATTTGTTTTTCGTTCATTTTTTTTTTATATAAATGAGGCCGTTAGTTTTCTCGTTTGAATTGCTTTACATTGTCTTATCGGGGCCTTTTATAGCTGACTATGCGGTATGGGTTTTGCTCATTGTTGAAGGCCGTATGGTGACCTATAGTTGTTAATGTCTGTGTCATTTTGGTCTCTTGTCGACAGTTGTCTCATTGGCAATCATACCACATCTTCTTTTGTTATATTGATGAAATAACGTGTCATCAAAATATTGGCACAGATGTGTGCAACACTCTTCATACAACCATGAAAACGTACGTTCAAGACTAATTAGAGAATTCGACCCAATGAGTTGTAATATGTAAATTGAGATAATGGAATGTAGTACGATATTCTAAAATGAATTACAAAATTATGATGGCAAACATGTTTAGTAAATATCTATAATACTAAAATAACGAGGTCAAATTTGTCAGCCGTCATGGATTAAAAACGGCAAACCAAATAATTAACCTTTTTATATAGCAACTAATTAATATTGCCAATAATTAACAAGTTCCGGGTCAAATCCGATACCGATACCAATAGTATATTCACCTGTTACCATTTACCTTATCTGTACGTTGTGCACCAAACGGTGTATTTAGGATTTTGCTATATACACAGGTCATAATTACAGGGTTGACACTACTAAATTCAATCTAAATTAATCAGTATGACTTTCTAACATGACAATACGAATACTAAAAATCTGGACTTAAAATAAGGCGTATAGGTACAGTTTTCACTTTGTTAGCCAACATGACGTAAAACAGCGAATCAAAGAATTATTCTTTAATTATAACTAATATAGGACAATGCTGTTGATTAAAAATACTCCATTCCAGGCCGTTTTGTTTTCCAAATAATTAATATTATCAATAATTGATAAGTTCAAGGTCGACGGGTTCAAACAGAAAGATTTTGAACACAGAGAAAACTGTGCATCTTATAATCGGGATGACCTTCTCAGATGACAATAGCAATACTAAAATAAGGCTTACGCATAGCTATATTATTAGTTACATAGTGTGCTAGTGACCTAATACGGTATATATGGAATTTACTGACCCCATATATACCGTATTACGTCACTAGCATACCATGTAACGAATTTATCTTACCGACTATCTTAACGTGTAAAATTTAGACTAGTGACCTATCAAAGTGAGCAAGTTTTCAATACAGTTAGCATTAACATGATTAGGAAACTACTTCCTTTGATCCTACAAACACAGATGCCAACAATGACAACTTGTTAGATTTAAATGTGTTTTATGAATTTATTTCACTTTATCATCACTTTCTTCGTCTGTTGAAACCTTTAAGATTTTTTCTCAGTACTGTTTTATTTTTCTAAAGGTACGTAACACCACTACTAACCGTGTATGAAATAAGCCCCGCCTCCTTATTACTTTATATGGAATATAAAGGGACGCAGCTCCACTACTAACCGTGTATGAAATAAGCACCGCCTCCCAACTAACCTAATATTAAATATACACGGTTTCCACGAAGACGCTTTTAACCAATCATATTCCTAGAAATGTATAGGAGGTAAGATAAACTTTAATCCAGTCACGACCCCGATATCACGGGTGTGTTCTAGTATAATATAAGGTTAAACTATTTTTTCACAACTTACAAACCGAAGAGAAACTTATAACGCCAAGCCAAAAAAAAAAAAAAAGGAAGAAGATAGAAAGACAAACAAATGCACAAAATATATTAACGCTAACCCAACCGTACCGTTGTATTGATCTCATTTTCGCAGGAGATAAAACTAATCCTGTTTCGCAATTTGCAATCATTGTAGCAACTCTCCGCTTCAGAATCTGGGAAATAATTTCAAAAGTGTACACTAAAACGTCGTGATTTGTTAACAACGTCATAAACAATTGACATTTTACCACTAACATGACGCTATTTTAATAAAGGGTTCGGACGATTAAATTATTCATAGTCCTTTAGATTCCGAAATTGTCAATCGTAACATATTTTGAAAACAAACTATCAAAGTTATCTATTACATGCGATAAAAAAACCTACAAAGATGACATCAACATTAAAGCTACATTTTAAGAAACATAATCATGATCGAAATCCTAATGTAATTGAAATATGTCTTTTTCTGAAATATTGAAATTATTAATAATTGAATTTGTAATATTATATATTTGTATTGGTGAATAAAGAATCATGTTACAAAAATAAAAAATATTAATTTCCACAGGAAATGCTTTTTGTTTATAGTTACTGATCATATATTTAAAGAACATTGATCGGATCACTATCGAAGGATATATAGAACTGAAGCGTTATAACTTCTTTTTCTTTTCTTTTAACACTTTCATCATTGGTAAATGTCTTTCAATAAATGTGATAAAACTAATAACTCTGTACTATCCGGTTTATTATTGCTAAATATATAACACAATCATGTATTGAAAAAAAACTAAAATTTACTCAATTTGATCGAACTATGATCCAATTGGCCGTTTCAGAATCAAAAGGACTATGGGTAATTTTATTGTTCGTACCTCAAAATGAAAATACCGTCACGTCATTGGTTGAATTTCAATTATTTAGGACGTTTTTAATCAATCAAGACGCTTTGGTATACCCTTTTGAAAATATTACTCAGAATGCTTTCGATTCTGAAACGGCGAATTCACATACTTTTCGTGTTTCTTGGAAAATTTTGTATTTCTAGTACAGTTAAAAAGATAATTATCTCTTAGAACTTGTCCCACCAACATGTGTTCAGATTCTGGAAAATATAAACATTTTTGGATGACGTTTGTTCTGGGGACGGGCTCGGTTCTATATTTATATATATATGCTGTCTTAGAGACTTGATTTTGTCTTCTTGGCTACTAGAAAGATTAACAAAGGAATTGATTCAATAGTATGTTTTTAGTCGAAACGAAATGATTGATTTTAACTCTGTATCTTGATATACATGTTTTGCAGACTACGTTTTAGTCATTAAGCGACTTTAATTAGTGGTTTATAACATCGTAATTTCAAGCGCACATATGATCAGGCTTATAGTTCAACCCACTTGTCTGTCAAACCAACTACGCCAAGCCTTTGAACGTGAAATCAAACAATGATTGACGTGCAAGTCAATAGTCTATAGCAACAGCAATGCATACTCTTTTCGAAAAGTGCAGTTAACGCTATATATTTCTTTTTAATACTATGCAAAACTAGACCAATTTTAATATAGAATACCTTTCTTACAGGAAGTATAATAATGTACCATTTATCCGGATAAACTGTACTTACATCATAATAAACTATCGAGTAATATTTTTAGACACTATAACTTGACAAAAACGTGATCATGTTAAATAAACTCAAGAATAAGAATTGGTCGTTCAACATGTTCTAAAGAGATATTTGATTGCTAGCTTTTCAGTTAAATCATGTGAATGCAATCTTCATACTTCAGTAGTGACAGTTTATCATGTTTGCACTCGCAGTAATGGTTTACTTTTATAAATTGTTATTTGGATGGAGAGTTGTTTCATTGGCACTCACACCACATCTTCCTATATCTATTATATATAAGGGTAAGAACAAGAATTAATCATTCAAAAGAGATATTGAATTGTGAGTTTATTTATTAGATCATGCGAATGCAATATTTATGTATCTTTCATGACAGTTTATCATTTTTGTACAAACAGCCGAATCATTATAACTATCTCTACTTTCATTAATCCCGGTTAAGCATGAACATTATTTTTATTGTATTTATTTCATTGGAGTCATTCTGTAATATCTTGTTCCTTTTGCTTCAAATATCAAGCAATCGCGCTTTGAGATTGAATTAAATCAGTTGAATAATTTGTTCGTACTATAATCCAATTCATCGACTTCCCTCTTGTCTTGCAAGGTTTTCTGTTTTATACAAATGTGTTTATCATTCTTGAATAATGATCAAACAATGATATTTTTGTATAAGGGATTTTTTTTCTCTCTTGACTTTCATTGGATCAGATTTATATCTTAAACCAATGCACAGTTTTTGGTGGTTTCCTGACAAGAACAATATCATTTTTTTATATTTTTAATCACTATACAAATATTGTATTTATCATTCAATTTGACATTGTATTAAAACGTATCTTTAGTTGTTGTCCAAACTGTTGAATTAGTATTTGAATAAAACTGAAAGACTGAAACACAGACCAAGATGAGCACCCCAAATGGACTGTTATGTACAAAGTAGTTTAGACAAATGCGTTTTCTCCCAACAGAAGCAAAATACCATGAGACTATAAATGTACACTATATGTTAACTGTCAACCTATATTTGTAAAGTAGAAATATCGATTGCAGTATATCAAGGAATATGTACATGTTATGTACAGCAACACAGGGTCGAACGTTACGCATCCCTTTACCGGAGTTTGTCAACCTCTTAAAAAGTTGTTTACATATTAAATTGTATCATGATGTTATATGTATTATTATATCAATAAGTAAACTTGTTTGTCGGTAATTTGTTATAAGTGCATATGTTTACTACCAGTAATATCAGATTTACATAAGATTTATACATGAACAAATAAATTTGATTTGGATTTGCATATGAAATTAATGAATACTAGCAGTAGATTTAAGATTGTGTTTCAATTGGTTCGAAAATCACACTTTTCTTGATATTCAAATTATATATTCGACTCCTTTTATTAACTAAATTCTTTGACATTTGCATTCATTCAAAAACAAAAGGAATGCAAATGCGGATTATTCAATGTGAGGAGTCAAAAATTAACTTTATGGTTCAATAAATTCAAACTAAATAATAGCCATTCATTAAATACACAGGCAAATTTTGTTCACGTGAAATTAACGTGAAATTAACGTAAATTTCACGTGAAAAAAAATCACGTGAATTTCACGTTAATCGAGCTTATACGCGTAATTCACGTGAAATATTTCATGTGAATTTCACGTCAAAAATTTACGTGAATTTCACGTGAAAGCTTAATTCACGTGAATTTCACGTGAAATATCTGATTCACGTGAAATTCACGTTAAATTTTTCATGTGAAATTCATGTGAATTGAACTTTCACGTGATATTCACGTGAACTTTTCATGTGAAATTCACGTGAATTGAGCCTTCACGTGAAATTCACGTGAACTTTTCACGTGAAATTAACATGAACCGAGCTTCTTCTTTTTAAATGAAATTAAAGTGAATTCAGCTGTAATAACACAAATTTCACAGGATTTGAGCTTCTTCATGCAAGTCAAGTCTAATCTAATACAAATTCTGTTTTGATACATATAAGCATGAAAAATATTCTTCTTGGTCATGTGTTCATGCTTCCATTCTATTTTATTTTCTTTGTATCCACAATTTTTTTTGTCTGAAACAAACCTGTAAATGATTTATGGATTGGCCATTTAAAGAAGATATTTGCACTGATGTACTACATGTACTATAACATTAGAAACGATTTATATCATGTTCAAATGTATACATATATGTATAAGTCATATTGTGTGGTCATCAGTTATGACACAAACTATATTCTGGATAAGAACTTATATTCTGGATAATTCTTATATTCTGGATAAGAACTATTTGCAAAAGATGCCAATTTTTTTTATATGGTTTTGAAGAAATAACTAGTTCACCTCACCACAAATTCATGTACCCATTTAAAGTCAGAAACCTTTCCAATGGTTGTCTATAATCTAATATTTATTAAAAGAAAATTATTCAGAGAATTTGGTTTTGATGGCAGCTCTATTTTGACTCATATTGTAATTGTTTATAGTCGCTGGTCAATTCAATATATCATGGCAAATCTTTTAGACACCTGGCTTTTGATGAGGACTGCATGTTAGCACCTATAGCTAAATGTCTTTCGGGTGTTTTTGTTGTGTTATTGCTGTCTGATAATCAGATTGATATACACAGCTACTTTTGCATAGGTACTATTTCTGTACTAAAAATATGTAGTACTGGAAATTTACTTTTAATGTTCGGTACTATTTTATTACTTTAAAATTATTGTAATATTTACGTACCTGTATTTTACAGTACTTAATTTGCTCTGGAAATTTAGGTACTACAGATTTTTGGTTATTACTGTTACATTTTCAGCATTTTGAAAGTTTTTCTATTTCAAATCTCTTAAAATTATGATTTTCAAACATGGAATATTGTATTATTTCTGTACCAAAATATTTAGTACAAATCAAGTACTGTAAAAAACAAGTACCTAAATATTACAATAATTTTAAAGTAAAGAAATAGTGCTAAAAATTAAAAGTAAATTTCCAGTACTACATATTTTTAGTACAGAAATAGTACCTATACAAAAGTAGCTGAGTTTACCTCATATCTCATTGTACTAATAAACTAAAATAGAAAGTTCTATGAAATAAGGGCTAGCTGATATACAAATGTACCAAATTGAAAGTCTAATTTACAACCATCTACTTCTTTTTTCATATATGCAAAATAGTTTTCTCATTTTAACACTGATCTTAAGGTGAAGACAAAATGTGGACAAATAACAGGCATTTATATACCATTTAAAGATTTCAAAGTTTGGCTGCACAATATAAAGCTAAACATTTTTGTTACTTCATTTTTTATATAAAGTTCATATTCAATACATCGTGTACATGATATATGCATTTTCATTTTTTTTAACTTGTACATTTTTGTATGTTGACACAATAATCTGAATTTGAATTGTATTGTATTCTGAAAGTACTTATGGTTGAAAAAATAAACGCAATAGTTAATTCCAGTTGGTAATGGTATAAATTTCTTGACTACCATGTCTGTTAATAATGTTTAAGAATCCACTTCTGCATATAATTGATATTTGTACCCAAAGATTCCTTCATACATTTCCACTTATCCTCCTAAGATGTTGCTCCAATGATAGAATCCTGTAATGCATATTTTGCAATCAGACTTTGGAATACTTCCTACAGTTCCTGTAATATAATAAAATCAGCATGTAATGTTTATTTCTGTATTGTAGTCCAGCAAAAAAAGTAACATCAATTTAATCTCCAATCATTTATCCCACTTATAATCAGGAGAAAACTGTATTGTATTTTAAGCTCTGACATGATAAATTGGTGATTTTATGGTGATTTACCCAGTAAAATTTTGACAGTAAAACCTGGGTTTATCCAGTATTTCCCACAAACCCAGTTTCAGGACATTTTATGGTGTCAGACTACCAATTACTCACTTCAATTTAGAGTGTATGTAAAAGTAGCCCTACTCTGACAAAAAAAACAGTGTGTTTGATGTCCTTGTTTACTTAAACTAACCAACAAATTTGCAGAAATGAAACTTTTGGTGAAAGAGAAATATATCTAGACCATTTTGAGCCAAAATTTACTTGTCTATGAGTTTGCAATAACAATTGAGGATTTATACGCTCCATAGTATACTAATTTAAGATTTCCAGAAAACCAGGGGTTATTTTTGGAGTATCTCTGTTCGAAGGTCAGTTATTTTGTTAGAAGGCTTTAAAGGTATGGTAAAAAAATGGCATGTAAAAAGCTGATACATGTACAAATCAGGATATACCTGGTTTCTATGAAGTTAAACTTAAGGTAAAATATTTCGAAAGCTGTGAAAATTGCAAAATTTGGTTGAACAGATAGGTATTTTTAATTGGTGATCTGGCACCTTATAGCTCACTATTCTGTATCAGTTTTCTTATTGGTGAAAGCTGTACATATGCTCATTTATAGTTAGCAAAATTCAGTCATTTGAACTCTAGTGAATAGTTGTCTTATTGGCAATCGTACCATGTTAAATTTTTATAATAAACTAATTATGAAAACAAACTCTCTTCATGTATTTGTATTACACATAACCTGTATTATGTATATGTAAGTATACTTAGTGCCTATAAAAACACAACTCATCATTTTCAAGCCCCCTTCTTTCATGTCTTAACCCCTTACAATCATTGCTTACAACAAATATAGCTGATATCTTAATTGATTTTATACAGTATATAACAAACAGACTAAAATATGAAACTTCATATTGACCAATGAACCATCACAATGAATATCAGGTCATTGTAAGATGAACCGTGCCCAGAAAGACATGTACTTCACCATACCATCAGTTGCAGACAAGACAAAAAATACCTACATAACCTAATTCATGATATCAGTAATTGTTTAATCTTGGTCAAGCTATTTTGATAGTTTATTTTCCTCAAACTACAAGCATAACACATGGGTATATTTATATGTAATAAGAATTGAATCTTAGGAAAATCCAGGATATAAAATTCTATTCTCATAAATTTACAGTGTCTATTCCATAGAAGTCAAAAGTTAATATAAATTTTTCATGTGAAATTCACGTGAAAGTTCAATACCATTTTGACTATAAAAACTACATAACAAAAACTGTACATACCAGTTACATGTACTGTAGATACAGGGTCTCATCTACATGTATTTTTAATCAATTCATTCATGTCATTGTATAACTTCAAATCCTCTTCCATCTTTGGAGCAACAAATGTGTATTTCTGAAAATTTAAATTACATTAATTATTATAAATATAAGCCCTGAACCTGATTAATGTTTTCCAAATAAAACTAGAGGCTCTAAAGAGCCTGTGTCGCTCACCTTGGTTTATGTGAATATTAAACAAAAGACACAGATGGATTCATGACAAAATTGTGTTTTGGTGATGGTGATCATGGTGATGTGTTTGCAGATCTTACTTTACTAAACATTCTTGCTTATTACAATTATCTCTATCTATCATGAACTTGGCCCAGTAGTTTCAGTGGAAAATATTAGTGAAAATCTACAAATTTTATTAAAATTGTTAAAAATTTACTATGAAGGGCAATAACTCCTTAGGGGGTCAGTTGAGCATTTTGGTCATGTTGACTTATTTAAGGTCTTACTTTGTTGTACATTATTGCTGTTTACAGTTTATCTCTATCTATAATAATATTCAAGATAATAATCAAAAACAGCAAAATTTCCTTAAAATTACCAATTAAGGGACAGCAACCAAACAAGGGGTTGTCCGATTCATCTGAAAATTTCAGGGCAGATAGATCTTGACCTGATGAAAAATTTAACCATGTCAGATTTGCTCTAAATGCTTTGGTTTTTGAGTTACATCCGAAGTTATTATTTTCTGAACAGAATATATATTGAGCTTGATCTGTAAACTTGTTACTGCTTGTCATGATCTAAAATAAATATAACTATAATAAGGGTGAGAGTTGGGATTTTCCTTACATTTCAATGATGTTTAACCCTGCCCCTTTCTGTACATGTATAATGTGCCAGTCCCAAGTCCGGAGCCTGTAATTTAGTGGTTCTTCTTTGTTGCTTTGTTAGTTACTTAATGATATTTTTTTTTTTATCATTGTTTTGTTTATTAATTCAGCCATTAGTTTTCTTGTTTTAATGTTTTATATAGACATTTGTGATTTTGGGGTCTTCCATCATGTCCATACAATGTACATGTAAATGTAGCTGAGTAGGTGATATTGGCTTTGCTTATTGTTGAAGGCTGTACAGTGACCTTAAGCTGTTACTTTTTTGTCATTTGGTGTCTTGTGGAGAGTTGTCTCATTGACAATCAATTCCACATCTGTTTTATATTGTATCGTCTTATTGTAGTTATTGATTCATACATTTTTGCCAGTTCAAGACTTACAAAAATGTATGGGAACATTTCCCTCCCCTAGCTGGAAATTCTCTGGCCCTTGTGGTAGTTTTCTTTAAATTGTTATCCAGATATGTTTGAATAAGAGAAATCAACACAGTTGTTTTCCTTATGATATGACGTTAAATGATATCTAATGTTAAAAGTGAGGTACAGCCACCTGCCGAATAAAAGTGTACCACAGATTAGGTATTTGTGCTGGCTTTCAGTTACTGCTAGGAAGTCTTGAAACTTGTCAGTGATTGTCCTGTGTCATGTACAAATGTACATGTATGTGATATCTATTGTCCTGTGTCATACATGTACAAATGTATGCGATATTTAAACTACAAGTGTTTTGTTATATATATATGACTGAGTTGATCATACATAAGATACATGTAGTACAACATGTACAATGAAGTATCGGTTTCTTCTTCTTCTTCTTCCCGTTACGAGTCGAACTCTGTAGTAAAGTGTAATTGACTCGGGCTTTGAATGATAAAAAAATATTCTTCTTGTCGCTAATTAGTGAGACTGTAAATTAGGTTTTGTTTTGATAAACTAGTAAAAAATTAGTAAAAACAATGATGTACATATACATTTGTACGTATTGTAAAACATGAAAAGTATTTTGATAAAATTGAGAATAGAAATGTGGAATGATGTCAAAGAGACAACAAACAGACAGTTTATTTATTATATGTCTCTGTTATAATACTTAGTCTTCAAGCTGAGTGGCAGGGATCTCCTGTAGTTGGTGATCGCAATACTGGTATACCAGTATTGTCCACAATACTGGTATAAAAATTTTGTACCAGTATTGTATTCCAGTATTGTACCAGTATTGTGCTTTTTTTTAAATAAACAATATAGGTAATTAATCTGACATAATGAAATTAACATATGACATTTATTAGGAATGATTGTGTTTAACAGATAATGCCATAGATGGTACACTGTGATTGTCACCAAATAAAGTTTTAAATCTTCTGATGGTTTTTCTTAACCATTCTGTCTCAGCATTTAAAAAAAACTGTACTTTCTTCTATGTTTTCTTTCAGTTCTCTCTTTCCAAGATTCATGCAGTATATTTGCGTGAATTTTATATTGACATTAATGCTGGTATAGCTTCTGTATCATCAGCATTGCATGATATTTTGTAATTTACCTCTTGTTTCACATGTCAATGTGACGGAGTGTTTTTGATATAAAGTATATTGTATTGTATTGTCTATTTCTTCTTCAGATGTGATTTCTGCAACCCCTTCCCCTTCCTATATTGGTATTTAGTTATTCAGTGTCTATGAAC
The DNA here is from genome assembly GCA_019925275.1 of Mytilus edulis. Classification (NCBI taxonomy): domain Eukaryota; kingdom Metazoa; phylum Mollusca; class Bivalvia; order Mytilida; family Mytilidae; genus Mytilus; species Mytilus edulis. The sequence continues at coordinate 58,320,084 of CM034362.1, forward strand.
TTTCTCAAACGCTAACTAGATTACAAGCTATTTCAGATAGCATCTGTACAGCTCTCTTACTGAATGCTGAATTTACTGTATTAAATTCTAATAATTTGCTTGAATTTATTAAACAATTACTCAGATAATAATTAGCTTTTATTTTATTTTATCTATATTGAATTAAATAAAGTATATAAATATGATATAATTATTAGCAATTGTTAAAATAATAATGATGATATGAGTTAATTTCAATAATCCTTTGTTTATTTGTGCAAGTATAATAATAATAATACATTATTTCCGTAAGCAAATACAGCTTATTGGATTTACACAATATAAATATCCAATAGATAATATTCAGCATAATATAACATTTTTACACAAAGGAGGGACGAAAGATACCAAAGGGACAGTCAAATTATACAAATCAATGAAAGAATAATTAAACTGGTTGTTAATTGATTTCACAATTATCCTCTATAATCTTTTTGAGTTCATTTAAAGGGAAATCACACTATTTAAACTACTAATAATAATTATTTGAAATTTTGCATGTAGACAGATCATACTTATTTCAATATTTTAGGCGGAAAAAAAATTGGGGTCACCGATGTTGTTTTCGAGATATGACGTCATCAAAAAGTAAAGAATTGCGTTATACCGTGATATAGAAATAGCGCTCAAAAAAAATAAAAGAAGGCAAAATTATTGAAAAACGATGTTTAACTGGTTTAACTAAAACTGTCAATTGTAACTTTTATCTTATACACATATATTTTTCTCATTTTCCTTATTTTTTAAGGCCTTTTTACATTTGCCGCCATTTTTAATTGCCGTTTATTATAGATTTTTCTTGAAATAAAAAAAATCTACTAATGTTTTATCCTTCAAACTTCTGCATTAGTTGCAGCTTCAGAGGAGATTTTAAAAGCATAAATAAAAAAGGGGGGTCACCGATGTTTTTAATCCGCTACAGTGGAAATAATCTTATTATCAATTTTTGGCGGGAATTAAAACTTTTTTTCTGAACGTTATAGAACGACGTTGATAGCATTGCAGCATTTCTTGCAATGCTTGGAACTATTGGGTTTAACCTTTTTTCTAACAAATTATATATTTTTTTTATTTTTTATATAATAATTTATTTTAAAGGTATTTATTCCCGTCCTTAAAATGCATGAAATATTTGCCACTGGACGTTAAGCAACCAACAATCAATCAATCAATTTTTAAGTTACTTTGATGATTAAGTATTAAACATACAGTAACAGTTTATTAAAAAGTAGTTGTCAAAGTTGGAGTCATCTAAAAAAAATTATAGGTTTTGTTGTAAAGGAAAAACTAATATGCCGTATAAATATTAATTTACGGCTTGCAGATTTAGAATCTTCTACTTCGAAATATTGAGGGTATCTGGGCTGAAAAGTAACACGTTCCATTTAAACTACACACAGAATAAATTCACTAACTTGTCCATTGCATCGGGAAGATAAAACCTGCAATGCCGTATTTTAAAAAGCCACAAACTCAGCACTTTCAATGACACCAGGCATGTTAAATTGCTATCAGGCCTGTAAAAATCTTATCTACAGGACAGGCCTACAGAATCTAACTTAAAAAAAATTCAAAAATAGAGCTCTGTGCCTGTAGATTTAACAGTTAATTGTGAAGACTGTTAAATACTGCAAAATGAAAGGGAAAATATTTTTTCGTTTGCAGCAATATACATATTTGCCGAATTTTTCAAAATTCTTTGCCATACTCTGTTCAAATAATAAAAGTTATGCAAGCAGACAACATATAAAATCAAAGCGCGAAAGCGCTGTAAAGGCAGTTAATTACAGGTTGTGTGTATTTCTAGTCCAGTTATATCATTATCTTCCATAGAACAGAGGTGGTTTGTAGAATTTAAGATTTAGAGTTCTTTTGTACCTAGTTCACCTATATCTATAGCAGGGATGGGCACGATTACTGACAAATGTAATCGATTAATAATCGATTACATGAAGGATTTTTGTGCAATCGATTAATAATCGATTACTCAAATTTTAGTATGTAATCGATTACAATCGATTACTTTACCAAAAGTAATTACATTACTTTTCGATTACTGTCAATTACATACTTCAACATTTCAACAAAAAATAACATAAGGAAAACACAATTATATTGCTCAACATTTGGAAAGTGGAAATAAAGATCTTTACAAAATGCATCATTCAAAGCATTGTTTCTAAATTATAAGTTAATAGCTGTTTTTTTTTAAATCAAATCTCTTGATGAAGAGTAGAAATATTTAAAAAATCTTGAAATTTTGACTTTCAACATAAATGAAACATGTCATCGCATTGCAATAATGACTTATTCATAACTAATTGGTTTTTTTTCAAAAAATAAGCTTTCTTACTGACTTACGTTAGCTTTTTTGTTTTTACTCTTTATAAAAAAAAATATTTTAGCATAGTTAATAATAATGTTTAAGGAAATATAAAAAAAAGTAGAATAATTAATTAGTTCAGCTAATTTTAAAGATCAAAATTTATTTTTATAATGACATTCATAATTTAAACCTTTTGTTTGGATTACCACCCTAATTAAAGATTATTTAACTGCCACTGGAGTGCAATCTATAACCTGGGGTTAAATATTGTAAATTTCCTTCTTAATTAGACATTTATAAGATAATTGAAATAAAAACATAGTATGTTTGTTATTGATTAGAAGACTTTGATCATCCATTAGTAAAGGCAAGAATTTTGTTAAGATTTGTAACTTCTTCAATCAAATTATGTACAAAATATATTTATAGTGTCAAAGGGATACATGTATCTTTTTCTAAAAAGAATTGCTATGCATAGTCATTGGTTCATTGTTCAAAAGATTTTGTGTTATTTTTCAATTTAATTTATATACATGTATATCATAACATTTAAGAAATCAACTGTTTATCTATTCTCAACTTTAATTTCAACTCTGATTGAAAATGTTGTTTTCAGAAAAGTTAATACAAATAAGCTTACTCCTTTGAAAAAATGTAGTACAGAACTTAACAAAAGATGGACACATTTCTTTTTTAAGATCTATTTTATTATTTCAAATCTATTTTCTTATTTAAATATTAAAGCTCTTGAATTATTGACAAGCACATACATCCATTTGTTTCAAAAGCTAGATATAAAGTAAATTTAAGTAGGGGATCTGGTTACTCATAATGCAGCTTGATACAATAGAAAGATATAATTTTTTATCTATACTACAGAGTGATAACATACATAATTTCCTCTGAAATAGGTTATTATTCATCAAACTATTATACTAAAGTAATGGAAATGTAATCGAAAAGTAATCAATGATTACATCCAAATTTTTGCTGTAATCGATTAAATTACGATTACATGTAATCGAAAATGTCTTCGATTACAGATTACTGTCGATTACTTGAAAGAATGTAATCAATTACAATCGATTACGATTACAGATTACGATTACCCCATCCCTGATTTATAGTACTGTTTACAGTATATTTTCTGTGCCTCGCCATGAAATGCATTTTTAGCCATGGCCTTGTCAGTTTGCTTTAAATTTATGAGTTTGACTGTCCCTTTGGTGTCTTTCGTCCCTCTTCTTTAGACCCGATTGTAATGTTACACATCAAATACATCAAATAGCTAATACCCGGAACGTAGTACCGGGAACCAGGATAATACGTAGACAACATACATAACTAATACCGAAATTGAAAAAGCTTTAAGGTTTCTCGTTCATAAACCGAATTCTGCTTTGAATTATAGAAGATGCAATATTAATCATGTTCAGTCGACTTTTCATTGTTATATCAACGTCTGAACTAATGAAAGAATCTTTAGATGTCAGATAACACTTGAAATTGACCCGACCTCTTTCCACACGGAATATACAAATAATGATAGTTTGTAGTCAGGTTGCTTATAATGCAAAATACACACTAATAACAAGTTCTATAAAACGAACAATACACACTGATAGTTTCTTTAGTCCCCAATGTAAATGAAAGAAACAAAAACCATATCATAGCATAAAAAGAAGAGGAGAAATTCGAACATTTCCGGATCTATTTCTGGCCAAAAGACCCCCAGCATAGATTGCGTATGAAAAGATGAACCTCATGACTTAAAAGTCAGGCCTTAAAGCACTGCCTTTAAAAACAAATCAGGGCAAACAGGTACTTGGGCGAACGTGAAGTAATGAATTAATCAATTATGTCAAACGGAAGATGGAAGCTTTCAGTCATTGCAGATTTCTGTTTATTCCTGCACTATTTAATCATATTTTTTTAGTTACCTGTAGTATATCCTCGAGTATTTATTAACTCATAGCTCCTTGGCATTGGTTGTCTTGTTAAATTAGCTAAAACAAGTACTATTGTTGTTGACAAATTATTATCGGCTGCGTTCTTCTCTTCTTCAAAACGCGTCATAATCTGTATCTTTCAAGCGTTTTAAAAAAAAGTCCGAATCCGGACTACAGATTGGCGGATATTTTGCTGATGTTCAAAGTATTTCTCCATGTGAAAAAAAGGTATCCCCAATCTTGTAAATATTAGTGACTATATATTAAATACAAAACAAATTCTTGGAACATATAACAAATTATTTTGTTTTATAAGCATCCTTTACAAAGGAGCACCTCCACATGGACAACCCTTACAACCCTTTTATATGGCTTTAATTTATAAAATATAATAACTTATTATTTCAATTAATAACTGGGACTATTATATTATTTAGTATAATCACAGATTATGACTGTGAATTCGTTGTGTGAAATAATATATATATATTTATAAAGATAAATGTTTATAACTTAAATTCAATGAGAAATAAACCAGCCTTGTCTAATTAGCAATCATTTACCACACATTTAGCTTTCAAATACCATGAATTAGAATACAGGGGGGGATCCAGAAATGTACATAAATGGGGACCCACTGACTGGCTAAGAAGGGGCCGCCCCAGTCACGCTTCAGTGATTTTTAATATAAGCAACCAATTATTTTCCAAAAAAGAGGGGGGGAGGGGGGGCAAGTCTGTCATTTTACTGTCAGTCAATAAGTTTTTATAACACATAAAATTAAGAATGAAAGTGGAAAACAATTGTCAAAGAGACAACAACCTGTCCAAATAGCAGAAAATAAACAGACTACTAATCTAAGACATTATGTATATTAAAGACCATAAATTTATTCCCCTGATTATAAATAAAGTTTAAAAGATAATTAAAAATTTGAAATCAGTTCTGAAGCAGATTGTATGGGAAAAGGGGGGGGGGGGGGGGGATTTGATTTACCACATTCCCAAGGTACCTTTTCTTTTTACAAGTCTTCTCACACTTTTTCAATATCCTTGACAGGCCCGTAGCCAGGAATTTCCAAAGGGGGGTTCGTTTGACTCACAAACTCGACTTCAACAGTCACAATTCGAACAGAACATCACCTTTAACAGTGCTTATTAGTTTTCAAGGGGGGGTTCGTCCGAACCCCCGAACCCCCCCCCCCCCCCCCCCTGGCTACGGGTATGCTTGACCCATATCTGTCAATTATAGCAACTTTATTTACTTTGCCTTTTTTTCTGTAACTACATTGATTGGAAAATAATTCCCATAAGAATGGGGACACTCAAAATTTTACATTAACCTTTTCCAGAGTAATAAGGACAATCCTAAATAAACTACTTAAAATATACCTAATAGACATTTTTGATATTTGTGAAAACATAGCAGTTTTATACTGCACTTTAAATATAGAAACTTCAAAAATTAATATACATTCAAATTAATTTACATTTATTGACAACGTATAGTACATATAAAACTCTTTTCTGTATGCTTACTGTTTTTATTCACATGTACTATTTAATGTTTAACTACTGTGCAGATTGAAAATGCTCACAATTTTTTTTTACTTTAATTTAATAGTTTGAGGAAAAGTTTCATGCATAGTAAAAAAAGGGAGATAACTCATTTTTTGGAAGTAAATGATCTATTTACAGTAACAGCTAGTATCTATTTCATAAAGTGGAGTTACTTTCCTTTTTTAAAAGTTTAAAAGTAAAGAAGATATTAGATGTGTGAAAGTAATTAAATTTACAAATTAATAATTATAGAAACATTACTACTAAATCATTTAGTCCATCACTGTAATATATATGCATCTATGAATTTGAAATTCAAATGAGAGTTACACATGTATACAAAATTCCATTTTTGTGATTCTACTAGAGATAATTAATATTAACAATGATAAAAATATATATTTAAAGACCAACATATTTTTGTAGTTGCATTTAATCCACTATCAAGGGAGATAATTCATGCTTAAAAATGATAAATATTAACCATTAACATTGGTTCTATGTCCTTCTTTTATGTACATCTTTAGACACAAAGAATAACAGCTTTGAAATGATTCACTTCTGCAAAATTGAAATGAACAATAGTATGTGTAAATTTCATGTGAATTTGTTTTCATATATATATTGCAAAAAATTAACTCAATAAATTCAAATTTCTCTTATGAACTCATGGTTTAATTCAGATAAAATGAAACATAAATTTCACAGGGGTTTTGATTCATGTTTATTTCTGATGAAATTGTTCATGTGAATTTAATGTGAAATTTTTCACGTGAATTTAACATCATTTTTTTAACGTGAATTTAACGTGAAATATTCGAGTGAATTTCATGTGAAAATATAAATTTTTAAATTAAATTGAGATTCCAAGCTAATATATGATACATAAATACAAGGTATGAGATGTTGACAAAATTTTTGATTTTCATTTAATTTTTTATAACTTAGAAACCATTCATATTTTTTCACGTGAAATTCACGTGAAAATTTTACGTGAAATTCATGTGAAATAATTTCACATGAAATTCACGTGAAAATTTAATGTGAATTTCACGTGAAATCTCTTCACATGAAATTCATGTGAAAAGTTAACGTGAATTTCACGTGAAATCACTTCACGTGATATTCATGTGAAATTCACGTGAAATTAATGTGAAATTCATGTGAAATTCACGTGAAATGAGATTCACGTGAAATTCACGTGAGCAAAATTTGGCTGTGTAGGTGCTTAGTATCAAGTTGTGTAAAAATAATAAGCATTAAAGCTTAATAATGTTTGAAAGCGAATGGTTTATATAATTCTTATACTCGTGTCGTGCTGTGTCGTCTGCATTCAAAGATGAACATGAGACTGTCTTGTTACAAATATTTATGTTCTATCACATAGACCGACAAGTATTTTGTTGGAAAAGATAAGAAATTAACTGATGTATTCGGTCTACTGACATCAGTCTTTTATGCGTCTTATGAAGTCGCTTGCATATAAAAGTATTGTGAATAAATTGGTTTTAACAAGATACAAGATATGATTTAAGTTACATGAGAAGGTATAATGCATTGCAGCTCTTTATGAAATATTGCGTATTTGGTCAACCGACTTATTGTAGCAGTTTTATTCTTCAACTAGAAATGTTAAATGAAATATGAGTTTTGTATTGACAGCTTGTTATGTTTTAAGGGACCAATCACAGAACACAGATATTAAAAAATGTTATATACATAATATATATGGACTATAAGAAAAATGTCTGCCACATTATGTTTGTATGTGACTTTCCAAAGTCAGGAGCATTTAATACGGTGGTTGTCCTTTGTTTATGTGTTACATATTTGTTTTGTGTACTTTGTTTTGCACTTTAATTAGTCAATTAGTTTTCTCGTTGAATAATTTTACATTGTCATTTTGGGTCCTTTTTATTGCTGACAATGCGGAATAGGCTTTGTTCATTGTTAAAGTGCTTGTGGTGACATAAAGTTGTTAATTTCTGTGTGATTTGGTCTCTTGAGGAGAGTCATTTCATTGGCAAACATACAACATTTTTTTTTATCCTCTAGGCATATTATGAGGTAAAACATGGTACGAGTATATTATTAAAATTACAACTTCTTAAAATTAATATCGGTTTCAAATTCCATTAGAGATAACTTGGAGTTCAAAACAAGAAAAGATGGAAGAGACGTCATAGCTTGTCATATATCCTTAGAAATCATATTACTAGTACTGTTTAAAGGATATACAAGGCAATTTAAACAAGGCTCCGTGTTGAAGGCCGAACATTGACCTATAATGGTTTACTTTTTTTCAAATTGTTATTTGGATGGAGCGTTGTCCCATTGGCACTCACACCACATCTTCCTATATCTATGACATTGATTTAGTTGGTATGTGTTCTATTTCGCCCCTAAATCTTTTAACAATTCAGTATTGACTAATTACGATCTTGAAGTACATTGCAGAAACATTTGAATCTAATTGCTCAAGATGTAGCCATATAAATTTGATGTACAGTAGTTATCGTTTGTTTATATAATTTATAGTTACGTGTTTCTCGTTTCTAGTTGTTTTTCATATAGATTATACCGTTGTTTTTCCCATTTGAATGGTTTTACACTAGTAATTTTGGGCACCTTTAAAGCTGGTTGTTTGTGTGAGCGAAGGCTCCGTGTTGAAGTCCGTACATTGACCTATAATGGTTTACATTTACATGTTTTATAAATTGTTATTTGGCTGGAGAGTTGTCTCATTGGCACTCATACCACATCTTCCTATATCTAAATACCCAGAAGATGTACTTCTTTCGTTTTTGGATGTCATACATTTCAAATCATTGTTTAAACAATTGTATTTTGATGAGACTATTGCATATGCAAGTGAGTAATTAAGTTTTTAATTGAATCTTACCATGCTTTAAGCAGATTTTAAATGAGAAATGAGTAATACAAAGCTTTCTTGTAATTTTCCTGTAATTATATATTTGTTAGGATGGATTCGTTGTGATATACTGTAAGCATTTTTTGTTGATGGTACGTAAAATGAAATTTGACTAAAAGCATATGAAATTATATTGGTTAATTTCAGCGCGCATGATGTATACACATGTCTCTTGTTTACTTAAAATAGGGCCGAAAAATACCAGAGAGACGGTCAAACTCATAAATCGAAAATGAACTGACAACGCCATGGCTAAAGAAGAAAAAGACAAACAATAATCCACATAACACAACATAAAAAACTAAAGAATGAGCAATACGAACCCCAACAAAAACTAGGGGTGGTGTCAGGCCTCCGGGAGCATTAAGTTAGTCATTAATACTCAAAATTAATGTGATTTGCTCCAATCATAATTTAAGTCCCATTCACAGAGCTTGTAAATGTAGGTTGAAGACGAAAATAAGAAACGTTTGTGTATAGTTTATGGCGTGTCATTTTTGCTGGTGTTAAATTTCAAGATTTTCATTGAATAAGGTAAACGAAATATTTTGGCGGTAAGTATTTGGTAGATTCAAAACATTTATCAGGACCTTTGCATTTGCACTTTTACATTGGTGGAATTTGTAAAAAAAGAAATTCAGAATTCCGTTTTAGTATTGATATTGTAAGGCCAGGGGAAGACCAATCGTGTTCATGTTTGTAGTAAATTATTTTCTGAATGATTTAAAAAAAACTACCAGTTATTTCATAGTTATTGATATTTATGATGAGTTAATTTTTACATGTAAAAAAATACATACTTTTTTTAAATTTAATTTGATTTCAAAGTACTGAAACAATGTCTCTCCACACCTAAAATTTAAATAAAATACAAACAACTTATTTTTTTTCAAATGAATTCAAATAATCAAGTTTACAGTTAATACGGTACCATATTTAAAATTTCTACTATAAAACAAATATTCCAAAGAAAATTGCTGACTGAGTCAAATTAAATATGCTAGTGTAACGGTGATTGCAGCTTACAGAATATATAATCTGATTTTCGCTCTGACAAAGAGGAAGTAAATTACAGGAAGATCAGATAATATGAAAAACAAATTTATGTGTCAAACGATATCGAATTAAAAGAAACTTTATGCAGAAATTAATCGTATTTGTAAATTGAAAATCTATAACAAACATGTAAAACAATCTCCGTTGCATCTGTCCTTGAGGAAAAACTCTGGTTTTGCTCTTTGTAATGAGATTTCTGTTGGAAATATTGACATTTTAATGTTCTTTTTCTTGAAATTGGCAATAACGCTGTTACGGCTAGTATAAATGTTACCGTAAAAAGTGAACATTTCAAAGAATTACGTCATTATCTAAACAGACATTTATTCACACACTGTCTGTTCATCAAAATAACATTTCAATTTCAAGACAACTTGATGTGAATCAAATAACGCGTGTTTAGTCATGGGAAAATATCTGCAAGAATTTTTTTGTTCTGAATTTGCCCCTGTAATGGTAGCGTTAAAGCTTCACCACAACGGTATGACGTGAAAATTATAAAAAAAATAAATGCAATTTCAAACATATTTTTATCGGAGCAGATATAAGTTCTGCATTAAACGTGTTGGAAACTTTTTTGGTTTGTTTGTTTAATGTCTTCTTTGAGCAGGTAATAATTCTATTCAAATAGCTTAGAACTGTCCATGACATTGTTTCACAATTTGTTTTTTATTTTCCTTTGAGCAGGTAATGATTCTATTCAAATAACTTCGAACTGTCCATGACATTGTTTCACAATTTGTTTATTCGCAGGAATTGAAATGTTGCTACGAATTGATCTCGATAAGCAAACATGCTACTACAGTGAAACCTGTTTAAACCGAACCTCTTCGAGACGTAAGATTTTGTTCGGGTTTGGATGATGTTCGGTTTTATCAGGTTCACAACGCAAACAATATGACAAAACGGTGCTTTAGAAAATGTTTGGTTTATGCAGGTTTTGGGTTTAAACAGGATTCGGTTAAGCCAGGTTTCACTGTAATAGTATATTGTTTTCGTTTATTATATTCTGCAGCACTATTTGAGACGGAACTATGGATTGAAATATTGAACAATCTATTAGATGCACTTTTCAGGCTTACATGTTAATAAATACTACATGTGTTGCAATCATGATCAATCTGTTTTATGCAGTTTTGAATACTATGTATATGATTACCATGATTACACTTTTGGCAGATTTTTCAAATGTATTGGAAATTTATTAAATATTATTTCTGGATGAGACTATATGCATGTAAGCAATCTTCCATAAACCAATTTTATAATTCTAGTAGTGGAGTATTTTGTAATACTAACATCGATATTAAATCTAAACAGTTTCAGTAAGATTATAATACCATTGTTTACAAAGTTAATACGACCTATAATGGTTTACTTTTATAAATTGTAACTTGCATGGATATTTTTCTCATTGGCACTCATGCCACATCTTCTTATATCTATTCAACACGGTAGTCTTTTTTTAACAGGAACAGGAAAAAAATTATTCACTTTTAAATTAAAGAATTTGTCATTTTCACCAATCGTATATCATTGTATTAATGTTCGTTCACTTATATTTCTGTCTGTCTCTCTACAATAACATATCACAACCGTTGTTCATAACATATTTAAAAAAAGACTTGTTTTACAGATAGGTTCTTATAAAAGGACGGTATTAACACCTAAGTATGCATTTTAATTATTCCGCTGTACAGTATACCATTCCATAATTTTCTTCGTCACGCACTTCCGTTTGACAACCCTTCCATCGACCACCATTGTATATATCTCGGTTCAACTTATATGAAATTTTGAAAGGTAATCCAAGGTTAACAATTATGTAAAGAGAGGTAACAAATGCAAAGAGAAAAGAAATTGTTGGTTGTTTACTTTAATTTTGGATATGCTATTTAGTCATTTATTGCTTATTTATGTTTTTTGTCAAACCTTTTCAAGTGGTAGTACCCCATAGAGGAAACTTAATTGCAATGAATAGAATTGCAGAGCTAATTACACAATGATTGTATCTTTTTGTATTACTATTATGAAGCTATAAACAAATAATTAATTGGAACAAATACACCTAAATCAACGGTTAGAATCACAATTTTATCATGAAATTGAAGAAATTTCATGTCGGAAAAACTACATTCGACAGTTATGCAACTGTCATACTCACTTGTTCGGAAAATTATTATGATTTGTGTTTTGAGAATAAACAATTCAGTTGTCTACATACATCATTGCTATAAGATAGGATGAATTTATGACAATCATACAGAAGTGGTACGTTTTTTAATTGAATACAATGTTGCATAATGTCTTTGGTAATATCCGTATAAAAATACAAAAATGACAAGTCCCTCCGCTACAAAATGAATAATCGACTGACATGTACTTTATATGACATATGTTATTATCTACTTTCTGTCTCAACTTTATTTATTTTACTCAAATGAATATAAAATATATGGATCGCATCATGGGAATGGTACAAATACCATGGAACTTAAATTCTTATATATATGTTCCTTTTTAGACATTTTACGATTCATTCTTGGCCTTTTGTCCATCCTAAAAAATGAGAGTATGTTTTAGTGTTAAATAATATGCATATTGTTGATATCATATATTGTCATTTTGTACGTTTGTAAAAATATAGCCAAATCAATAGCATATGCAGTTCTAACTCTAAATATTTTTTTTAAATCACGTGGGAACTGCATAGCTACCACAAAGCAATAGCGGACAACATGAAAATTTTCTCAGACTGCTATGTTTTAGTAGACCTATTTCAATGTAAAGATATGTTGCTGTGTACTTTAAGTTCCATAATCTAATATGCAATTGTCACTTTAATCATGAATTTAAAACAATTGTGTAACAAAATAAGTTAAGACTCACTATTTCTGCTACTATAATCATGCAAATTATAGAACATTGACACTCAATGTATTTAAAACTAATTTACGATACTATTTGAAAATTAAAATTAGACTAAATTTAGATAATTGTAAAATTATTTACTGCTTTTGTTACAAATAACTCAATGACGAAAATCTTATATAATCCCAGTGCATGTATTTATCAATTGAACATTAGAGTAATTAAATACGCTAATTCATGTATAAAATATCACAGAAAATATCACAAACACCGACATAATTGACATATTATATATTTACAAAAATATCATTAAAAAAGAATAAGACATTATATTAGATATAATCATAAATTCGTGTGATGAAAGACCAACAGCTTAAGTGTTTGATATATGAATTTTATTAATACAAGCGCGATACAAGCGCTATTTTGTCACTTGATGTCTGTGTGATTGCTATTACAGTCATGGATGGAAACTCTATATCCTTTCATTTCGTTCACGTGGCACATTGAAAATTGGTAATATTTCTCAGTCCTTATGTATGATTAAACAAAATGAATTCAAGTCCATGGAACACAAAAAAAAATTTCACCATTATCATGTCAATATTTTTGCAGAGTAATCAGCTCGTAGATCAAAGTCATTTTCAAATAGACGTTTTGCAATGTAATCATACAGCCAAACTAACTAAACAGGGCAACTTGCATGCGGTATTAGGTGAAATCCGCCAAATATCAAAATTCAAGTGGTCTCGGAACATACGGCAATATTTAAAAAAATATATGGACTTATACGTCCAATATTACGTAGTTATAATGTTCATATTGATGTTCTTATATATCGTTTCAGTTCAATTATCGAAACATAGTCAAATATGCAATATCCTCTGGTAATCAAGGATAGAATATCATGAATATAGAGATATCAGGTTGCAATTTTTGTTCGACTCTTTACTGCATTATTTGGTTCTGAAGATTGCTATTACCTAGATTAATGAAAAAGGATCAGTTTACCGTTTGGAATGTTGAACAACAGTTGTCATTTAATGATTTGAAATATGCGTTAATGAACTCAAAAATATTAGCCTGCACCCCTCTGTATGTCATTGCAATGGTTCTGTTAAATGTTCTTTCATACAGTCCTTTTAAAAAAATAAAGACATCCCTTATATATACGTCAATGAAGTTTGTGTTCATTTGTTGGTTCTTGGCATTACTTTCAGCACTCTGAGTTATGTTAAATAAACTCATCATAGATAACAAGATTGAAATTTTATATTCACACCAGAGGCGTGTTTCGTCTACAAAAGACTCATTAGTGGCGCTCGAATAAAAAAATGTTTAAAAGACAAAAGAAGTACGCAGTTAAAGAGCATTGAGGACCAAAAATTCCGAAAAGTTGCCAAATATAGCTATGGTAATCTATTCCTTCACATTCATATTGAGAAACCGAAGGTTCTTATTTCATCCATGGAACAGTACAACAGTAATAATGTTTTCGATAACTATTTCGGGTTTTATAGCATCCCACGCGCATTTGAAAGAAAATTAGGTACATCAAGCGCAAAACTCAAGGTCATCCTTTTTAAATCTGTTTGGGGCTAACTATTGAATCACTCTATTGTTGTCATCCATGCATAGCATTTAATATAAACCGCAAGAAAATCCAGTTACTAAATATTGTACTAAACAACATTGGTACTGTGAATTTACTAAACACCAATAGTTTATATTTTACACATGGAATGTACCTCAAAGAGCTCGTGTTATCGTTTCTATTCAGATGATATTTTCCTGTGTACTTTTAATTCCAAAATCTAATTTATAATTTTCACTTCAATCATGACTTCTTAACAAATTCTGTAATACAATGAGATTGCATTCATTATTTCTGCCCCTAAAAGCATTAAAATAATAGAAAATTGACACTAAAACTGTTTAAAAACAATTTACGATACCATTTCAAAATTCAAATTAGACTAAAATTTGGATTGATTCAAAATCAATTTCCTGCAATTGTAATAGAATAATTAAATGAGGATCTTATGTAATACCAGTGAATATCTTTTGTACTAGACTTGTGTTATATAAATGTTACAACTTCCATAACGCCATTGTCATAATGATCAGAAATCCTCAAAAAAATACCATTCGTTAAAACGAAAATTCAGATCTGGTATAAGAGAATATTATTTTAGTATAGAAGTTAAGTGTAGTAGAAGAAATCATTACAACTCAATAAAAAGAAACAAACTTTAAGGGCACTGTTAAATCATTTGAAATACAGAAAGGTCAGTATGTTGTTTCTACAAAATTAGGAAGTAGAACTCTTCAGGTGCAATTTCGTTTAAACATATTTTTAAGGTGCCATATATGGAATTATATGAAGAATATGAATAATAATTGGTATATTGCTTTAATTTTTTATTTTTTTTAATATGTTGCTTTCAATTGAATACAAAAAGAATTGCCACCCGGTTATATGATATAATGTAAAACTATTTTTCTTATTGCAAACTTTCTATCTGTCTGAAAAATTTGGGCAATATCAAAACGTTATGCTAGTTGTTATGAAGCAATTATGCATTTGAGAAGGTATTGAATACAAATTGGATACATTGCAGAAAATAGGATACAAGTCCTAAGTGTTTTTATCTGTGTAATCTAAATTTTGTTCTATTGTTCAATGTGGAAGTATTAACATTTTCATTTACCTGAATGTGATAAAAAAAACAAGTATTAAAATGTATTTAAAATGTAGCACAAAACTGTCCGCATTCGATATGATTTGAAATGACTGACTGAATTTTCAAAATGTCTAATCCATTTGCAAATATAATCCGAATTGCAAACAACCATTTCTTTGCAGCAAGTAGTCACTACAGTGTATGTTAAATTTTATTGCATCTCTAAAAACTTCAATAACTCCGAGGTGAACTATCACATTCATATATATTTGATATTTTGATTCAAATCTTGATTGATTTATGTAGAAATTTCAACGGAGATAAGCAAGAAAATACTTTTGGATAATTCTAACTTAATTGCTTTTAATCTGTGATTGCACATTAATGATCTGTCAATAAATTTAAATAAAAAATAACTGAAGCAGTGAACTTGATCTTAATTTCATTTTAAACTTAAATATGAAATGCATAAAAACCATTAAATCTTACACTATGCTGTAAGCTCAATATTTACTGTCAGATTAATGATTATGCATTAGCCTAAAAAAAGTTTTCTCTTTTAAAGATTAATACGGAATGTAAGGCGAACGTGCACAATTCAAGTTAACGGAGTTTTCGTTGTTTATCCAAAATATATTTCAGTCAATGTTTTAACACCCAAACAAAATAACAAAACACGCATTCAATATTTGGATAAAACTCTCCAGAAAGTTTTAATGAGTACATGAAAGCATCTGCAGACCTATTGTATTGTAGTATTTTAAATCGCGTTTAGCCTTTTCTGTCTAAATACGCAGACATTGTATTTTGTAATTTAAAAATTACCTTGATATAGGTAGACAAAAATAGATAGAGACTTTACATTTTTGTGCTGATTAACATTCGCGTTATTTCATGTATTTTTCTTTGTTCATGCCAACTTACTATCGGTCCGTTTTTATATTTTCTCCCTTAAGTGAATGCAAAATTCTGTAATAGCTATAACGAAGTAATTATACAATGTAGTAGGTATTCAATCTAGACTTAACAAATTATAGTTGTCAATATCCTTATAGACCAGAATCTATATGCATTGTAGCTTTCACGATGTTCAGTAGCGTGCATCTTTGATCATGCTATCTTTGCTAGAAGGTTGATGCGTACAATGAAGTTATTAAACAAGGATTTTAAGTGTCAAAGTCAGGACATTTTACGGCCGTTATCACGAATTGGTGGATCGGTATTGGATACATATTTAACAGATGGCGACGGATATCTTTCACTCATTGCAATCACAATCCCATTCCCTTTGCTGTAATTTGTGTTACATTAAAAAAATATACTTATCATCGATGTTGTACTGTACTAGAAACACGATGGGTGTCACGCATTGGTCAGGATCTATCTATCCTTCTGGAAAACCTGAGACCATCCCCTTGAATACATCGTCCATATATAGACTGTTGTTCGTCTTTTTGTCGTTGACGCGTTTACTTCATAATAAATTGACGATTTTTATTTTTTTCAATTTAATGAGATGTACAGTAATGCAATATTTAGTTGTGATATATTTATTACATGTAAAACCAATTTTGCAAAACAAATTCAACGACTTAAAACATTTAAAATATGAATTGATTTTCAAATTCACATAAAAAATACAATCGCAGTTGTATCATACCCACCTTGACGCACATACACTTGTACTTCAAACATAATTTTTTTTTTTAATTAATATACATCTGTTTTCCCGATAATTTTGAAAGAGAATTAAGGCTTACTTGAGTTGTCTAGCAGGAAAGACATTTTAATGTAAAGCAGAACTAGTTCATTAGTGAGTGTTAAACTTTTCAGAAATACATTTTGTTCGTAAACCACAAAGGTTTACTTATATAAACGAGTATGTACTTTAATTAATTCTAACTTACGTAAGTCAAAGCCCTTAGGTCAACAATATAATGTTTATTGTAAGTGTTTGACCGAACAATATCATAGATAAAATCTTAGGCTGTCGGATAGACTTTCAGGAAATATGTTATGATTGAAAAATCTTGATAGTGAGGCCGGAAATTAGCTTTGTAAAGAGCTTTATGATATTACGGAAACACATTTTGGTCACGTTTTACCTATAATAATATTTGTCACTTGAAGTTACGTATTCCAAAGCGCCAGTCTTTGTTAGAATTAGGTCATTTAGAATAATAACTAACCAGTCAACACTGATGTTGTGAGTTCGAACAACACACATGCAAGTGCACTCGACTACAATCTTTACTGACTACAGGTATTCGAAAATGCCGTTTAAACACCAACAATCAATACATCAATACATCTTCATTGATTGGTTGGCAATTTGTCTATGTAAAATAAGTACAGTATTCCTTACATGACTTATCTGTCATTACTATGGTTGTGTTTTCGTCCCTATTCTAAATGGACAAGAATCGTTATTTTTCTAACCGATATGCATATATTTTCTATTTTTTATTTAATTCTTGACGAGATGTTCTATGATAAAAATTTTGCTCTTTATTTTTGTCTATTCAGACAAAGATGACAATTTACAAAGAAGCAGCTGGAATATATTTTAATACTGAGACGAGAGCTGTAGTCATATTTGATGTATGTGTCTAAATTTGAGCGAGGGTTAGCTTTCAGATGTCTTTTATCTTGTGTAATTAAAATCTATTTTCGTTGCATACTCTGAACAAGAAATTTATAATGCATACAAAAAAAGTTTGTTTCAACATCAACATAAATCAAAGGATCATGTCAAACTATAGAGTGAAGATACATGTAAAAACGGAGACACAGTACGGAATACTTTTGTTGTTTCCCTTTATTTATAGTGCGTAAAGGACATCAACAGCCATTCCTAAGGTTTGATTTAAACACTTCCGTGTTTAATTTTTATTACATCAATTGTATTCTTTTCTAAGAAGAAAATGTTTCCTTGTTTTTGAATGCATTTTTACAGTGTAGAATTGATCCTTGTCAAAATAATCGGATCAAATTTATATAACTGTAGAAAACAAATAAGATTATCATTTGCATATCAACAGATAAATTCTAACAGCTGCAGACAAATGTTAGTCTCCCTTACAACAATATTTTAATCAGTTTTAAGGCGAACGAACTATTTTTGTTTGAAATACTCATTTTTTCTGCATTCGTTATTTGCCATTTGTTGGAAGTAGTGCAATATTAGTTTGTGTTAGACAACAACCATCTGTTAAAATATATAAGTTTTTATCTTTGATTGATAAAATACAGGATTTTTTAGTAAGTATATTCATCATTTAGGTTATTTAAAACACTCTTGCATTATGAGTTAGGAAACGTCATGGGGTAATATAAAGTGACTTAAGACGGTGACGGTAATTTTTATCAAATTAGGAAAATGACTATCAAGAACTACATGTTGACAAATTTTGTCTATTAACGGGATAAACAAATGTAAGGGCATTTCATTGCAAGTTTGGAAATTATCTGACTATTTGATTTAAAACGCCATCTAACTGTTCAATATCTGAAAAATGAAGAAAGACAATCATAATGATTATATCATGAAAACTATATATCTAAAAAAATATATCATCATACACAATTCAGTGAATAATCAAGCTGATTTAATCGCTTGGCGTATAATATTGACTTGTCATACCAGACTAGATATATACTTTTTGTTAATATATTGAATAATTCATACTTAAACGGTTCATGGAAAAACCAATGATTTAGTAATATTCAACAATTTGTGTCAACTGTTATCACATTTCCTACTACTTTTTGTATATGGATTAGACCGTTGGTTTGAATGGTTGTTCACTAGTAATTTATGGGTCCCTTTATAACATGCGGTTTGGTTTGAGCCGAGGCTCCGTGTTGAAGACCGTAACTTGACCTATAATGGTTTATTTTTATAAATTGTTACTTGGATGCAGAGTTGTCTCATTGGCACTCATACCACATCTTCCTATATGTATGTATTTTTAACAGGTTGAGTATGTTAGATAAATCATTTGTTCCACTTTAAAGCAACACAAAAAGCCATTAACTAACACAAGAAGAGATATGTTGGTCTTAATGGACAATTTAATTTGGGTGAAAAACTTGATGTTCACTCATAAGCCAACTTGTTTTTTTAAGAAATGATGAGTATGCTATTATTTTTTTATTTAGAAGTTTGAAGCCACCACAGGTTATTCATTTTCAATTATCTGGGTTTTTTTTTCAACAATGAGTTTATGAATTTGATACCGCTCGTAGATGCGTGCTGTCAATTCTTTGAATATGGAAATCCAATTTTGCGGGATTCCGGGTACTCCTGCTTTCTTATCCGATCCAACAAAACTAGCAGTCTATCGATCATCAATGAGTTTTGACGTCAAATAAATAACTAAGCCGATTAACAAAATGTTGTTTACATATAAACATTAACGGAATGCAAATGAATTATCCAATAAATATTACTGCGAATACCTCTGGTAAAATAGACACTCATATTCAAACAAAACCTGAATTAGTTTATTGTTTTATTGTGATAACAAGGCAAGTCATCAGAATATTTTTTCAGTAGCGTTAATTATTCTTAATGGCATTACATTTAGTCACCTCTTAACAGAAATATGTTTTTGTTGTTGAAAATATATTAAACATGTTAAAAGAAGTGCGGAATTGATACGTGTCAGTAAAATCAGATTAATTCAATTTTACACAGAGAACAAATTTAATTTACATTTTAATATAAATGTAAAACAGTTGAAAGTGACTTTGAATTGTATTTGATTTACGAAGCACTTATTTAATTGTAATTTAATCAGATATTTTACAAAATACTCATGATTTGATGGACTTTTTAAATTGTTTATTGCATAATGCAGTAAATATTTGCAATTTGAGAGCATTAAACGAAAACAACCTTTATTCGGAAACACAACCATTCTCCGAAGCATCAATTACTAATGGTTTCTGTTGCAGGAATATTAAAATATTTTATATTGATTTCTCAATAACAGTTAGTAAAGGTACCAGGATTATGATTTATGACGCGTTTCGTCTACATAAGACTCATCAGTGACGCTCATAAATATTGTTATTTAGTCTTTAAGAATGAAATCCAAATCAATGTATGTCAAATCAGACAGAAATGTAAAAAAATCAACAAAATAAATTATTTCATGTAAAAACTTGTATCAGACTTCCTAGTATTCCTAGAATTACACAAATCGCGATATTAAGTATCTGTCTCTGGATTATCATTTGTAAAGGAAACTTCTTTAATTGTTCATGTATATGTGTATGTGAAAATAAAATGCGATTATTTCAGAAAAAAAGACATATTTAGTGGAAGATACTAGCAAGCAAACTCAAGGCAATTGTGCAAATGATGATACAAGCATGAAAATTACCAAATCGTGGTACGTCACATCCGGTTGCATATGAAAGTAGGCCTTAAAAAATATTCCCTTGAATTTGACAGTTGTAGAAAATTAACCCTGCATTTTAATGCACTTAAATTTTTCTGAGTCGTAAATATGTATGTTGGATGTCTGAAAGCATCATTCTTTTTTTTATTTGATGGTCTTATCAAATATTTTGGGACGTTAAGGTTACATAGTTATCAAAGCAGGTAACCAGTAAATAACAGTGTAAACAGTGGGTTGTTTACTTCCGGTGGTGGTTACTTTCTTATATGCAAAGAAATTTAGTGTGAAATTTTCACTGTTTTACTGGAAAGGATTAAACTTTCTTCATGTAAAGTATTTCTTTGGTTGAAATTAAAATAAATACTCTACATTTTTTTTAAAAGTGTCAATTTAACAAAGACTAATAGGGAAAAATCAATGGTGGTATTACACCTGAAGAGTGTGAGACCCACTTATTATTTTGGCTTTGACACATGCTCTTTTAACAGATAATAGTTCTGAACCACTACTTTTCTAGATATTATGAACTACACCAATTTTAAAATTTTCAATATTTAGCATTTTGATAGATACTTTTGTCCTAGCCTCAAGAATTAAGATGTTTTTCCAATAGTCATTCACTGCGTTATAAACTAATTTTTCCAAGTATGCTTTTCTGGGACTAGATCCAAAACCTCTATTGGGGATGTTAATTCATAAATTTCTGTTAACTTTATAATTTGAATAAACCAGCTTTCAGAGTCTCTTGTTTTCAAAGCAAGCTGTATTTGAGCAATACTGCGTTCAACAGAACCATGATTATCCACATTGTTCCGATATAGGGAAAGCATTTTTTTTGGTGAATTTCAGATTCTATAGGAAGCTGACCAGTTAGGATTAATGCAGCAGAATTCGCAGTACAAGAAGGCAGATGCTGGATTGGTTTCAGGAATTGTATATAATAAGCAGATAGTTTTCTATATTAGTTTTTGTTAATCAAATACTATCCAGGCCATACAGTAGCCTCGGTATGACAAAGCACTTTATCATATGGACTAAGACCTTCGGATTCAACCCATGCAAGCCATAAGGACCAGCGCCCATCAACGCACGTACTGTGTTTCGAGCAGTTTGTATTCTATCTGGTACAACTTCTTTAACTCCAACGTTTGAATTTATGTCCCTTTTTATTCCTAAGTGGGTAGCATTAATCAGTGTATTTTACTTTTGATCATTCATATACAAGGAATGTTCTGACTTATCTCCTATTTTTAAGACACAAGATTTCTGGTCACATATAGTATATCTAAACTTGTTTGCATGGTCCATTTGAATATCTCTCATAGTTTGTAGATCATATGGATCATTAGCTATTAATGTAACATCGTAAAATATGTCAAGGAAATTTTAACTTGCAATAAGATGCGTAGATTTCTGAAGTTCTACTACGTAATGATGAAAAACCGTTTTATCGACGCTCCTTTGCTTGCTATTGATTTTGTTGTGTGAAAGACGGGACTTTCATGTCTCAAATTGACCACCATATGTGTTCAAAATAATCAGTTCGGTAACTATTTGCACTCGATATTAAATTTATTCATTTTATGTCTAGACTCGTGCATATAGAGGCTGAGAGAAGGACATGTGTTACATTTTGACAATTTGTTTTCCTTTAACTGAATATATGGTGTAGTTGTATTCGATAGATCGAATAATTTCTCTATAATTACGCCTAAAGATTGGAGACTTTATAGATAATTGCGATTGTCCTCAAGATGCTTTAATTAGTTCTGATCTAAAATTTTAGATTACACGGATTAGTCGAGGACGAAACTTATATTATTTCTTTCTGTACAATAAAATACCAGTCACCTTCGAGGTTATCATCGTCCTTCGTAGATAAGTGCTTCTGTACAATAACATACCAGTAACCATCGGGGTAATCATCGTCCTTCGTAGATAAGTGCCTATGTGCAATGTGTCATGTCTTCTTTTATGATATTTTATATCTGCAGTTTTAGAAATATTCACTTCTGAATAATTATTAATGGAACATATTACATTTTAGGAATACCAAAACTATATTTTTCTTTACATTTGCAGTTAAAAATTCAAGATGTTGGCATTGTTGATAATTTACGTTTCGTCAAAATAGATCAGGCTTAGATGTGTGCTGCACAATTCATACAATTATGAACACTACATCTAACGTTCAAAACAATTTAGAGAGCCGATAAAATATGTATAAGTCTTATACTGATGATTGATTTATTTCATAGGTACCAATTTTCGTGGATAAGAAAAAACTTGCATGTTCGTGGATATTTAATTTCTTATTTCTTGTAAGTCTACATACAAGCCTTTCTAAAAATGTTCATTTGTAGATACATTCATTCCACTTATGACAAATACATGTTTGCTGTGACACACTTAACACAAATATTATATAATTCAATCACATTGAAAAATCGCAACAACGAGGGTATATTTAGGAAACGACATATGGTCAGTTGCCTATTTTAAATAAAAGTATTGTGATAAACCAAACGGGTGTCATTGCTGGATACAGTACAAGTAAATTTGATGAAGTGTTTTGTTTCCCATTTCTTTTTTGGTAATCAAAACAAAAATGTACGAGCTTCTACTATTTATTCATTATGATATAGTCAGATTTTTGGTACTTTTTAACTGAAAGTGTGTTGTGCACATTTGCTTCTTGTTTTCTAGTCTTCAATTCATCAACAAATATATTGTCTGGTGCTCACAATAATCCAGGATAACTTTTTGCACTCAATGCTTAATTTATGCATTATTTGTCTAGACTCGTGCATATAGCGGTTATCAGCTGGACATGTGTTATACTGAGACAAGTGTCTTTCGTATAATTCATTTTACTGAATGTATTATATAATTGTATTGAATAAATTGCCGGTAAAATGATTCCCCTATAGATACGTCCTTCGATTAAATACTTAATAGATATTTGCAATTGTCCGCGTGTGTATCGTCGAGATACTTTAATTCGTTCTGATCTGGTAATTATAGATGATAAGATGAAATGAAGACACCAACAATATTCACTTCTGTACAATTACATAGTACCTAAAACATTTGAGGTCACCATTTACCATCGTGGATATTTTGCTTATTGTTAATTCTTCATATCTTCTTATATTTGAGATCTACAGTTTTAGACATTTTCACTTCTAAACCTAAATGAATGTAATTCTTACATGTGTTAATGATACATGATAAAATTGTAATGTTTATGAACTATTTGACAAAATAAACCTTATCATGTGTTTGGCAAAGTGTTATTTCATTGCAAAAAAACACTTAAATTATTTTGAAAGCGGTATTAAGTAGTGTCGACGCCTTGCTTACATAAGTCAATATAATTATTTTAAAATTTTAAAATGCAATATTTTATCAAAATATCAAAGATTTGCAAATAATATCAAAATATCTTATGCACATCAATTCAAAGTGCTTGATATCAATTAAATTTATTAGATAAACGTTAAATTACTTATTACACTTCTTCAGTGCACAATGTATCATGGCTCTTTGAAAGATAAATTCAATTGGCGTGAGATGAAATTGTGTATTTTGATCACAAGATTGAAATAAAATTCGGGATAGAATGGCCAAACCTCATTGTTAACAATACTATGTATTCAATATACTACTTTTGCTCCTATGTGCGATTTTTATACAAGAAATAATAAAAAATTGAAACGGTCTTTTTAAAACGAAAAGCTTTACAAATCTAAATAGATGTATTTAACGTCAACAGTAACTTGTGTTTAGCTGCTTTTCCTTTCCAACATCGAGTTTTATCTAACGATCTAATACTACACTGTACTATTTGAAAAAAAAATGTTAATCAAAATAAGATACATGTACATTTTATTGGTAACGTCTTTGAAATGAACAGGCAGGGGAACTAAATATATGATGCACCTAGTAGAAATTTTAATTTTCACTAAACTGTTACAATATGGGACATCATTCTGATCAAGACATGTTCTTTAGAATTTAACAGTACCAATGACACAGAACGTGCACATTGTAACGTTCACATTAAAACCAAAAAGGACGTGTCTATAGGTTGCACTTTGTAAATACAGCTGTTTCTCAAAACACGCCTCTTTTGGGGAGAAATTGAATATTCATAGAAAATTAGTTTTGTTTACATACTGGTTCCCAGTTATGCTCTCTGTGTTTCATATCGCAGAGACAGAACTTGGGAATGTTACCAGTAAATAAACAAGTGCACATTGTTTACATTGGCATATGTGGTAACCTTTCATTCGAGGTAGGGGTTGTTAAGAAAATAAGTGTAAGCTTAAACCCTGAGAAGTTTAGGGCACATACACGTTGAAAATATGCCTTTGGGAAATTGCATAGTCAATATTTACAGAAATGCAACCTATAGTCCTGCACAAACCAAATTAGAAACATTGAAAAGGGTCGGGTTTTATATAACTTATAAAAAAGGTTCCAGCAAATTAGAGGAATAAAAACAAGAACATCAAACCAAAAGAGACGAAAGAGCTAACAGAAGCAATACGTTATCGACAGAGAATAAGTGAAAATTTTTGTTTAAAGGCTTTAGAGAGCCTACGGATGCTGGATTTTCTCTCTGTGTTGAACAAACATTAGTGGCCTTAGTTTTGTTACTGCTCTTATGTCGGTTGTTGTTTCTTTGAATCTTCCATACTCAGTAAAACGTAGGTCTAAGTGTTTTTTACGATATGTGTAACTATTAATAAAATGCATGTATCAACGATATAACTATGACAAAATGTAAACATGAACTTGTGACTCTCCTTTTAAATTTAAATTGAAGATGTTGGCATATTTGATAATGTAACGTTTTTACCCAAATGGATTTGGCTTAGATGTGTGCAAACAGTTCACGCAACCATGAAAAAGTAAAATCACAAAAATACTGTTCTCCGAGGAAAATTCATAACGAAGAGTCCCTAATCAAATGAAAAACTGAAAGTTCAAACACATCAAAAGAATGGATGATAGTTATCAAAGATACCAGGATTATAATTTAATGCGCCAGACGCGCGTTTCGTCTACAATAGACTCATCAGTGACGCTCAGATCAAAATAGTTATAAAGCCAAACAAGCACAAATTTGAAGATCATTATAACAACTAGTTATATTCCTGACTAGGTGCGGGCATTTTCCAATGTAATAAAATGGTGGATTGAACCTGGTTTTATAAAAAGGTGAACCTCTCATTTTTATTCCATAATATTGACAATCATGCGTGAAATAAACAAACAGACATGATAGTTGTTAATGTTTGTGTCATTTTGGTCTTTTGTGGATAGTTGTCTCATTTACAATCATACCACATCTTCTTTTTTATATGATATGTAGAAATGATAAAAATAGGGGTATTAACAGAGTCAGTTCTAAGGTTTTATGAGATATCAATAGGATGACACATAAACGTTGCCGTTTAACATCTAATATATTCTCTTAGATTGTTGAGCGTGCATTGATTTGGTTGTTTTAGCTGACAAGGTAGCCTCAGAGCGGGCCAATAAACAGGGCACCGCTTACCCATTAACAACGTTGAAGGGATCTCAGTTGCTCAGAATTTAAATGCAAATCATGATCTAATAGTGGTATTCAACATGTCGTTATTGCAAAGCATTCATTCGGTGAAGTAATAGTATCCCTGTGTATTCAGTGGTAATTGCACAGGGAAACTTGATGAAATGCTGTACACCAAGTCTAATTGTTAAACCATATGTAAACAGCAATATGTGCAATAAAGAATCAATTAGAGTGTTAAACAAAACAAAAGACGTTATAATCAAGACACGCGAATTGTAGTAACAACCTTAGATAATATTTTATTGAAATGAAAATAACAAAAATACCAAACACAAAGATAAATTTTTAAACGGAAAGTCCCTAAAAAGCAAATTTAAAAGTTCAAACTCATCAAACAAATGTATTACAACAGATTGAATATATTTATGTTTAAAACTCTACATTATAAAACTCGTCAACAGACTGTATTTAAAAGTGTTAAGCGACAAGCTTACATGTAGGTTCATCAGACAATAAGCATATAAGTAAAGATGCATACACATATTATATTTTTAGTTGCGTCATTGGCAACTAGCCATTTCAAAATCAAATGCATTTTTTTAGTATTCTCAAAACTGCACACCAAAATATCGTGATTGGTTAAAAGGTTATGAACAAAGAGGGACGAAATATACCAAAGGGACAGTCAAACTCATAAATCTAAAACAAACTGACAACGCCATGGCTAAAAATGAAAAGGACAAACAGAAAAATAATAGTACACATGACACAACATAGAACAAAGAACATTCAACCAATGATGTGACGCTATTTTCATTTGGAGAACAAATAAATACCCCAGTCCTTTAGATTCTAAAACGGCCAGTCGTAACATATTTTGAAAACAAACTATTTAGAGTTTCAATATGATATAAAACAAACTACCAAGATAACACCAACATTTAAGTTACATTTAAAAAAAACACAATTATGATCAAAAACCTTATTTAAGTGAAATCGGGCATTTTTAAATGATATATGGAAATGTATTAATGATTGAAGTTGTAAGATGATAGATTTATATTAATGAATACAGAATCATTTTACAATAAAAAAATTATTAATTTCCAGAGAAAATCCTATTTTTTTATATTTATAGAACAATCGAGCAACATCAGTATTGAGGAAAATATAGAGCTTGGTAACAAAGTCTGTCCACTTGAATTGTTCGTAATATAATCCTATTCACCTACATCTCGTGAAAGTTATGTGTTTCTTGTACAGTAAAATACACGTATCCTTACGTAACATGCGTTCTAATTCCAGAAACTTACAGAAAATGGCTACCTGTCTTGGCTTGATTTTTTTCAGATTAATTTTTACACCAAGTAAAAGTTCAATTTAGTTGGGTTTTTTGGTTTGTCTTTCTTTCAATATCACCTGATACAATTTTGAAAGTCATTACTTTCAATGTACAACGTATCCGGGTAAAATGATATCAAATCTGAACAAATACCGTGTTAAATTATAGACAAAAGAATTTGACAAAAACGTGATTGTGCATTTCCTCTATTAAGTTAAGGAATAATTAGAAATGTTATCCAACGTAACCAAAAGAGATATTCAAATGCTAGCTTTGGTTTTGTTAAATCATGTGAATGCAATCTTTATGCTTCAGTAAATTAATGATAGTTTATCATTTCTGTACATACAGCTGATAGAACAGATGTATTGTATATTTTTCTTTTTTTATTTATAACCTTTGAGCATGCATATATTTACTGTTACTAATGGTAAATGTCAGCGTTAATAGTCCTATATTATCCGGATCATTCTTGCTTCAAACTATTAGCAATAACATTTTGAAATTAATTGGAATATAATTGTATAATGTTTTCTTACAATTTCCTGTACCAATTCAGAAATATGGCAGTTGTTGTCTACAGTCCGTTTTTATTTATGCTGGCGTTTGTTTTAACTGGAGTTCAGTTTTTCTGATGTTTCTTTGCTTTCCTTTCATAGATGTGCCCCTATGTTTAGTTTGTAAATCGCATTTCTGTTTATAACGTTCTTAATCGAATTTACTTTATCATGTTTGTTTGCCGTAAGATAAGTGCTCTCAAAATTATATTTGTCGAGTAGAGGTAATCACTAAAACACATTTATTCCTGTCACACTCTTTGTGAACTTTGTGCACCAGTTGATGTCTGCCATTTATGATACGTTTTTGTGTTTGTTTTAACATTATTTTCGAGTTTATTCGGCCGTCTGATTTTTCGTTAAGATACTTTCACATATTTTTACAAATATGTCTTGTATGGTTTACAATACGTTACTTGGTGGGTTAAGTTTGGTGCATAACGCTTTTGGTGTGATGTAAATGTTCACGACATTTTTTTTTCGAATTTTTTGGGTAGATTGCTATCTTATCGACAAACATATCAAGTCTTCTTTTCTCTACATTGGTTGACTTGTTTTACTAGTTTTACTGCAGATTGAAATGTAAGCTCCCTATTCTCCAAATGAAGAGAAATGAATATTAACATATCAATGTTTCATGCATTTGTTGTTTCGTTTACTTGGTTTTGACGCAGTTGCTTTATTTAACACATAGTATAATATCGAGCACTTCTTATAAGCTGTAGGTGTATACTTCAAAAAAGAAATTATGACTTTTCTGTAAAAGAGAGACGAAAGATACCAGAGGGACAGTCAAACTCATGAATCGAAAATAAACTGGCAACGCCATGGCTAAAATGAGAAACACATACAGACTAACAATAGTGCACATGATATAACATAGAACACTAAAGAATATACAACACTAACCCCACCAAAAACTAGGTGTGATATCAGATGTTCCGGAAGGGTAAGGAGATCCTGCTCCACATGTGGCACCCTGTAAACGTAACGTTACGGCTGTGTGATCAGGCTCTGTCGACCGTTAATTTATATATCAAGCCAAAAACAAGAATTAATCATTCAAAAAAGATATTGAATTGCTTATTTATCTATCAGGTCATGCGAATTCAATATTCATGTTTCTTTAATGACAGTTTATCAATTTTTGTTCACGCTGCCGAATGATAATAATTATTTCTACTTTCATTAATCCCGGTTAAGCATGAACATCAATCTTTATTGAGATAAAAAAAAAAAACAACATTGGAATCATTCTGTATTAATCCGTTCCTTTTGCTTCAAATATTAAGCAATTGCGCTTTGAGATTGAATTAAATTCAGTTGAATGATTTTTTCGTACTATAATCCAATTCACCGACTTCCCTCTTTTCTTGCAAGGTTTTCTATTTTATAGAAATGTGTTTATCATACTTGAATAATGATCATAACACGATATTTTTGTATTAAGAGATTTTTTTTCTCTATCTAGACTTTTATTGAATCAGATTTATATTTTAAACCAATGCACAAATTTTTGTGGTTTCCTGACAAGAACAATAATAATTTTTTTCATATTTTTTATCACTGTACAAAAATTGAATTTATCATTCAATTTGACCTTGAATTAACACGTATCGTTAGTTGTTGTCCAAACGGTTTAATTTGTATTTGAATGAAATCGAAAAACTGAAACATGGAACAAAATGAGGACCCCAAGTGGACTGCTATGTACACAGCAGTTTTGAAATAAGCATTTGCCTCCAACAGACGCAAAATACCATAAGACTATAAATGTACACTATATGTTAACTGTCAACCTATATTTGTATAGTATAAACATCGATTGCAGTATACCAAGCGATATGTACATGTTGTGTACACCAACACAGGGTCAAACGTTATGCATCCCTCTACCAGAGTTTGTCATTTTTAAAAAGTTATTTGCATATTAAATTGTATCATGATGTTATATGTATTATGATATCAATAAGTGAACTTGTTTGTCGGTTAATTGTGCATATGTTAACTAGCAGTAAAGTCAGATTTACATACGATTTATTAATGAACAAATAAATTTATATTGCATTTGCATATGAATGAAGAACAAATGGATGAAAATGTCAAAGAATTTAATTACATCTGCAGATGTTATTCATAAGTAGATCACTGCCTTTGGTCATTAAATGCAATGTTCTACGAACTATTTCTTTAAAATGGATACAACACAATTTCAAATTTGCATGGTAATAGAATATCAATGTCAGTATATAACTGAAAAACAAGTGGAACTGCTAGCTACTGCTCACTGATGATACCCCGCCGCAAGTGGATAATATTAATAGTGTAAAAAGTATGCAATTGTTCGGTAAACAGGAAGCTGTCGAGTGATGAATCTTAAAACGCATCACACGGTAAAGCTGACTTATATAAACCCTGAAACCAAATTTCAGAAATCCTTGTATTGTAGTTCCTGAGAAAAATGTGACGAAAATTTTCAACTTGGCTATCATGTGTAAAATCATACATGTGTTCGGTAAACATGAAGTTGTCAAGTGATCAATCTGAAAACGCATCACACGGTATAGCTGACTTATATAAACCCTGAAACCAAATTTCAGAAATCCTTGTATTGTTGTTCCTGAGAAAAATGCGACGAAAAATATTCATGGGACGGACGGACTTACGGACGGACGGAAGGACAGACAGAGGTAAAACAGTATACCCCCTTTTTTTAAAGCGGGGGTATAATAAATTTGATTTGTATTTGCATTTGAATTAATAAATGTAAGCAGTAAATCTTAGATGGTATTTGGTTCCAAAATCAAACTTTTCATTAAGGCCTACTATTTCCGGATGTTTATTTGTAAATCACTTTCATATTCACCGAACATAATGCAATGTTATCACTTTTAGAAACACGAAAAGAAATTCGAATTGAGTTTTCAAATAAATTATGAGTTGCATTAAATAAACTTATCATAGATACATGTACCAGGACTAAATTTTATATATACGCCAGACGCGCGTTTTGTCTACAAAAGACTCATCAGTGACGCTCGAATCCAATAAAGTTTAAAAGGCCAAATAAAGTACGAAGTTAAAGAGCGTTAAGGACCAAAATTCCTAAAAGTTTTGCCAAATACAGCTAAAGTAATCCATGCCTGAGGTAGAAAAGCCTTAGTATTTCAAGTTTTCTTTGAAAACTAACTACTTGCGTATGTATGTTTAAAACAAACGTTCGTACTTTTTAATAATTGAACTTGACACAAAATAAACGCAAAGGAGGATCAAAAGTACGATATGGGAATTAAAAAAGCATACATCGCATTTAAGAATTTAAAAGCATACGATACAGTTTTGATCCTGTATTTACAAGTTCGGGAAAATTTGCATATAGGCTATTTTTTACCTGATTAAATCAAATATGTTATAAAAAATATACCTTCATGTGCTACTTTTTGAGTAAAATGAGGTCGAAATTTGGTATATTTGCTCAAAACTCAGATTTGTGACCGTAATTTCTTTTTCGAAAAAAAACATAACTTTTTTGTTATAAAAGATAAACACAAATTGTTTTTTGTTAAATAATCGGTAATTTCTGTATTTTATACGTATGCTAAATAATTATGCATTTTTTATTCAAAAATAACTCATATTTATCAAATGTTCATGAATTGAGGAAAATACGTCATTTTTTGCTGCATGTTTATCAAAATAAAAAAGAAATCCTCTATTTACAGTTTTATAACATTTGGGTCAACTAATCTCCCTGCAAAATAAAACAAATTGCTGTTTTGAAAAATAGGGGTCCATGAACTCGTTTTCCAATTAAATCAGTTTGAATTATAAAAATCAGTCGAAAAATGCACCTTTCCCCGATATGCCACAGTTTGACGTCGCGTAAATAACATTTCACGTTAGCAACGTCATTACCTCCCCTGTAACTGTATAGTATGCCCTTAACTTGTTATCTCAAACATGACTGATTTGTATTTTTGTCAAACATAATAAAAGACGATAAAAGAGGGACGAAAGATACCAGAGGGACAGTCAAACTCATAAATCTAAGATAAACTGACAGCGCCATGGCTAAAAACTGTCAAGGTACTTCTTAACCTCTCCCGCTCTCAGTAGCGTATGCAAAAATTGTAACGCTGCCACATTCTACATGTGACCTTCAGAAGCCTGTTATCCAGTAAGCACGATGTACTGTGTAGCAGTTGCGGCTGTGTTCTCATAACTAAGCTTGAACATAACGTAACCTCACCAAATTCCTTGAGTATAGTGGTGACTTAATTTGTTTCTTCTTTAGATATATTTATCTCAATAAAGATATTCAGAGTCGTATATAAAGTGATAACACCATGGAAAAAAATAGAAAAGACCAAAGACAAATAGTAAACAAAGTATAAAAAGGCCAAAACCTAAAGAACACGACCCCGGGTGTTTTTTCATGTGCTCCGGAGGTTTATTAAAATCCTGCTCTACATGTGGCACCCGTCGAGTTGCTCATGTACGTACACACATTTTGATAATTTCCAAATTAATCAATCGCAATATATTCGCCGCTTGATCATTATCGTTATGTAAGATCTTAAGCATCCGCTCAATAAACCATGGAAGTTATTGAACCAGTCTTTTTCGTTTACAGACGTTGAACATTTACTTATAATCAATGGCATGCATTACGTTACGTATTCTGTAAGAAAAGCGCCCTGTCGAAACCCCTAATGTAACCCTATTGGCAAATGTCGTTACTATTCCAAATAATATATACATAGAGCTAAAAGGAAATTTCTGAGAATATTAATCAGAAAACAGATTTATACTAGCCTTAATCGATCAAAACAAACGAAAATAACAAAAATTGCATAAACAAATGAAGCGTGTATAACAGAAACTCCACCTAATACGGTATGTATCTCATCATTCACTCTGCTACGATGGTTTCTTACACATGTTTGAATAACCTCTGTGTTCGGTAAGTTTTATATTCTCTATACTTGAGTCAAAGCAGGAATGTCATTTATGTCAATTTGATATCACGGAATTTTGGTTCTAAATGCTCTTCAACTTCGTACTTTATTTGGCCTTTTAAACTTTTTGGGATTCGAGTGTCACTGATCGAGTTTTTTGTAGACGAAACACGCGTCTGGCGTATATACTAAATTTAGTCCTGGTATCTATGATGAGTGAATATGCACAGTACATGAAGTTCAGGACTAGATGTCTTCATTGATGTCTTTCCTCCTCTTGGAGCAAACTCTGTACAGTGATCGTCTTCGTTCAGCAACTATTTGTATTCACTTAAATAAGGGTACAGTAGTATGCGGATCGGAGCTGGAGCTGTCAAGGCAGTTTGATCTTGAAGGCAACACTACATAAATATTCAATGTGTGTCTATTACTCTATATTCTGTGTGATCTATCACTCATTGTCATCTGTATCTAATTGAATTATTTGTTTACAAGTACTATACCGTAAACCTGATCACGAATATCGGTTATCTAAAATGTTGATTCTCCTCAATGTATTAGTCATAATGGAGAAATGTCCTCAAATTCAACGAATTCGAAGGTTTTTCTTTTCAATCAGGGTCGAAATGTATTCAAATAAATGAGCATATAATAGAAATCAACAAATCATCCTTTATCATGATCCTTCTTTATCTATGAAAGTACGCATTTACTAGATAACATTTTTGTTCGCTTTGGGGATTCCGTATATCGTCAGATTATCGGAATTCCAATGGGGACTAACTGTGCACCACTTATTGCGGACCTCTTTTTGTATTGTTATGAGTTACAATTTATGACAAAAATAAGCAAAGACCCATCAAAACAACATCTGATAAACAAATTTAATAATACTTTTAGATATTTGGATGATATTTTGGCTCTCAATAATGACGACTTCAGTATGTATATTAATGAAATTTATCCTGCTGAACTTACTTTAAATAAAGCTAATACTAATAATGACCACTGCCCTTTCCTCGATCTTGATATCTATATCACTAACGGAAAGCTTAATACTAAAATTTATGATAAAAGGGATGATTTTTCATTTCCTATCGTTAATTATCCGTTTTTAGATGGTGACGTTCCCTTGTCACCATCTTACGGTGTTTATATATCTCAACTTGTACGATTCGCTCGTGTTTGTAACAATGTTTTAGATTTTAACGAGAGAAATTTATGTATTACTGAAAAATTATTACACCAGGGTTTTCGATATCACAAACTAGTCAAAACTTTTACTAAATTTTATCATCGGTATAAAGACATCATTCGTAAATATAGCTCAACATGCAGACTTTTTATACGTTCAGGTATTTCACATCCAATTTTTTATGGAAATATTCTTTATAAAGCACAAAGGTGTCAGTATTCACCTCAGAAACTTACAAAACCTTTAAATAGACTGATTAAGAAGGGATATAATTACGATACTGTTGTCAAGTCATTAAAGATTGCATATTTTGGCGTTAATATTGAGTCACTGACAAGGTCTTTGCGTCGGAACTAAAGACATTTATTCTAAAAACAGTTGTTGGCATGACACGGGTTATGTTCTTCTCATATATGTTATGATGATGGTATGATACTAAACCCCTAACGGGAAGGATTGTGCCTGATGTTCATATGATGAAATCATAATCTTTCAGTCAGTTTAATTGAAGTCTGGAGCTGGCATGTCAGTTAACTGCTAGTAGTCTGTTGTTATTTATGTATTATTGTCATTTTGTTTATTTTCTTTGGTTACATCTTCTGACATCAGACTCGGACTTCTCTTGAACTGAATTTTAATGTGCGTATTGTTATGCGTTTATTTTTCTACATTGGTTGGAGGTATAGGGGAGGGTTGAGATCTCACAAACATGTTTAACCACGCCGCATGTTTGCGCCTGTCCTAAGTCAGGAGCCTCTGGCCTTTGTTAGTCTTGTATTATTTTTATATTAGTTTCTTGTGTACAATTTGGAAATTAGTATGGCGTTCATTATCACTGAACTAGTATATAAAATTGAGAATGGAAATGGGGAATGTATATTTGTTTAGGGGCCAGCTGAAGGACGCCTCCGGGTGCGGGAATTTCTCGCTACATTGAAGACCTGTTGGTGACCTTCTGCTGTTGTTTTTTATTTGGTCGGGTTGTTGTCTCTTTGACACATTCCCCATTTCCATTCTCAATTTTATCATTGAGAAAAGGAGTAGGTCCAGTAAGACCCCCTTTTGGCCCCAAAATATAGCAGTTTTACAAAATTGTTAAAATGTAAACTTTTGGTTATTCATTGGAAAGTAGAATGCTTCTTCTACCTAAATCTCGGTTTTTTTTTCACAATACAATGCACATTTATCGGGTACTAGAATCCTTAAATCATGCTAAATTACTGAAATCTTCACAATGTTGGCATTTTAGTTAATTTTTGACGCTTTCCGTGTTAAATGTAAGTGGCCGCATTTGTGTTCATTCTTAATAATTGAAATGTAGGTTGTATTTGATGATAATACATACTATATATAAAGGTTGAGGATGAAAACTGATGCGGCCACTTTCATTTTTAACAAAAACATCTGAAAAGTGACATTTTTTGACATATTTGATAGATTTTTTTTATAT
This sequence comes from Mytilus edulis, assembly GCA_019925275.1. Lineage (NCBI taxonomy): Eukaryota > Metazoa > Mollusca > Bivalvia > Mytilida > Mytilidae > Mytilus > Mytilus edulis. The sequence continues at coordinate 58,355,973 of CM034362.1, forward strand.
TTAAGCTTGAATCGGAGCTTTTAAAATGACTAAATCAGTTAAAATCTCTCAAATAAAGTAATCAAATTAACTGAAATGGCCACCTATAATTAGTGTTTAAAAAGTATCTAAAATCTTTCGTCAGATGAACTTGAAATTTGAGGCCACAATCGGCCCTTACCGGACCTACTCCTTTATCACCACACAAATAGCCCTGTACTAAGTACTCCTTTTCGCAAAGACAGAGAACATTTCTGGATAATGGAATTAGGGACTGTAATGCAATATGGTTGCAATGATAATATTAAAACAGTAGGAAACTTGTCAAGTCCTGTCTGCAGTGGTGTTAATGTAATGAGTTTATTTAATACTACTTTACGACCACAACATAGTCATGAGCAAAAACATTACCATCGACCTAATGTTAAAAAAGTCTTCCAAATCTAGATCACCCTCTGGGAGCTTTGATGACCTTCTTTCACATCGTCATCATCCACTAGGGGAACTATTCTCTTTTCACTGCCAGTTAATTTTCTAAAACGTTTGAGAAATTATGCACTTAATAAAGGAGGCACCAATACATTTCTGCAAAATACAGACTAGTCATTACTATTTGAGATGTAGTTCTTTTCTGACTTTTCAAACCAGAACGATCGGAACCTTTACATGAGATAAAGAGGAATTGTTTTCCTGTTGATTTTGCCAATAGAGAAATTGATCCAATCCATATCTACAACGTTCTACATCACAATGAGGTAACATCTTAAATCCCTATTTATTTTCAAAATCAGTCTTTTCCTATTGTATCCTACAGTTAAGCCAAAACCATTGCACCTACACTATTTAACTGTAAATAAGCATTGCAGGACATTGACTGAGAACAATACATAAAAAAGACTCCGACAAGTGACTGTTCCCACTCGCCTTATAATTACAGCCCCTCTGGTTATGTTATAACTGGGGATCTTAACATAATTCAACATGAAAAAACTCCGAGAGGAACCATAACTTCAAAATAGTTATGGATTCCATTGAGGACTACGCCAGAGCCTGGACTAAGCGAGAAGAAGTTGAACTGGACACTTTGTCAGAACAATGCTGAATGGGTTAAAACTATCAGGTCTCTGATAAAACGTCGGATTCACAAGTTGAGAAAATGTGTGAAAGATCGACCACAGTCCGTGTTCAGAGACAAAAAAGCCATGACATGTCTATCATCTCTTCATGATAAGTATGTTGTTGTTCCTGCGAACAAAGCCTCAAATAATATTGTCTTTGTTTGTAAATCGTATTACTACAAATGTCGTCTAAAAGAATTAGGTATGAAGGAGCACTTAGGTAATCCCACATACAAAGGCAAACCGTTTAAAAGAATGAGATTTTAGCAAATCATAAGTCCTTCATGGCTTCAAGATTTACCTTGTTTGTATTGGATACCAAAGCTTCATAAAATTCCGTACAAACAACGGTATTTTGCTGACTCATCTTCATCTTCCACTAAAGAATTGTCCATTAGATTGACTAAATTCTGTCCGCAGTAAAAGAGGGTCTTCAGAAATACTGTGAAACTGTTTACTCGTGTAGTGGTATTAACCATATGTGGATTCTTAAAAATTCTAAAGAACTTTTAGATAATTTCAAATATCGATCTTTTTCTGAAAATAGTTCTATCACGACTTTTGATTTTTCAACCCTGTATACCAGCATTCCCCATGTGAAATTGAAAAATCGCCCGAAAGAAATAATCCACTATGCCTTTCAACATAAAAATTGTAGCATACGCTATAAATTTATTACTTTGGAATTTCATAAGGCATATTTCGTTAATGGTGACAAACAGAATGGTAAAACATGATACACAGAAGAACAAGTAGTCAGTATGGTGGAGTTTCTATATTTTCATATTTGTTGAGTTTGGAGACTTTTCCGACAAATTTTCGGCATTCCTATGGGAACACACTGTGCACCTCTTCTTGTTAACCTCTTCCTATTTTCATACGAATCGGAGTTCCTCCAGACACAAAAACAAGAAGATCGAAGAAGCCAGATTTTTTAATTTCACTTTCAGATATATTGATTATATTCTTTCTATAAAAAATCCGAACTTTTCTGATTGGGTTCCATTAATATATCCCCCAGAACTAGAAATTAAAGAAAGAACAAACACAGCTTTCTCTGCCTCATTTTTAGAATCGAACTTGACTTACACAATTATCTCAGTTCTAGAATCTATGACAAATGAGACGATTTTAATCTTGAAATTATAAATTTCCCCCATCTTAGTAGCAATATACCAACTTCATCTGCATATGGGATATATATTTTTTTGTTATAAAAGATAAACACATATTGTTTTATGTTAAATAATCGGTAATTTCTGTATTTTATAAATATGCTAAATAATTATGCATTTTTTATTAAAAAATAACTCATATTTATCAAATGTTCACGAATTGAGGAAAGTAAGTCATTTTTTGCTGCATGTTTATCAAAATAAAAAAAAATCCTCTATTTACAGTTTTATAACATTTGGGTCAACTAATCTCCCTGTAAAATGAAACAAATTGCTGTTTTGAAAAATAGGGGTCCATGAACTCGTTTTCAAATTAAATCAGTTTGAATGATAAAAATCAGTCGAAAAATGCATCTTTCCCCGATATGCCACAGTTTGACGTCGCGAAAATAACATTTCACGTTAGCAACGTCATCACCTCCCCTGTAACTGTATCGTATGCCCTTAACTTGTTATCTCAAACATGACTGATTTATGTTTTTGTCAAACATAATCTTGAGGATAAAAGAGGAACCAAAGATACCAGAGGGACAGTCAAACTCATAAATCTAAGATAAACTGACAGCGCCATGGCTAAAAACTGTCAATATTCTTCTTAACCTCTCCCGCTCTCATTTGCGTATGCAAAAATTGTAACGCTGCCACATTCTACATGTGACCTTCAGAAGCCTGTTGTCCAGTAAGCACGATGTACTGTGTAGCAGTTGCGGCTGTGTTCTCATAGCTAAGCTTGAACATAACGTAACCTCACCAAATTCCTTGAGTATAGTGGTGACTTAATTTGTTTCTTCTTTAGATCTATTTATCTCAATAAAGATATTCAGAGTCGTATATAAAGTGATGACACCATGAAAAAAATTAGAAAAGACCAAAGACAAAGAGTAAACAAAGTACAAAAAGGCCTAAACCTAAAGAACACGAGCCCGGGTATTTTTTTCATGTGGTCCGGAGGTTTATTATATCCTGCTCTACATGTGGCACCCGTCGAGTTGCTCATGTACGTACACACATTTTGATAATTTCCAAATTGATCAATCGCAATATATTCGCCGCTTGATCATTATCGTTATGTAAGATCTTAAGCATCCGCTCAATAAACCATGGAAGTTATTGAACCAGTCTTTTTCGTTTACAGACGTTGAACATTTACTTATAATCAATGGCATGCATTACGTTAGGTATTCTGTAAGAAAAAACGCCCTGTCGAAATCCCTAATGTAACCATATTGGCAAATGTCGTTACCATTCTAAATAATATATACATAGAGCATACTAAATGGAAATTTCTGAGAATATTAATCAGAAAACAGATTTATACTAGCCTTAATCGATAAAAACAAACGAAAATAACAAACATTGCATACACAAATGAAGACTGTATAACAGAAACTCCACTTTATACGGTATGTGTCTCATTATTCACTCTGGTACGATGGTTTCTTACACATGTTTGAAGAACTCTGTGTTCGGTAAGTTCATATTCTTTAAACTTTAGTCAAAGTAGGATTGTCATTTATGTCATTTTTTATATCATGGAATGTTGGTTCTAAATGCTCTTCAACTTCGTACTTTATTTGGCCTTTTACACTTTTTTGGATTCGAGCGTCACTGATGAGTCTTGTGTAGACGAAACGCGCGTCTGGCGTATATACTAAATTTAGTCATGGTATCTTTGATGAGTGTATATGCACAGTACATGAAGTTCCGGACTAGAGGTCTTCATTGATGTCTTTCCACCTCTTGGAGCAAACTCCGTACAGTGATCGTGTTCGTTCAGCAACTATCTATTCACTTAAATAAGTGTAGAGTAGTATGCGGATCGGAGCTGGAGCTGCCGGTAGTTTCATCTTGAAGTCAACACTTCATAATTTTTCAATTTTTTGTCTATTAGTCTATATTCTGTGTGATCTATCACTCATTGTCCTCTATATTTTATGGTATTTTTGTTTAGAAATTGTTTTCCTTTCTCTCGTTTTTTTTTTTTTTTTTTTCTCTTTTTTTTTCTTTATTGTTTTTGTTTGGTCAACAATTTACAAGTACTATTTCGTAAACCTGATCTCGAATATCTTTTATCTAAAATGTTGATTCTCCTCAATGTATTAGTCATTAAAGAAGAAATGTCCTCAAATTCAACAAATTTGCAGGTTTTTCTTTTCAATCAGGGTCAAAAAAATATTCAAATAAATGAGCATATCATGAAATCAACAAACCATCTTTTAAGTTTCATGTCATTACTAATGGAATCGTTTCTTCGAAAGATTATACAGTTAATTTTCAAAATTATTTGTTATCAAGTAAATGCTATTTCGACGATAATTTAGTTTCAATAAATGAAGCAAGTTTGACATTTGTAATGAAAATTAATTCAATATGTCATCTAAGCACATCATCTTGTAAAATCCGTTACCTAAATATTCATCTGGAAAAAAATCAATTCAGATATTTATAATAGTATTATCCGCCAGTTGTGAAAATATTTTGATACAATTTTCCAAAATGTATATCAATTAAAATTCAACGTAATTCAAAATTCAATAACATAACGCAATTTGCTGCTGATATATTTCCTAATACAATAAGGAGTATACTATCATGATATCTTCAAGAAACAATTTTTACTGATTGATATTTTAGTACTAGAAACATGATTCTTTGAATTGCTTTCAGTAACTTATTGTCTGTTTTTGAAGGATGTAAAGATATGCTGTACCCTCGATTTTTTAATAAATCAAGCTAAATATCGCAGTCGTATTAGCCAATCAAAATCTGGCATTTTAACGTGAAGTATAATAATAAAAAAATGTCAGGGTAAAGTTGTCTTTCTGTCTGTTTTTCCGTGATTAATGAGTGTAAGCACCCCTTTACAATTGAGTTCAAAACACATAGGAATAGACCAAACTCGACAGCATGTGAATGTAGTTGAATGCTCGAAGTTTTTAAGCGTTTTACCATTCAAGAAACGATATTGCTTGTTAATTATATTTCTTTTCTTTCTATTCCTGTGTCGGTTGTCATTGACAATACCCAATACCGATAATTATGTTGTATTAATTGAAAAGTGTAAAGTTTACGAAGTTGGCTCTCAGATCAAAGTTAAGAACATATGTTTATTTGCAGTGTTATCAAATCATCTGTGACATGAATAATAACGAAAAAATACTTAAACTTATTAATTAACATTGAAGACACATTTCAAATAAATTAGGTTTCAGATACACTATTCGTGAAATTCAAATTCAAAAAATAGAAATTACATATATCGTATTCTATAATGTGATCTTTTTGTCAGCTATTACAAAATCCTTGTACCTATAGCCTACTAAAAGACATCGCTTGGTTAAATAACATCTTAAGTAGCACTGGCAAAAACATTTAATATGAATGTATGTACAGAGAGTTTTAAAACCTGAACAAGAAAACATAAAAATGTATAAAAAACGAAAAGAGGATTGTACATCTTTTACGTCATGATCATGAAGAACTTTATTTTTTTATTTACAGAAATTCTAGACTACTTGTATCTAACAGAATATTTTACTTTTAAACATGTACGTGCACTCTTACAGGTTGTTTTTTTTCAATTAGTATTACAACAAATAAACTGTCATAGTACTTGACACCTCAGTTATGAATAGTCTTCAAACAGAAATCTGAAATAAAATCATTACTTGACGAAGACAGTGACATGTAAACAACTCAGGGGTTGTGTTCTCGAAAGTATCCTAAGATTCGTCCTAAGACACATCTTAGACCAATTTTAAGATGGACTTAAGATCAAGGTAGGACACTCTTGAGTTGTGTCTCGAAGCTATCTCAGACGAATCTTATGTTAGGACGTCCTACACATATCCTAAGTCGAAATTCAAATCGTTATAGATATATTTTGATAAAACATTTATTAATGACGAAATTATTTATTATGTAATAGATGTGCTTTGATGTGCCTGATTAATTCCCCTTAATTTGGACAAATTATTATTTAGTATTTAAATGTTTATTTTAGGTTTAATTTGATTTAAATATAGTAGGATAAAAGTAAGGATTATTTATTTAACTGTTTTAGTACTTAACTTTTGATGTTTTTATAATGTTTTAAGAATATTCATTTATTTAACTTTTCTTCAGTACCTTTTATGTTAAAGTTCTCCTGATTAATGACAAGTTTAGGATATCATTTGATATTCAGTCGGAGTCGGCCTTGCACAGGCCTCCAAATACTCGCTGGACTCATCAGCCCACCCGAGTTGAGAGTTAGCCACCACTTCGGTGCAGTTCGCCAGAGTTAGTCACCCCTTTTTGGTGCAATTTTACTACTTTAAAACACAACGCGAAGCCAATTTACTTTACTTTTAAGACTAACTCTGGGAACACTCTATTTTTCATTTTACATTTGAAATTACTTTATTTTTGAACTCCATTTTAGAAAGTTTTCTGAATCCTGTTTATTTCCGACTTTGTTTAATATTCATGCAATTACTGTACATTTGTGAATAAAATATAGTTTCATTTTATTAATTGTTTGTTGTTCAGCCATAATCTGGTATCAGGTATCCCAATGGTCGAATATGGGCGAAGTACTGGCCACTACACGTCCCGGGAGGTGTCGTCATCGACCCCCTCCGTTACAAATGGTGCCGTGACCAGGATACCTGATCCCTCAGTTTTGGTTTGAATATTTTTATTACATTTATTTTCGATTTTGTTCAATTTTTGATTTTAAAAATGATAAAGTTTGCACAGAAACCTTGTTCTTTTGACGGTGTTAGTGCCGATGTACAAGATTATTTTATTCAATTTGAAGCAGTTAGTCTTTGAAATAACTGAAATTAATCTGAAATGGCTCTTCAGTTAGTAATAAACTTAAGAGAAGAAGCACGAACTGTTTTACGTCTTCTTACTCCAACTCAGTTGCAAACCTATGATTTTTTGAAAAGTTTACTTTTTCAACGCTTTAATCCTAAGGAAAGGATAGCATTTTATAAATTTCAACTGAATAGTTGTTTAATTTTGTCAGATGAATCTGTGTTCGATTTTGGACATAGATTCAAACTTTTATGTCAACGTGCATATCCAGATAATTTTCAAAGTATGCAAACTTATTTTATGGATCTTTTTATTGGAAAGTTAGAGAAGGAAATGGGAAAGTTTGTCCATTTTAAGCATCCTGCAACTTTTGACGATGCTATATTTTTGGCTACAGAGTTTGAGTCATTTAATTTGACAGTTGAACCTGTTGAATGTGAAATTGAGGATAGTGAAGAAAGTTTAGATTTTAGTTGTTTGAAGTCTGGTTTTGATAAAATTGTCAAAGTTCTTAAAAAGCTGGTTTATAGGACGTTTAAAGTTAAAACATGTTTCAATTGTTCGGTTGTTAGACATATCAGAGCTAATTGTCCCAATAAAATTTGTAAAAGTGTCAATTCTGTTCATGTTGTTGAACCAGAAAAACCAGTTTCTACTGCAGTTCATAAGCAAGTGAAAAAATCATGCAAAATTGTCAACAGAGTTCAGAATTTATTTCCATCTGACTTGGTTAGATTTTCATCTGTTTATTTTGGGGATGATAATGTGCAAACTTCTTGTTGCAAGACAGGAAAAGTTAAAGTTTTCATATAGTATGTTTTATTCGTTTTAATTTGTATATTTAGTATTTTACTTATTTTGTCAGTTTATATTATTGTTTAGTAGGTATGGTTTCAAAGTTTGGATTGGATTTGTTGTTTTTCTTGGTCACGTTAATGAGCCGCTTTTGCCATCGAAATCAACCTCAAAAACGTTGTTTGATTTGAATGTGTTTTTCTTTAGATGTTGTTTTGTTTAGTTTGTAGGGCTAAGTTTCTTGTTTGAATAGGTTTATTTATGAGTTTGCTCATTTATTTGGATTTTTAACCTTTCTGAACAAGTTTTATTGTTATAAATTTGTTTAGTTTGGTTATGGTTTTCCTTTTGTGACTTTTTTAAGTCATGGCAGAAATCTATTGAGTGGCAGTTAGTTTATGTGTGAAGACAACCACCTGATAAAGTAAGCAGTTCTTGTTATCAAGAACACCTTTCTTACTTTTTGTACAACGTTTGAACTTTGATCATCTTGAACCCGGAATCACATGTTATACGTGATTCCGTTAGATCTACAATGGTGGACTAAACCTGGTACAACTTGGACCATGCAGATAATAAACGTATTAACATTCCGTTTCCGTTTGAATTTAGAACTGTGTTTTATTGACTGCTGTATAACTGTGTCCGTTTACATTTATATTCTATGGACCATACTTAGTAAATTGTGTTTACCGCCTATTCCTGGACATTTATACCGTGTGGAACTTTTCCGATGGTTGGACCGTGTGTTTATATGACATTTTTGTGACATTTATTGACATTTTATGTGCATTGATTTATATTGTTAATTGTTTTCAACACATCTATTTTAAATAGTTCTTTTCCCAAATATTAATTTCTTTAATATTTGTCCTAAGGTGGGAGGATTGTAATAGATGTGCTTTGATGTGCCTGATTAATTCCCCTTAATTTGGACAAATTAATTATTTAGTATTTAAATGTTTATTTTAGGTTTAATTTGATTTAAATATAGTAGGATAAAAGTAAGGATTATTTATTTAACTGTTTTAGTATTTAACTTTTGATGTTTTTATAATGTTTTAAGAATATTCATTTATTAACTTTTCTTCAGTACCTTTTATGTTAAAGTTCTCCTGATTAATGACAAGTTTAGGATATCATTTGATATTCAGTCGGAGTCGGCCTTGCACAGGCCTCCAAATACTCGCCGGACTCATCAGCCCACCCGAGTTGAGAGTTAGCCACCACTTCGGTGCAGTTCGCCAGAGTTAGTCAACCCTTTTTGGTGCAATTTTACTACTTTAAAACACAACGCGAAGCCAATTTACTTTACTTTTAAGACTAACTCTGGGAACACTTTATTTAAGAAATAATTGATGCCAGCAATACTTTATTGTAGTTTTAACATGGGTAGGCATTATATTCGTGATTATTTTTGCCAGAGCGATAGCGAGGGCTAAAATAACACGAATATAATGCCTACCCATGTTAAAACTACAATAAAATATAGCTGGCATCAATTATTTCGATTCTGATTAGGACAATTACGGTAATATCTATGTTCGCTGTGTATAAAGTGTACGATATTTGTGTAGGCTCTTCCGTCAACCTTCCTGTCGATTTTTATCCAACTAGTTCATACCAGTTTAATTTGGCAAAGTTGTATAAATTTCTAAAATTCAAAATTGAAACAGATATTAATAAATTGATTTATTAACTAAAACAATATTTGAGTCACAATATAACAGAAAAGTTATATTTCAACAGTCTTTTCCTTTGAGGTCAATTTCTGACACGCACATTTTCAAGTCAGTCGTCAATGGCGGTGGACGCACAAGGAGAATCGGGTAGGTCTTTATTTACTAAATTAATCGTAAATATTCCGCCGGTTAATATTGTAGCATTGGTAAATATGTGCATATCTGATAGAGGATTTCTTGATAAAGTTGTGCTGACATTCGAGACTTGGCAGGAGGGCCCTTTGACAGAAATCCATTTATACTTGCGGTGGCTACACTTTTTAAAGTTGATCAAAGGGCACGCCTTTGTGCATCTGACGATTTCAAATGCTGTATTTATACATGAGATTAAAATTAATACTGGGTGACAATCTTGTTGCGTTTGTAAAATGGATTGGAAACCTTGGTGGTATATTGGTAATTACGCCTATTTGTTTTTATAGGAGAATGGGGTTCGATTCCCTGCTATAGGGTCAATCCATTTTATCAGAAATATGAAATAATTTTGTCATTTCAGTACAACAGTAATAGTAACCTATTCTTTATTTTATATTTTATCGTTGGAACATATGTTTCAATGAAATTAATATACAATGACATGCCTTTTTAACAGGAGAGATGAAACGTGTTTTTAGGGGGAGGGGTTTTAAAGTTAGAACAGCCAACATGGACGTTGCTGTATCTAGGTCAACTATTTTCAATTACGAATTGTAACACATTGTTGTCATTGTTAAAGTATTAGTAACAAAATGTGTATCATTTTAGTGTTTGAAAGTGTTTTAATTTCAGGAAATACATTAAATGCATACCATTTTGACGAAATTCATTTTTCTGCCGTAGTCAATATACGCATGTTCAAACTAATTTTATTGGATAATAAAGTATGGTTTCTTTACAAAGCTAAAGGAGCACGTCATATTAGAATTTTCATTTTACATTTGAAATTACTTTATTTTTGAACTCCATTTTAGAAAGTTTTCTGACTCCTGTTTATTTCCGACTTTGTTTAATATTCATGCAATTACTGTACATTTGTGAATAAAATATAGTTTCATTTTATTAATTGTTTGTTGTTCAGCCATAATCTGATATCAGGTATCCCAATGGTCGAATAGGGGCGAAGTACTGGCCACTACACGTCCCGGGAGGTGTCGTCACCGACCCCCTCCGTTACAATTAAAATTGTTTACGAATTTTATAATAACATGTACAGAATTAAATGCAAAACTACCAATGTAATTATATAAAAAAAAAAAGATTGTTATTTAAACTGGAGAACAATTTGTTTTGAAAAGAGAATTAAATTTGTAGTGTAATCGTATCGTGAAACACGAAGTTCAAAGTTTAAAATCTTGCACAATTTCTTTATTTACGACTTAATAACCGATGGTGCGTTTCATTTCATGTTCATTTTCACGTAAAATAATGAGCATAAATCGAAATCCAAACTTTATTACACTAGGATGAAGATAGGATGCTCTTAAGACACCTTATTGGGTGTCCTAAAGTTAGGACGAATTTGCGTTTGTAAAATGGATTGGAAACCTTGGTGGTATATTGGTAATTACGCCTATTTGTTTTTATAGGAGAATGGGGTTCGATTCCCTGCTATAGGGTCAATCCATTTCAAATTACATTGTACTCTTGTGCATGGTAACATTATAAACACTGTTGCAAATAAAGCCATTATTATTCCTTAAAACTGCATGCAAATTAATAAACGATAACCTGCTTGAAAATATACTCTTAGACTTTTGAATTAGAAATATTATAAACACTGTATTAGTTTTAAAATAAAATGATAGCCATTCATTATACATTGCCTGTAGATAAATAAAGGATAATTCGCGTGAAAACAATCTGAACTTAAATGCTATTAAAGACAAAAACTACTAGACAATTATTAGTACAAAAAACTAAAAATAGAACACTTATGTGTTCTGTAAGGGTAAACAAATCATACTCCACTTGTGGCACCAGTCGTGTTGCTTATGTTAGAATAAACCCGGTAGAATGTAGATTTCGTGTAGTCAATATTCGGGAAAAGTGACAGGATTGTAGTTACGAAATTAAGGAAAATTTTATTTCTGTTATCATCTTTGAATCGGATCTTCAATAACGGTCAACAGACTCGTGATGGCGTCCGTACAACTCAGTAAACCCCATTTTTCCTAACTTTAAGCTTGAAATTAGTATACATTTTTTCTTTTTTTTTTCTCCATTTTTCTTTTTTGTGAACCTCTTCACGACTTGTTTATTTTACATTATTGAATTACAAAAAACTTGTGTATTTGTTATTTCTTAAGGATGATGGCTATTCGACAGCTTGTTTTTAAATTTTTGAAAAATATATTCGGATTTCTCTGGCTTTATCCATATAATGACCTTGTAATTATTGCCTGCTAAACTTTACTTTTCTTTTCATATTTGTGATACATATAGTTTTGAAAGCCATATTAAAAAAAATTATAAATCCTTTGTTATTTGTTCATAGTTTTACAAAGGAATAAGGGTCCAGAGTTTAAATGTATTAAAAATCTGGAGAGAATAATTTCCCGCCAACTTTTCAAATGTTTGTATCTCGGTCGAAATCTCACGGATCCATGATAATTTTTTCTTTCTTATTTCTGTATTTATATTCTTTAATTTTACATTAGCGTTTTAAATACTTGCTATTTTGAATCTCAAGGAAAGGATCGTTCTTACAAAATATTTAAACGATAACTTTTCAAATAAACGAACAGATAATAGCATTATCATAGAATCCCTTTTATGCCCTGTCATGTTTTAATGCTTTGAGGAAACGTTTTCCGAGCAGATTATGAAGCTAATTTTCAAAACGTTTTTGTTATCAAGTAAATGCGACTATGACGATTATTTTGATCCAAAAAATAAAGCAGATTAGAAACTTATAATGAAGATTAATTCAATGTTTAGTATAAACCTATTAACTTAAAGATTTTGTCACCTAAATCTTTATTTGAAAAATCAATCAATTATTATTTTGAATTGTGCAAGTAAAAACCACCAGTGTGACAATAACTTAATACGTTCTTGACTTAATCATATTAATACATATATCACTCAACGGTAGTAAATAAAATTACGCACTTCGCTCCTGATATATTTTATTGAGCAGAATGAAATATTACAAAGTATGATTTACAGAAAACAAGATTACTGATGTAAGAAATAAACTAAATTTAAAGTGATAGAAAAGTAAATTAAGATTTAAGGTAAAACTTTAATGTATGCCTAAGCCATTTTATGGTTAATGTGCTATCTAAGATTTAAGAAATCGAATTCAAATTATCATTTTCTCAGTCTAATATAACTGTTCACTTAACCGACGGATCCTATTATCGTGTACTAAATTGTCAAATCGAAAACGTTAGAAAAATAAAAGTGCGAAATAGTTTTAGAAAAACCTAGAAATTGCACAGTTTTTGAATATTATTGTCAAACCCCATTTCTTGAACTACTGCATGTACCATAACGTTCATACAGTTCCAATCCAAACTGTTGTTAACAAACTTATATTCTAAAAATAAAAATATAGAATTTAAAAACGGGATAAAAAAACTAGCAATCAGCAATAAGATGTCTGTATGTGGATTGATTTTTTGCATTTGAGTGAGTAATTTTAATATACCGTGTAATCATTGTTTTCCGACACACTAAGGACCAGAAAAAAAACGTCGGATGAAGCAGGGTGTCGAAATACTCAGGTTGTTTTCTGTCTAGATAGTCATAATTTTGGGCCAAGAAAATATGTCGGTAAAAGCAGGATGTTGGAATACTCAAGTGTGGGTTATACTGTAATACCATTCGCAGAGGGTGGTAAAGGGTAATGTTTGTGCAACGTGTTTTGTCATTTTATTTCACGTGCAGCCGTATAAAAGATTCGTTATTCGTCGTGTTTCGGAAAATCGGTAAAACGATCAACGTGCAAGACATTTTTAATTGTTCGTACATCGTGAAATGGCAATTTTATTTCGCGTTCTTCCGTGCAGATACCCCCTATTCGCAATATAAGTTTGACGTTTCCAACGAGGGTCTATAAACTTTTGAACATGCAAAAAGATCCGAATGACCAGAATGTCATTGTACTGTTCTTTATATTACTAGTCCATATTTCTCTTTCTTTATAATTTAGCTATCCCTTATACTCGAGCTTTAGTTCTACAATGTAACTTGTCTGTTTCCTATTATGCTCGCGTCACACTGTTCCGAATTTTACGCCGATGGCAACACGATTAAGGAGATTTTCAAAATCGGGACTGATCGTATCCAGATCGGGCTATTCGTAGTGCCATCTTTAACCATCGTAGAACCATCTGCCACTTTTGCTTGCCTTCGGGGACAACTTCGGGAAGGGTTCTAAATTTTTCAACATGTTAAAAAATTCCCGAAAGTGCGTCCGATGTTGAGGGTTCGTATTGAGTTCGTATCACCATCGCAATGTCACCGGGAATGCATCATGAACATCGTATTGCATTCGTGTTGCCATCGTTTCCATCGGGCAGTTTGTACATTACGATGTCTACACGAATGAATCAAGAAGCTACCCGAAGGTCTAACGATAGCAACACGACCTCGTGAAGACCTCGTTATCCTGTTGTGTTGCCATCGAATAAAAGTACGAAGACGACGAGATGGAACTACGACGGCAATAAATCCATCTAAATGTAAATAAATTTTCGCGCTAAAATACATTTAAAGTTCCATGCGCGATATGCACTGGTCAGTCTAATACGACAGTTAAGAAAGACGTTCACAAAATATGGAGCTCATATCATATGATTCTATGAGAACAAGAAAGGCGACAGCGTTGTCTCTATTAATTCAAATGGAACAAGAAGAGCAGCTATAACAGGCTTAGGATTTACTTTTGCAAGTGAAATATTATTTTTTGTCAATTTTTCATATCAAGTAACATAATGAAAATCATAAACGCGCCTTGTACACCAACACTGTAGGTACACGTATATAGTGAAACCAACTTTTTCTTCTTTATTCTGATTTTTTGTGTATCGTCTGAGTTGTTGTCACACGAATATATACTCAATAACCATTGTGTTTTCTATATGTCATATTTTGCCGCATTTGTTGCTTTCCCCACATCCTTCCTTTTGTCTATTAATATATATTATTATGATATTCTCCTGGAAAAAGCTCTTTTTGAATAAAAGGGATCAACGAATTCATTACCTTGCCTTTAAGATAGATCAGTAAATATGGGCATAATTATGGGTGATTATTCAGACTAGTGCACAGTTTCACAGTTCAAACAAGGGAGTGCCGAGCGTGGCATCCCCTCGTATGTAACATATTTGGGGACAAAAACGTTACGCAAAACCATCAATTTAGGAATTGAGTATGCTACGGCACAAAGCAGTATAAACCTCATTAGATACAATGTAGATATAGGGAGATTCGGTGTGAGTGCCAATGAGACAACTCTCCATCTATTAAAATAACAACTTAAAATAAAAAAGTAAACCATTATAGGTAAATGTACAGCCTTCAACACGGAGCATTGGCTCACACCGAACAACAAGCTATAGAGTGCCCCAAAATTACTAGTGTAAAACCATTCAAACCGGAAACCCAACGATCTAATCTATATGAGAGAAAAAAACGAGAAACGAGAAACACGTACAAATTACATAAACAAACGACATCTACTGTACATCAGATTCCTGTATATATCAAATTTTGTTTTTGTCTTATACATATATAGGTGCCAGCGCGACCTTGTGAATGTACATTTATCATTATGT
This sequence comes from Mytilus edulis, assembly GCA_019925275.1. Taxonomy (NCBI): domain Eukaryota; kingdom Metazoa; phylum Mollusca; class Bivalvia; order Mytilida; family Mytilidae; genus Mytilus; species Mytilus edulis. The sequence continues at coordinate 58,371,347 of CM034362.1, forward strand.
ATACATATACATTCTACCACTACACATGCTACATGGAATTTGATGGAAAACTTATTGTGACAGTGAATGGACCAAATTCAAAAATAAATTTCCCATCAATAATTTAATTAATTTAGCTACGAAATGAATCAATTACTGGTATGTATACAGAAATGCTGAATTTGTTATTAGTCGATGCTAAATTTTGGCCAATGGGATTTGTTTTTCCTCCGATCATTAAGGTTTGTTTCTTGTCAATCCAGTGGAAACTATTTCACGTATACTCTGACGATAAGACAAAGGCAATATTCCAAAGGTTCTGCAAAGTGTTCAGACCGCGGTTTCAGAGGCGTTAAACTTGGCCTTTCGCAAGAAAAGTCGGTTGTTAAACCGGATGGGAGACGACATTTTTTTCTTCTTTTTTTTCAAAATTTTTCTGCAATGGTTCTGAACTTAAAGAGACCCTTAAACTATATATTTGTGTATACAAGGCATCTTATTTCATAATGAGCTTGGTTTTTTTTTAAAGCGCTGACATATTTTATTCAAACAATAGGTAGGGTATACATTCTCTCATTGTTCACCCAGAAGGTCAAAATTTACAACTCGAATTTAAATGTCATAGAGTATATATTGTACACTTTACAAAACATCAGATTACATAAATTTTACAAATTGCAAATAACTGTTTTATATACTAGTATATAAAATCAGCGCTGCATGTTTTTGTTTGATGCATTTTCGTACGAATTGACAAATTGCAATGCGTGAAGATAAATGAGGGGAACTTGGCCACGACTATTTCATACAGTTATGTTTAAAACCAGAGTAAACATTGTAAGTAAGTATATAACTAACTAAGAGGTATGACTTTTACTCATCATCATCGAAGGCTGTATGGTAACCTGCAGTTGTTAACTTCTATGTGTAATTTGCTCCCTGGTGGAGAGTTGTCTAATTGGCAATTCTCCCGCATCTTCTTATTTTTGCACCTCATCGAGGACTTACTTTTAAGCTCCGAAGGAATAAAACAAAAAGCACGGTACTGGTTTTACACTAGTAGTTGCTGGGGCCCTTCATAGCTTGCTGATTGGTTTGAGCCAAGGCTCCGTGTTTACGACCGTACTTTCACCTGTAATGGTTTACTTTTATAAATTGTCTCAACATCTTTGTATATTTATGTACATTTTTTGTACATGTACCCGTCAATTATTTTGAACATTTATTAAATATTGATTTCAGGAGAATATCCGGAGCGAATTGACTGCAAGAAAACAAATCTACTGAGAAGCCATATACAATGTTTAATATACACCCTAAATATAAAGTTGAGAACCAGGGACAGAGATGAAAATATGCGTATACCGCCTCAGTGTTCTCGTGGTATCGCAAGTTCGTCTCGAGTGCGGGATATCGTCGATTCAGACTGCGACTTCATCAAAACAAAGACTTTAAAATTGGTATTCGCTGCTTCTTCGAACATGGCATTAAGGAGTAACAGCAAAGACTAGTCGGCTAGAGGTCAGAATGTTGTGTCCGCGTAAGGTAACTTAAAATTGAGAATGAAAATGGGGAATGTGTCAAAGAGACAACAACCCGACCATAGAAAGAAAAACAGTAGAAGGTCACCAACAGGTCTTCATTGTAGCGAGAAATTCCCGCACCCGGAGGCGTCCTTCATCTGGCCCCTTAACAAATATATACTAGTTCAGTGATAATGAACGCCATACTAATTTCCAAATTGTACACAAGAAACTAACATTAAAATAATACAAGACTAACAAAAGCCAGAGGCTCCTGACTTGGGACAGGCGCAAAAATGCGGCGGGGTTGTCTTCTTGTGGACTGTTACATTATGAATTAGCACGTTATAATCCGGCTGAGCGTGTTGGTCTAGTACAAAGCAGGGTATATAATTCATATAACATTAACATATTCTTGTCTTGAATATGCATTTTGACACTGGACGACAAGTAGCCATCCATCTTTATCGTTATCATGTATGCATGTCCTATGTTAGACTCTAACATTAAGGCTGAAGTACAATATATTATCCATATTCAACAAAGCATCACAGGGGAAAATCTTTATTGAAAACGCTAGGTATACACTAGGAAGCAATGCTAAGACATGAGTATAATTATAATAAAATTTAGCCATTTATTGACAATTTATATGTTAAATAATTTACAAAGACTTTCTATCAAGCCACCGTCCTAACTTCAGAGGAACCCGGGAGACATAAAATGAAGAAAGCAGAGGGGCGGCATTCTCACTGAAAAATAAATGAAGTCAAAAAAATGGACAGTAGCCGGCCGGGTATATTCCCCGGATACTGCCGCGGAGCCGGATTCGTTCAGGCTAGATAATTGAAAAGCAAATGAATACAGCTTTTTTTTATTAATTTTTCTATATAATAAAAAAAAATATTATACTTTATACTATCTTTATATATTTTTGTTTTCATCTTACTCTATAATTTATTGCTCCCACCGGAAGCATAAAGTATTGGTCAAGATTGACAGTTCAACGTACGATGTACATGCAGATGTGTATGTAGATGTTATTTAATATTCATATTCAGTATAGAAATTTCAGCTAAAAATACAGGAAATAGTAAGGGATGGTGATCACTTTCTATTTATTTATTCTATGTTTTTGCCAAGTCATTATGACACTGCTGGGTCAGATGGTCATTTATTGGAAGATTCGTTCAATGGGAACGTCAGATCGACCTGTACTAATCCATTAAATAAACATTTCGACCGCTAACGTGTAGCCACAAGAACTATCTAGATCTTTTTATACAAGTTTTAAGTTATATATTGATAGTGTCAATATATAGGACATGGATTAAAGACATAATTTAGGGCATGGTTTAAGTATAAAATTAAATAGCTTTGGTAGTTAATACAAACTTTTCATTTTTTCATTTGTAATCAAGACATCGACATTTAATCAAAATGCCTGCTAAATACAAAATATCTTACTTCGACATCAGAGGAAAAGGAGAATTACCTCGACTTGTTTTCGCTGCAGCTGGAAAAGATTTTGAGGACGAGAGACTAAGTGGCGACAAATGGACAGCTTTTAAACCAAGTAAGAGAGGATTAAAGACATGTATTGGGGGATTTGAAATACTGAGTGGGGATGTGGTAATCAGGGATAAAACTGTGGCATATAGGGGTAAACAAAAATCAGTGGGGCTGGAAAAAAAGGGAGGAGTACTAATTACAAAGAAGCAAATTATTGAGATGACACAAGTAAGATCAGATCGAATATATTTTATTGTTTATAAAACGGTTTATGTTCTTTTAATTCTTATTTTTTGGTAAAAATAATTAAAGAAGCTATTCCTTCTCCCCCAGTACCGGCCCTAGCCTACCAAAAGAGTTATGATCAGTGTCATACTGAAAACTTCATAGAATTATGGCCACGATCTTCATAATCAAATAGAGAAAAGAATATGTTTAAGAGTTTTGAAAGGCCAAAGGGGAAAACTATCAAAATGAACATTTCTACCCTTTTACTTCGGGATGTTATACAAGAAAAAGTTTAAATTATAATACCTATAACTTATTGTCGTTGCTTTGCTTTGCCTCAATTGGCAATTCATTCGCGGCAAAACATATTTCATTTGAGGAACAAACCATTTTTTTCCGCCCATAAAACTTTCTATAACATCAATAATACGGGTTTTGCTGTTACTTGTCCATTAATACAATTATTTCAAATTCTGTATAGGTTGAATAATATTTGTATTTTGTTGGTGTTTTTTTTCCCCTTTTATTTTCAGCCATATATTTTCTCATTTAGACCATTATACGAGAATTCTTTCAAATTTAAGACCATAGTACGAGCATTCTTTCGAATTTAAAATAACCGTGCTTACGGCGGTATATTTGTAATTGTGTTTAACTGAAGCTGTTCTCGTTTTAAAACTTTAAATTTGTAGGTGAATCAAAATTAATAGAATTGCAATCTTTTAAACGGCTTTAAATATTAAGATCCCGCAAATCACATTTGTTATACATGGAAATGCATAGCCAGAATGTTTAACAAAAGATAAAATTAACTTATTTATAAATGAACATGCGTTTTTATTTTCATATAAATAAGGCCGTTAGTTTTCTCGTTTGAATTGGTTTACATTGTCATTTCGGGGCCTTTTATAGCTGACTATGTGGTATGGGCTTTGCTCATTGTTGAAGGTCGTACGGTGACCTATAATTCCATAAGAGACCCACATTGTTGGAAAGTTGTTTCATTGGCAATCATACCACATCTTCTGTTTTATGTGTACTTGGGAGTCATAACACGTATTTCTTTTTGTCTTGCAATGTCCTAAAATAGCGTCAAATCACTGGAAAACACTTTTTGTCTGTATAAAGCTGCATATACTTCTTCATTTATAAAACTATCTCTGTGACAAAAAAAAAATCATTTTGCAATAAAATTGACCAAAAAATAAAGACATTATTATAAACATTAAGTTATTATTTTTATAATATATTTCAGAAACACCATATGGTCAGATGCCTGTATTAACTGTGGATGATAAAACTATGATTAACCAGACCGGTGCCATTGCCCGATACCTTGCACGTGAATTCGGTAAGATTCATATTTACGTCTAAAAGCACTGTTCAAAAACCGCTAATCGATGAAATGGTGCACTTTGGTTTATCGGTGATTTTTCTGCATACAAATATCATATTACACAAAAGAGCACATGTAAAATATGATGAAGAATACTACATTTTTTTAGTGTTAACTATATATTTTATTGAATAGTTCTTTGCAATGTGTTTCTGAGGTTAAGCAAACTGCAAATTAACACAGTTCACATCTTGTTCACTATCTCTAAATACAAAAAAAAAGAAGATGTGGTATAATTGCCAATGAGAAAACCGTCCACAAGAGACCAAAGTAACACAAAAATTATCAACCATAGGTCCCCGTAAGGCCTTCAACAATGTGCAAAGCCCATACCACAAAGTCGGCTATAAAAGGCCCCGAAATCTAAAGGTCTTTTACGAATATTTACAGTGTCAACAGTTTACGTGTGTGAACCAGTATTAAGAAAATTCTCAAACAGGACTAATTTAAAAATAAACAGATGTTGAATAAGATTAACCTACTTCATTCATAAGGTATAAAACCACTAATACATAGCCCCAATGCTTTCTATGTTAAATTCTGCAATTTCAAACATTTATGGCTACTTTGTCTTAAGTTCAAATAAAGTGGCAGTTATTTCATGTCCTACTTTCTTGTATGTTTTTTTTCTCGACCGGGCCTGAATAAGTGGTTCTTTACCATTAAGACTAAACTACCAATATATTGACAACAGCAGTTCATTACACGGCCTTCAAGAACACTGTGAGATAATCAATAAAAATACAAGGGCGGATTGATTGGTGATTGAGATTGTTACAGAGGTTGTACCTCTTTTGTTCATATCATTTTAATGTTGCATGGTGTTCTAGGGGTTGGACCCCACCCGCTTCGAAATGGCTGGATCCGTGAATGTCTCTCCAGCAAGATAAACTGTCTTCGAAGCCGAAGTTGGTTGTTGGTTGGACACTTCGCTCCCTCCATCAAAAAGAGCTGTCAGTTTAACCAAAAAATAAAAACTAGAGAAATATGACTTAACGAATTTAGAAATGAAGATACCCCACTAAATTTTCATTTTTTTTTAATACAATTTCAACATTTAACAGGATTGTATGGTTCAAATAATATGGAAAATACCAAGTGTGACATCATCATTGAAACTACAGTTGACGTTTTAACTGCTATGATTAAATTACATTTCGAAAAGGATGAAGCCCAAAAGGTTCGTATTTATTTGATTTATGGATAAACCTTATTGCAAAATTACGTTAAATTACAAATAAATAAGTACATGTATATACAAGAACACAACAAATAAACAATTAACACATGTAAGATTAAATTGTGGGCCTCTGCGCCGAATAGTCATCGCAGTTCAAATACAGGATACTTGGGGTTGAATGTGAGTTCGAATCCTATGCATGCACGTGCACGTTGTAGATGCGTTCGATTCTTTTTTTCACACTGATGGTTGATTGTTCACTCTGGGCTCTCCAGCATCCTACGACAATAATTTGACCGCTATGATACAGCTAATACCCCACGAGGTGGCGTTTAACACCATCAATCAATTAATCAATTATCAATCAATAAGATATATTTTTAAAGACTAATAGTTTTAATATAAACTCTAATATAACAAACGAGTTCACGGATGGGGTTAAGCATTGTCACAATTAAGATATGAAATGATGGCATGGTGTGTCTGAAATTAGCATAATAATCAGGTCGTATTGACATCATATTGAGCATAAAGACTTGTTTACTTACAAACATATCAATCATATACATTTGTAGATCCTAAATCTGATTTGCATGCATACATTCGAAAATCTCAACAATATACAGCATCAAGACCAATTAACCTACGATAATCTTTACAATAACGTTGACCATCAGGATGGATTCATCTACGAGAATCGCAATGTCAATCAAATGATTTCAAATTGCATTGAGAATAACAACCGTGAGACTCTTAATTTGAAAATAAGGAAATGTAGTAAGATTGCAAAATGAAAACAGAGTTCGTTCGAATAACGTTGATATCAGCAACACATTTCAGACGTTTTTGTACTATTATTTCATAGAAGTTTTTACAATATAGGTTACACATATTCATTTCGTATTTTTATTTTTTTTTATCTAGGAAGAACTTGGTAAAAAGTTTAGTACAGACGTTTTGCCCCAATATTTCACATATTTGTGCAAGATACTCAAAGAAAATGGAGGAAAATTTCTCGTTGGATCGAAGGTAACAAATATATATATAAAGCAAATCATTGGGACCAGAAGAACATATATTTTGTTCTGATTAAATAAAGAATAAATGATAAAAAAGAATATCACGTTTTAATGATTATCATAATCCATTTCTCGAGCCAATATGCAGGTAGCCTCCATGATCGAGGGATCCTTTGCAATAACATATATCGCTAACCAGTCGACACGCGACTGGTTTGTTCGACTCCATTCTTAATTGGCTAGGATTGTCACTGTAATCCTTTTGAAGGTCTTTGGTTCTGTCCGGGAACTCCGAGTTTCTGCATCAATTAAAACTGACCTCCAAACAATAGTCTAATAGCTCAATTGAACTGAAGTGGCGTTAAACAACAAACAAGTCAATATAATCTTTTTTAGGATATTTAGATTCTGAATCTTTGGTAATCAGTTTCCTTTTTTGACCACGTGATTAATTTAAAATTAAAATAGCATATTCCTTGGTAGCTTTGTCATTTCAAATAGTTGTAAAAAAAAATAGTGCACGATATTATTCTTTCTTTTTTTTATTATTTGTAGTTGACAGTTGCGGATATGGCTGCTTTTGACATGCTTGATAAACTTACATGTAACCCAACGATGGGAGAAGGTGTATACAAAGACTTTCCTGAAATCAAAAAGTTTTACGAAAGTGTAAAAACAAATGCTAATGTACAGAAATATTTGGAAAAGCGACCGGCAGCAGACATGTAAATCAAGGAACATACTCATTTTTTTCTTTCATTTACTTATTTCAATTTTTACATGGTTTTACATTAACAAACATAAGAATGTGAACAAATATTTGAAATTATTTACATCGTATACAATAGTACATGGTATTTGTACTTCTTTTATTTTATAGTTATCTGTTTATTGAATGTGTTTTACAAATTGCAATTTTCTGAATTAAAATATGATGAAGCTGTATTATTGTTTTATTATTAATTATGTAGCAGTGAAAAATCTCTCATCAAAGATTTCAGGCGTATAGTTTTATACGCTAGCTGTGCGTTTCGTCTGATTTCAAACCACTCAGCAGTGACGCTCGAATAAAAAGTATTATAAGGCTACAAAAAGTGAGCTAGTGTTAACACAAACATATATACAAGCAAATATTCTAACAGTATATAAATGCTGTATTATGAGGGTTGATAGGCTTTACAGAAAAGACAAGAATGGAAAACTAGAGGCTCTAAAGAGCCTGTGTCGCTCACCTTGGTCTATGTGCATATCAAACAATGGACACAGATAAATTCATGACAAAATTGTTTTGGTGATGGTGATGTGTTTTAAGATCTTTATTTGCTGAACATTCTTGTTGCTACAATTATCTCTATCTATAATGAACTTGGATGAATAATTACAGTGGAAAATATTTTCTAAAAATTTATGAAAATTGTAAAAAAATAAAGACCAATAACTCCTTAAGGGATCAACTGACTATTTTGTTCATGCTGACTTATTTGTAGATCTTACTTTGCTGAACATAATTCTCTTTCTATAATAATATACAAGATATTAACCAAAATCTGCAAAATTTCCTTAAAATTACCAATTCGGGGGCAGCAACCCAACAAAAGGTTGTCTGATTTGTCTGAAAAATTCAGGGCAGAGAGATCTTGACCTAATAAACAGTTATACCTCACGTCAGATTTGCTCTAAATGCTTTGTTTTTTGAGTTATAAGCCAAAAACTGCATTTTACCCCTATGTTCTATTTTTAGCCATGGTGGCCATCTTGGTTGGATGGCTGGGTCACCAGACACATTTTTTTAAACTAGATACCCCAAAGATGATTGTGGCCAAGTTTGGATTAATTTGGCCCAGTTGTTTCAGAGGAGAAAATTTTTGTAAAAGATTACTAAGATTTACGAAAAAAACGGTTAATAATTGACTATAAAGGGCAATAACTCCTAAAAGAGGTCAACTGACCATTTCGGTCATGTTGACCTATTTGTAACTCTGACTTTGCTGAACATTATTGCTGTTTACAGTTTATCTCTATGTATAATAATATTCAAGATAATAACCAAAAACAGCAAAATTTCCTTAAAATTACCAATCTAGGGGCAGCAACCCAACAACAGGCTGTCCGATTCATCTGAAAATTTCAGAGCAGATAGATCTTGACCTGATAAACAATTTTACCCAGTCAAATTTGCTTTAAATGCTTTGGTTTTTGAGTTATAAGCCAAAACTTCATTTTACACCTATGTTCTATTTTTTGTCATGGCGGCCATCTGGGTTGGTTGGCCAGGTCACCGGACACAAATTTTTGAACAAGATACCCCAATGATGATTGTGGCCAAGTTTGGTTTAATTTGGCCCAGTAGTTTCAGAGGAGAAGATTTTTGTAAAAGATTACCAAGATTTACGAAAATCGGTTAAAAATTAACTATAAAGGGCAATAACTCCTAAAGGGGTCAACTGACCATTTTGGTCAAGTTAACTTATTTGTAAATCTGACTTTGCTGAACATTATTGCTGTGTACAGTTTATTTTCTATCTATAATAATATTCAAGATAATAACCAAAAACAGCAAAATTTCCTTAAAGTTACCAATTCAGAGGCAGCAACCCAACAATGGATTGTCAGATTCATCTGAAAATTTCAGAGTTTAGGGGCCAGCAATGCAACGAGAAACTCCCGCACCCGGAGTCCTTGACCTGATAAACAATGTTATCCCATGTCAAATTTGCTTTAAATGCTTTGGTTTTTGAGTTATCAGCAAAAAACTGCATTTTACCCCTTTGTTCTATTTTTAGCCATGGCGACCATCTTGGTTGGTTGGCCGGGTCACCGGACACAATTTTTAAACTAGATACCCCAATGATGATTGTGGCCAAGTTTGGTTTAATTTGGCCCAGTAGTTTCAGAGGAGAAGATTTCTGTAAAAGTTAACGACGATGGACGACGCCGGACGCCGGACGCCAAGTGATGGGAAAAGCTCACTTGGCCCTTTGGGCCAGGTGAGCTAAAAAAGCAGAATCAGGAACAAAAAAATAAAGAATTATTTAAAAAAAAACAAATGGGCCGAAAAAAAATTAAAAATGGAAAATAATTGGCCATGGGTTCTAAAATATAAAGAATAGAGAATAAGAATCAAAATAGGGAAAAATGGTCAAAAGATGAAATTAAGAAATGAAGATCCCCACTCAGAGCCGGCCTCAATCGTGTTTCACAGAAAAGGATCTGGATGGGATCGTTTACAGAACAGACAATAATATATTGAAAAATATAAAGATTCGAAAAAGAGGGGGACTAAATATAAAGATTCGAAAAAGAGGGGGACTAAATATAAAGAATATATCAGGAGTAAAATTAAACAGGTATATATGTGTAAATGTACGCACATTATTGGTGAGTACATGTATGTGTGTGTATGAATGGCCTTGTAGTAAGTATAACATATACACGTATAAGTATAAATGTTAACAAATTATCCAACAAGTGGTTCCTGAAAATTGGCAAGGCAGGATGCCACCAAACCCATCTGAATAGCTATTGATGTCAATGAAAGAGGAATATTCCCAATTAGAAATTTAAATTTCTTGATACGTTCTATAAATCTTTCTAGATCTACATGAATTCTTGTTTAGCAATTAATACGTCTGGCTTAAAACTCCTCTTCTGGAGTGAATTTGGTTCTTTTGCCAAGAATTGGTGGTATATTTAACACAGTAAAATTGAGAATGGAAATGGGGAATGTGTCAAAGAGACAACTTCCCGACCATAGAGTAGACAACAGCCGAAGGCCACCAATGGGTCTTCAATGCAACGAGAAACTCCCGCACCCGGAGTCCTTTAGCTGGCCCCTAAACAAATATAATACTAGTTCAGTAATAATGGACGTCATACTAAACTCCGAATTATTATACACAAGAAACTCAAATTAAAAATCATACAAGACTAACAAAGACCAGAGGCCCCTGACTTGGGACAGGCACAAAAATCCGGCGGGGTTAAACATGCTTTTTTAGATCTCCACCCTCCCCTATACCTCTAGTCAATGTAGCAAAAAAACTCAACGCACAACACTTAGCATAGTAAAACTCAGTTTAAGAGAAGTCCGAGTCCAATGTCAAAATAGGTAACAAAAGAAACTAAACAAAATGACAATAATACATAAATTGACAAAGGACTACTAGCAGTTACTGACATGTCAGCTCCAGACCTCAATTAAACTGATTGAAAGATTATGTCTTCATCATATGAATATGAAGCACAATACCTCCCGGAAGGGGTTTCGTATTATTCCATCATAAGATATATGAGAAGAACCTATTTGACTGCTGGTCGTGACATCAATAAATCGTCTATGGTAAATCCCTGGTCTGCAAAGATGAGATCTCCATTGGTGATTGATATACACTCACTCACCTGTTTCTCATTGTGTATAAAAAAAGAGGGACGAAAGATACCAAAGGGACAGTCAAACTCATTAATCTAAAACAAACTGACAACGCCATGGCTAAAAATGAAAAAGACAAACAGAAAAACAATAGTACACATGACACAACTTAGAAAACTGTTTACAGTGCAGGCAGCGGATCGGGATGCATGTGAGTTGGTTCTTTCCCACCGACGAAGTGTTTATTACACATGTGTGTATAACATCTTGTCTGTATGAGTCTCCAACTTGCCTTAATCCATCGTTCTCATATCTTCCGTTGGGGCCCACTGACTGCCTAAGGGGGGCCCACCCCAGTCACGCTTCAGTGATTTCCTATATAAGCAACCATTTTTTTTCTCAAAAAAGGGGGTCGGGCAAACAGCCCCCCCCCCCCCCCCCCCATTTCCCACCTTAATCCACCTCTCCTATTACATGTCCAATAACAGCAAAGTTTTACACCTTCAGACTTATCTTTCACATGAACTGCCTCAATTTAATAACACTATATCAATCAAATAACGTTACGATTTAACATCACACATACATTGATTGCAATATTTGTATGACATACGGGCACAACTGATTGATCTGATTAGAAATCAAGGTAAGGAATTTATTTTAGATTCTAATATGACGTCCTTATTACGCTTTGTTAACAAAGTCGTGTTTAATGAGCAAAAAAAATATGTTTGACACATGCGCACGGACTTTTTATATTAACGTTATTTCCATCATTATCCTTTTAAATATTTACATTTAAGCAGCAAGCATACACTTTTATTAAATAATTTTATCAAACAACATATATTTACCCTGGTCGTAGTTTTTAAACTTATCAAATATGAAATGTAATATACAAACTCATCGGAGAGGAAACGGGAAGAGCCAAACAGTCTTACGGTATTTTCATACGCTTCGACCTATAAATATATTGTATTTGTCATGTTAGAATCGAAATAATTCCTTCATGTCATGCTCTATGCTCATTTTAACATGGGTAGGCATTATATTTGACCACATTTTACACCTCGCTAACGCTCAGTGTAAAATATCGACAAATATAATGCCTACCCATGTTAAAATGAGCACAGAGCATGACATGAAGGAATTATTTCTTAATCAACCGATCTTTGCTAAAAGACGTTGCAATCACTTCCTTTTTATTTCCTCCGTTTTTTTGTTTTTTTTTGGGTTTTTTTTTTGGAAAAGTCATACCACATGAGTGCCAATGAGACAACTCTCCATCCAAGTCACAATTTATAAAAGTAAACCATTATAGGTCAAAGAACGGTCTTCATCATGGAGCCTTGGCTCAAACAGCTATAAAGGGCTTACAATTATTTTAGTGTAGAACCATCAAACGGGAAAACCAACGGTCTAATCTATATAAAAAGTTTATTTACTGGAAGATTCTCTACATAGGAACGTCCGACTTGTACTAATAAGTTGGATAAACATACATGTGTATCGACCGCTTACGAGTGACCAGTGGAGCTATCTATTCATACAAGTTATATATCGATGGGATCAATAAATAGAACATCGATCAAAGGCAGTATTTATGACATAATTTTAGTATATAATACACATAGCATCGGTAGTTTTTACATACTTTTTATTTTTCATTAGCAATTAAGATCATATATAAAGAGTCAAAATGCCTGCTAAATTTAAAATATCTTACTTCGACATTAGAGGAAGAGCAGAATTACCTCGACTTGTTTTTGCTGTAGCTGGAAAAGAGTTTGAGGACGAGAGACTGAGTGGCGACAAATGGACAGCTTTTAAACCAAGTAAGAGACTTAGAGATGATAAATAACACGCTTTGTGATTTGGTATACTTATGAATAGACAAATGTGTATGTAGAATGTAGGAGTAAAAATTAGGGATGAAGCATATAGGGGTAAAAAAGTGGGATCTGTGAAAAAAATGGGAAAAAAGTAAAAATTACTAAAAAAACTAGACTTGGAAAAGGACGCGCCATGCCACCCCAAGTAAGATAAGATCAATTATATTTTATCATATATAAAACAGTCCATGCTATCTATATAGCTAGGTCAACTTCTATTTATAGTGTTTCTTTGAATGCATGTATCCTGAGGGTGGGAATTGGGGTGGGGATGTGTGAGGCTTGGATGATTTATTTTATTATTAATTTTGAAATTGTTACATTCTTATTTTTTATAAAAGGGAAAATGGAAGCGAACAAAATATGTTGTATAATTCATTTTGTAGCAAAGGAAAAAATATTTATAGCACATCAAGGTTTAAAGTATGAATTATCCCGAAATAGTAACTACACCCCCATTCCCAAAAAATAATATACATTACCTATAACTTATTTTGCCTACGCGCACTTTCCTGCGGTAAAAAGGTTGTTATTTTTGTGGATAATTTACTAAATTATATTGATATCGATAACGGGGAATTTGTTGTTTTTAATGAACTCTCCGTCATACATGTTTCATCTTGTTCTGCATGGAATCAATATATAATATGGAAATGTGTATACATGCCTTGTATTTTTCCGACACTTTAAATGTCCAAACCTGTTAGCATTGCAACGCCCCTCTTAAAGTTGATAAGATGTTTAAAAATCCTTGGACAAGTTTTTGTATACCGAACCTTTACATAGCTTGTTTGCTAAAAAGAAAACAAATATTCAGACAAAAATCAATGCCGGTTTATTAGCTATCTTTATATTGGTAAACAAACAAGGTGATTATTTTGCAAATTGTATAATTATGTTTTGTTATATATATGCTATATTACATTTTGCAAATTCTATGTTTTGTAATATATATATGTTATAATTTTTAGAAATTTCAAGACCAAAGCAGGTGCATTAAAAGTTTCAAAAATGTATTCATGTGTAGAAGGATATATATATATATATATAAGATTTCTATTGTTACCGTAATTGTTCTATTCTATGCTAAGTCAACCATTAACATAGACAGACATGCGATATTCTATATATATACATATCATTTATGAGCGTACGTAGTGCAATGTTTCATCGTTCAAATTAAAGTCATAAGGTATACATTACTAGAATCTCAATTGTTTGTAAAACAATTGAAAGGTCTTTCCAGTAAAAGTGATGTTTTTGTAATGTACTTTGTACGACCTTTTGTTTAATATACAACAAGCATACCTTCTGAAACTTTTCGCTTTTTACACTTACTAACCTCATCCGCCTACATTTTTGAGATCGGAAGTATGATATATGTAACATAGACTTCATGAACTTTCATTTGATTTGCAACAACGCCATTGTTCTAGAAAGTTTGATTTGCACTTAATAACCCCATCCAACTAATATTTGGAGTTCAGCTCTATCTTAAAAGAAAATTTATGTTTTGCACTCAATGACCCTATCCAATCAATTTTTGGGGATGTCAATTTGAAATTTGAAATGTACACTTTATGTTCTTTCATTTGATATGCGACACCTTACCATCTGAGAAATTTGAATGTTTGCACTAAATGACCTCATATGCTGTATGTATGCAGCAAAGTCTTATCGTTTTCCCAATATGTAAGCTTGAAATTGCAGCGTAATTTTTGTGTGCACTCAGTGACCTTTGACCTTGGGTGCATATAAAAAGGTTACATGAATTAAAGATTATTGGTGAAGGTTTCAAGTCTCTATGACTTCTGGTTCTCGAAATATAATTTTTCAAAAATTATTTATAATTTTTTAAAGGGAAATAACTCCTTATAAGGCTAAGTATTGAGATCTACCTATTGTCCAGATAAGGTCATGATATCTTTAAAAACAACGAGGGGGCCCATGTTTAAAAAAAAACAATAAAAGGGAGATAACTTCTACAGGGGATGATGAAATCCTACACAGCCTCATATGGTAATACATCATGTTGAGATCTACCTATTGTCCAGATAAGGTCATGATATCTTGAAAAACAACGAGGGGGGCCCATGTTTAAAAAAAAACAATAAAAGGGAGATAACTTCTACAGGGGATGATGAAATCCTACACAGCCTCATATGGTAATACATCATGTTGAGATCTACCTATTGTCCAGATAAGGTCATGATATCTTTAAAACAACGAGGGGGGGCCAATGTTTAAAAAAAACAATAAAAGGGAGATAACTTCTACAGGGGATGATGAAATCCTACACAGCCTCATATGGTAATACATCATGTTGAGATCTACCTATTGTCCAGATAAGGTCATGATATCTTAAAAAACAACGAGGGGGGCCCATGTTTTAAAAAAAACAATAAAAGGGAGATAACTTCTACAGGGGATGATGAAATCCTACACAGCCTCATATGGTAATACATCATGTTGAGATCTACCTATTGTCCAGATAAGGTCATGATATCTTTAAAACAACGAGGGGGGCCAATGTTTAAAAAAAACAATAAAAGGGAGATAACTTCTACAGGGGATGATGAAATCCTACACAGCCTCTTATAGTAAAACATCATGATGATATCTACGTATTGCCCAGATAAGGTCATGATATCTTTAAAAACAACGAGGGGGGGGGGGCATGTCGAAAAAAAAAACAATAAAAGGGAGATAACTTCTACAGGGAATGATGAAATCCTACACAGCCTCATATGGTAATACATCATGATGATATCTACGTATTGCCCAGATAAGGTCATGATATCTTTAAAAACAACGAGGGGGGGGGGGGGGGGGGGGGGGCATGTCGGAAAAAAAAACCAATAAAAGGGAGATAACTTCTACAGGGGATGATGAAACCTACACAGCCTCGTCTGGTTATACTTCATGCTGAGATCTACCGATGGTCCGTATGTGGTCCTGATAATTCCAATAGAAACGGGGGAGGCAATGTAAAAAAAAATGCTGAAAGTAAGAAAAAAATGAGAAAAACAATAAGGTCTTTCCTTGCTTTCTTCGCGTAGAGGAAAGACCTTAAATCTACTATCTTATATAACGGTTACCGATGTTTAACCGATTCAGAAGGGTTTTGAAAAAGAGAGGTCTTTCTTTTTTCTTTTTAAATTTGAAGACCATTTCTTTTCAGTTTTCGTTATGTGCTAATAGTTGTCAATTATTCCCCATACTATCTTAAAATATTATCTCCCAATCATTAAATATTTCCTCGATTTTAAATTTATTTGTTGACCGTAAAAATAAATCAAATTGTATTCTTACACGCGGATTTAAATACGAACTCGCAAATCACGTTTTATACATGAATCTTAAATGTCAAAAACTAAAACAAAAGGCAAAGTTAACTTATTTATTAAAAGTTCATGTACAGAATGTCATAAAATGCGTTTCACTTTGTTATGTAAAATCCTAGAATAATGTCAAATCCTTGAAAGACTCTCCTTCTATTATTTGAAAGCTGCATATCCGTCTCCATTAATTAAAATGTATTGGTACAAAACCAAAACCAAAATGAAAAACATTATCGAGCTAACACCCTCACGGCAATATAAATAAAGAACACAGGTGTAGCTAATTGCAACACAATTGAGAAAACAATATTGAAAACGTTGAGTTCATGATCTTTTTCAGAAACACCATATGGTCAGATGCCTGTATTAACTGTAGATAACAAAACAATAATAAACCAGACGGGTGCCATTATCCGGTACCTTGCTCGTGAATTTGGTAAGTTTTGTATGAAGTTTGAAAGCACAATTCGGAATTTGCGTTTAAATTTTATATTGAAAAAAAAATGTTTTGTAATACAAGTTATTAGTTCTTCGTATATTTTTTGTGTTGTTAGCTCTTTTGAGTATTACTGAGGTCAAGACATCTTCCAATCAACACCATATATGGTTCACCTCAAAAGTTGCCTACTAAAATTCACAGTACAATATATCAACAATTTATCTTTATGTACCTTAAGCCAGATTCTTAAATACAAATAACACATTTAGTGAAAATAGAATGAAAATATGCTATCTCAATACATGTAGCAGGGAAGACCAATAATACTTATGTTTTCTTATTATATCTCCCCAGCGAAATAAAGTATTTTCAAAGAGACTTGGGCCGTCGGCGCTTAGTCCTCCATTTTCTTTGACTCCAATTTCATCTTATTTAATTGACTAAGATTGTAATGTTCACTGAAGAAGATCGGTGGTTCCCTTCGGACACTTTAGCTTCCTCCTGCATGACTTCCCCGATATAGCCCGAAGGTCGGTGGTTCCATTCGGACACTTCAGCTTCATCCTGAATGACTTCCCCGATATAGCCCGAAGGTCGGTGGTTCCCTTTGGACACGTCAGCTTCCTTCTGCATGACTTCCCCGATATAGCGAACCGTACTACAAGAGGTGGAAATACCAACTACAAACAAGTCAATCAATCGCAAATGTTGATTATCAAACACAATTAAACATGAAAAACCGATATTGTCTGAGAGCTTCCAGTTGTAGGAAAAATATAGAATAAAGAAACATGACTAAAACTTATAGAATGAAAATCCCCACAAGACGCCAACATATTCTACATGACACTTTAAATATTTAACAGGATTATATGGTTCAAATAATATGGAAAATACAAAGTGTGACACCATTATTGAAACTGTATTTGACCTGTACAGTGCTGTCATTAAACAACATTTAGAAAAGGATGAAACTATAAAGGTTCGTATTTAAAATCAAAATAAGAAGCAATAACACATAAAATATTTATATAAAAGAACATTACAAATAAACAATTAACAAACTTATTGTAAGATTAAATGTGGGGCCTTGGGCGACCGAATGGTCGTAGGAGTTTATCTACTATATTGCTGATGTTATGAGTTCGGGTATGTAGCAGGTTGTGTTGGACCTCGACCTGTATTGACTAGGATTGTTAGTTTTTCGACCAAATATCCGGAGTTCTCGTCGGGCACATCTACGTTCTAAAAGTAAAATGTATCACAGAAATAATTGCGTGAGACTACTAAAACATTTTTTTCTAGTTTTTATGAAAATAAGGAGATGTGATATGATTGCCAATGATATCACAATTTAAAAGAGTTCGTTAAAATAACGTGCATATAAGCTATAATATGTCACAGTACGACTTTGAACAACAAGACAAACCCATTCTGTTCACAAAGTTTTATGGACTTTTATTTGATTCATTTATTTTTCAGTTATTTGAAAATTTGTACTGTTTACTCAATTTGTTTCTGTATTTCAGGAAGAACTGGCTAAGAAGTTTAGTACCGTGGTTTTACCTCAATTTTTCATATATTTGTGCAAGTTATTGAAAGAAAATGGTGGAAAATTTCTCGTAGGATCAAAGGTAAGAAACATAAAAATGCAATATAATCTAAAAATTGTCAGTCCTCTGAAAAGGTATACACGCCGAGGCCAGAAGTCAATATACTTTTTAAAGCCAAATATGGAATAAAAAATCATAACGATTTAGTGTAAGTATTCTATTTTCAAGCAAATAGTAAATATGAAGACAGTTTTGATGATATTTAGCTCCTAAATCAATGGACTGCTGACAATTCGTTTTCTAATAAGATTAAGTGCAGTCTGTTCGGACCTACTGTTTATAGGTGGTTAGTGTTGTTATAATAATACTTAGCAGTAGATAATTTATGCTGTTTTTACCATTTTAACCACACAGTTGTCTTGAAATATTAGGTATATTTACACAATACTATCGGAAAAGTTGAAGCCTTTTGGTATTAAAAGAAACACCATTATTTTGGAAACGTTGAAGCCATTGTTAAAGTACCACCATTTGTTTTGAAACATAGAAGCTTTTGGTAAAGTTTGGGAAACTTTGAAGCAATTTGTATAAAAATACCATTCTTTCGTAAAAGTTAAAGCCTTTTCAATAGAAACATCACTATTTTTGGAACGTTAAAGCATTTGGTATAGTAATTTCATTCTTTCGTAAAAGTTGAAGCGTTTGGTATAGGAATACCATTCTTTTGTAAAAGTTGAAGCCTTTGGTATAGTAATACTATTCTTTCGTAAAATTGGGAGCCTTTGGTAAAGTTATACCATTCTTTCGTAAAAGTTGAAGCGTTTGGTATAGTAATACCATTATTTCGTAAAAGTTAAAGCATTTGGTATAGTAATACCATTATTTCGTAAAAGTTGAAGCGTTGGTATAGTAATACCATGCTTTCGTAAAAGTTGAAGCCTTTCCTATAGAAACATCACTATTTTAGGAACGTTAAAGCATTTGGTATAGTAATACCATTATTTCGTAAAAGTTAAAGCATTTAGTATAGTAATACCATTATTTCGTAAAAGTTGAAGCCTTTGGTGTAGTAATACCATTATTTCGTAAAAGTTGAAGCCTTTGGTATAGTAATACCATTCTTTCGTAAAGGTTGAAGCGTTGGTATAGTAATATTATTCTTTCGTAAAAGTTGAAGCCTTTCCTATAGAAACATCACTATTTTGGTCTGAACGTTAAAGCATTTGGAATAGTAATATTATTCTTTCGTAAAAGTTGAAGCTTTTGGTATAAAAATACCATTCTTTCGTAAAATTTGATGCCTTTGGTATAGTTATACCATTCTTTCGTAAAAGTTGAAGCCTTTGGTTTAGTATTACTATTCTTTCGTAAAAGTTGGACCATTTTGTATAGTTATACCATTCTTTCAATACAAATGAAGCCTTTCCAATATATATGCCATTCTTTCGGAAATTTTTATGAAATCATTAGAAAAAATGGTAACAGTAAGCACATGATGTTATTCTCTCTTTTTATTATTTTTAGTTGACTGTCGCAGATATGACTGTTTTTGATATGCTCGATAGACTGACTTGTAATCCAACGATGGGTGAAGGGGTGTACAAAGACTTTGCTGAAATCAAAACATTTTATGAAAGTGTAAAAACCAATGCTAAAGTACAAAAATATTTAGAGAGGCGACCGGCTTCGGACTTGTAAATCAACGAACACACTTATTTTTATTTATTTCATATTTATTTATTTAAACGTTTACATGTTTCAGCATTATCAGACATAGATGTGTGAACAAATCTTGAATATTATTTACATTGTATACGACAGTACATGTTTTTATATTTATGTGTTAAGTAAAGTTGTCTTACAAATTGCAATTTACTGAATTAAAATAAAATGAAGCTGTTATATTGTTGTTTATAAAATTCTACAAATAATGCTCTTCAGAGATTCTATCTCAAACTTTTGTACACTAGACACGCGGTATGTCAACTAAGATTCGTAAGTGACGCTCGAATATAGAAATATTGAGCAAGTGTTTGCAAACAAATAAGAAATGCTAGCTTGAAGTTCTGATTCCTTTCACAGATTTGGCTATACTTTTTGGACCTTTTGGATTATAGCTCTTTATCTTTTATATAAGCTTTGGATTTCAAATATTTTGGCCACGAGCATCACTGAAGAGACATGTATTGTCGAAATGCGCATCTGGTGCAAGAAAATTGGTACCGTTAATTTTATTGAACACATTTTTATGAATGCACTAATATGAGGGTCTAAATCAGCTTTACAGAATATAGAATAATGGACAGGAAGAGGAGATTGAAGGGCAAAAATATAAAAAATAAAATAAGCACAACAAATAAAGATGGCTGAATAGCATGAAGACCCATACATTCAACTCCTAATATCACTTCGATGCTCATTCCACTCGCCTTAGTTATTTGAATTATGTAGATTAAACAAATCAATCTTTCCTAGAACACATTTTTCTTATCTCAATTGATCATGCTTTATAGACGATGGTTAATACACTGGTTTCTTACAAACATTGTTCAGGTCACACTCACCCCACACTTGAAGAGTAACAAAAGATTCATTTGGATCTAACTCTGATCCAAAATGGAATTGCTTTCAAAAATAAAAATTGAGAATGGAAACGGGAAATATGTCTAAAAGACAAAAACTCAATCAAAGAGCAGATAACAGCCGAAGACCACTATTGGGTTGTCAACGCAGCGAGAAAATCCCGAACACAGAGGTGGGACTAAGCTGGTCCCTAAATGAGTACTAGTTCAGTGAAAATAGACGTCATAATAAACTCCAAAACATGTAAAATTAAATAAAATTAAAAAAAAACATACATACTCGGGACAGGCAAACAAAATGTCTATTTCGTGATTATTGTAGGTCAGAAGGAAGTTATTAAATCAAGAGTTCCAAATGGTAAAGTTAAAATCATCCCTTCTTAAATTTTACGGCTGCCATCACGAGGTGGTTGACCGTTACGGAATATTTGTTTCACAGATAATATCAGATATGTTTCTACTGTCGTAACTACAATCACATTCTCTTTCCACGAATGTGACCTACCAAGTAAGACTAATAACCGGGTTTGAAATAGCACGAGCAACATGACAGGTGCCACATTTGGATCAGGATCTGCTCACCCTTTTGGAGCACCTGAGATCAGCCCCAGTTTTTAGTTGGGTTAGTGTGTCATGGTCTTTAGTTACCAAAGGTTGTGCCTTGTGTATTATAATTTATCTGTTTGTCTTTTTCTTTTTTAGCCATGTCGTTGTCACGTTAATCTCGATCAATGAGTTAGAATGTTCCTTTGGTATCTTTTGCCCTTCTTTTACTGACACTGCATCTCAATGATAATGTTTGAATTGTCAACTAGATTGAAAAAATTTGACACATCCTGTCAATCGTGTAAGGAACTATGATAGTGACATCCAATGGCGGATTTATAAGGATCCGTGAAGGGCATTCGCCCTCCTCAATTTGAAGTTATATATTAAAACAGATGAAAGAGTTTTATTTATTAAAGTTAAAGCTTGTTTGTTGTGTTTTTGACATGATAGTGTTGCTTTAGATCATGCATTATAGAAGGTTAATTCATAAAATTTGAACTTGTGTTTTTTTCCTTTCAAACAAAATAGTTTGAAAATATTGTGAAAAAATCTCACTATCAATAATATATGAAAACATTTGCTATGAACATTTAAAACACTATAATTATGAACAATTAAAGAGCTACTATAAAACTTTAAAACCCAATTAATTATTTAATTATTTAATGTATTCAGTATTGTTCTTTTTTTTTTTTTTAAATAAAGGTGTGATGCAATATTAAAAGGTTACAATCGCTAACATTTAATGTCTCCCCCTTTTTAACTTGTTTTTTGTTTGCAAAGTCATGATTGACATATTATATAAACGAACCGGTATCTACCGCATACGTGCAGCCATTGGAACTATCAAGATCGATACGGTCAATATATAGAACATGTATTGAATATATTAAAGACATAGTTTAAATACATATAGCCTCGGTAGTTAATACATAGTTGTCATTGTTCATCAGCAATTAAGATATCAACATTAAGTCAAAATGCCTGCTAAATTCAAACTATCTTACTTCGACATTAGAGGAAGAGCAGAACTACCTCGACTTGTTTTTGCTGCAGCTGGAAAAGAGTTTGAGGACGAGAGACTAAGTGGCGATAAATGGACAGCTTTTAAACCAAGTAAGAGGAGGTGGTTATAGGGTAAACAAGTGGGGATAGAGGATATTCTGTAGGTGAAGAAAAGTAGACTTGTTGGATGTGAGGAAAAGAAGGGGGAAATTAAAAGAGAATTTTTTTTTTTTTAAATCCATATTTCAAAAATGACTCCAGGAAGATCATATTAATTATATTTCATTAACTGGGAAATCGGTTCATTTTCAAGAGGTCAACTTCTAACTATGGTATTTATTTGAAACTAAATAATTTTGAATATGCATTAATATTACTAATCAGACACATACACTTATTTTTTTTTAATTTATTTTATTAAAGGTGGTGGAAGATGGTGGAAGAGGGCTAGTAGACCTTTTTCATTATTAGAAGATTTTAATTACAAATTATTATATAATTTATGTAATTTCAGTTCACTAGATATTTAGGGAAATGGTTGTTAAGGGGGATACATGGCTTCCACATGTATCATATTTAATAAATTGTCGTTTATACATGCTAAATCCTGTTCTAGATAGAATCAATATAACATGAACATTGTGTGTACATGCCCCGTCTGTTTCGAATTACTTTAAATGTCCAAATAAAGTACAGTACAAAGCACCTAATCAAACTGGAAACAGGTTTATAAAACCTTGGACTAGTTTTATATATATCGAACCTGCACATAGCTTATTTGATTAGAAGAGAACAAATATTCGGAAAAATAAACAATCGCGGTTTATTAGCTATCTATAATAAAGGAAAACAAACTGGTTTATCTAGAAATAAATATATTTGTTTATAAAAAATGTTTGAAAAAGTTGATGTGCAGATTCTTAAGCAATACTGTCAATTCAAATATACCTTAATTTGAAAGAGTGCTTCTATGGGGAACTTATATATATTACTTCTTTAATTAGTAATCAGTTTCCTTTGTCTGTCAATGTTTGCTTGTGTAAAATGATAGTACTCATGTATTAAAGAATATAAGATTTTCATTATTTAAATAATTGTTCTATTTAATGCTAAGTCATGTGTTAACGTAGACAGACATGTGATATTCTAAAGATATTATCATATAACAATATATGTTTAGTGCAATGATTCATTGTTCATATTAAATACAATGAGGTATGAATACTAAATTATATAACCATTGTTTAACCGATTCATGAGGGTATGGAAACAAATAGATATTTTTGTCTCCTTCTTTTCTTTTAATTTGAAGACAATTTCATTTTATTTTCCACTTTTTGCTATATTTTTTCGCTGTTTCCCTAGGATATTTATTCCTTGTAAATATCATAATATTTAAATCTTTTTTAAGTTTTTATTTTGAATTATTTTCGACCAGTTATTTTCTCAAACAGACCCTCGTACAAGAATTCTTTCAAATTTAAAATAACCGTGCTTATATACTGTAACAGCATATTTGTAGTTGTTATTAAAGATGTCCTCGTTTATAAAGTTTAAAGTTCAAAATAATACTAATTGCAATCTTACAAACGGGTTTCAACACCAAATCGCAAATCGCTATGAATAAATACAGAGCAATTCGGTACCAGAAAAAAAGGCAAAATTAACTTATTCAAAAACGTACTTGTACTGAATAAAATAACGTTAATAACTGAAAAGACTGTTTTCCTATTAAACAATGTGATGAAAGCTGCATATCCTTCTGCATTAGAAAAAATATAGTGATGCCTAAAAAAAGAAAAAACCTTATCAAATTTTCACCCTCTCAGCAATATAAATGAATAACACAGATGCTTATTAATTGCAATAAAACTGAGTAAAACAATAATTGAAAACCTCGAGTTTATGGTTTATTTCAGAAACACCATATGGTCAGATGCCTGTATTAACTGTGGATGATAAAACTATGATTAACCAGACTGGTGCCATTACCCGATACCTTGCTCGTGAATTTGGTATGTTTTATATTAAGTCTGAAAATACTGTTCGGAAATCGCTAATCGATAAAATTGTTCACTGTGGGTTTTCTTTTCTTTCTTTCTTTTAATGTTATATTGCACAAACGAGAACGTGTTTAACATAACATGCATAATGATGCACAATACAATTTATTAGTGCTTGCTGTGGATTATATTTTGATAGCTCTTTGTAGTGTGTGACTGGTGTAAGACCAATTTCTAATAAATTCATAATGTATCTTAATACTAAAATTCACAGTACTATATTACAACAGTTTTGAATGTAACAAATGAAGATCCCCACCAGACTCCCACATATTCTCTACAATTATTTTGAAATTTTAACAGGGTTGTATGGTTCAAATAATATGGAAAATACAAAGTGTGATGTCATCATTGAAACTGTATCGGACGTGTTTACTGCTATAATTAAATCACATTACGAACAGGATGAAGCTAAAAAGGTTCGTATTTATTAAATAATTATGTAAATTGTCTAGTAGTAAGTGAGATGTTAGCGCTATAAAACCAGGTTTAATCCACCATTGTCTACATTTGAAAATGCCTATACCAAGTATAGGAATATGACAGGTGTTGTCCATTTTTGCTGTGTTTTGTCATTTGATTTTGCCATGTGATTATGGACTTTCCGATTTGATTTTGTTCTGAGTTCAGTATTTTTGTGATTTTACTTTCTACGAACTATAACAAATAAGATACGTTAATACAATAACATAACAAATGAACAATTAAAACATTCAAGTTTAAATGTGGGATCTCGGTGGTCAAGTGGTCTAAGTAACTTCTAATGTTGGTGCCCTTTATAGCATGTTGTTCATTGTGAGCCAAGGCTCCGTGTTGAAGGCCGTACCTTGACCTATAACTGTTAATTTAAAAAAATTGTTATTTGGATGGATAGTTGTCCCGTTGGCACCCATACCACATCTTCCGATAATACCTAAGTAGTTCGTCTACTGTACCACTGAATGGCCATTTTCCTGACTTTGTACAAGACATTTTAAGCAAAAAATGGTGGGTTGACCCTTGTTTTGTGGCATGCCAAACTTCTCGCTTTTATGACAATATTAGATAAAATAAACAGAGATAAAGAGCATTTCATCTTCGAAATTATTGATAATATAGAGCACCAAGACAGATGTATATACAAGAATCTCAATGGCATTCAAATGTCCCACATTACTAGTATCACTAAGAATAGTAATCATGGGATTAATAGTATAATTAGACTTGTTTGTATGAAAATAAACAGATGCTGATCCATGTTGGAAAAGGATATGTCCAGATGTTGCAATTAGAACACCCTTTTATTACGATCAATGCTTTTAAATGGAGAAATATGGTTGGAACCTTACATTTTTAAAAATCGCAGGTGACATCCTTGGTTTAATGCCAGTGCAATAAATTCCAAAACATTTTGTTCAAATAACGTGTATACAAGCAATTATAGGTATCCGTACGGCCTTCAACAATTAGAAACACAGACTTTCTAGTACTTTTATATACTATAATTTATTGATTTATCGGATACTAAAAAAATATTTATATTTTTTAGCTTCAATCATTTTTTGTTCTATTTTAGGAAGAACTTGGTAAAAAGTTAGTCACAGAAGTTTTACCCCAATTTTTCACTTATTTGTGCAAGGTACTTAAAGAAAATGGTGGAAAATGTCTCGTGGGATCGAAGGTAACAAACGTTTAAAGCAAAAAGATAATAGAAGAAATTCAGAATCTTTAAATGTTTGCATTTTCAGTTTGTCAATCGGCCCTCGATGGCCAAGTGGTTTAAGAAGTTGAACTAGTATGATTGGTTGTTGGTTGCTCAACGTTCAGTGGTAAATATTTCATGCATATTCAGGACGATTGAAGCAGTGTATCATTAGCTTGTTAACACTAGGGCTGTGATTTCTAATCCGGGACCTGGCAAGTGCATTTGAATCCAATAGTAATTGAATAGGATTGTTAGTTTCGAACATTGAAGGTCGGAGTGAATGTTCTCTCCGTGCTCTGTCATAGTTATAGTACACTTTTATTTCGAGCCACTGGATGTTAAGCACGTGCACTCAATAATCCAAACTTTATTTCGGAATAAAATTTAAAGCCTTTCCGATTGACACAACACTCTGTCGGAAGAGTTAAAGCCTTTGAAATAGTAACAACAATTCGTACGGAAAAGTTTAAGCTTCTTCTGGAGTTATGCTATTCTTTTGGAAAAGTTAAACGCATCATGCATATTAAGGAAATAAATTGAAGCCTTTGGTATTGTTACATTAATGTTTTCGAGAATCCTTTGGTAAAGCGACAATATTCTTTCGAAACTTTTTTTTGAATTGTTAACAAAATGTACTTAACAAGATATAAATCTGACTTTTTTTGTTATTTGTAGTTGACAGTTGCGGATATGGCTGCTTTTGACATGATTGATAAACTAGTATGTAACCCAAAGATGGGAGAAGGTGTGTACAAAGACTTTCCAGAAATCAAAAAGTTTTACGAAAGTGTAAAAACAAATGCTAAGGTACAGAAATATTTAGAGAAGCGACCGGCATCGGAAATGTAAATCTATGAACATTGTTTTAATTTAATTTTATTTATTCGTTTATTTGAACATAAACATGGTCCAGCATTAATAGATATAGATATATGAACAAACCTTTTGATACTTTTTACATTGTATACAATAATTATAGCACATGGTTTTGTTTCAGTATTTACTTTATAGCTTTAATACCTGTTTACTGAATCTGTTTTACAAATTGCAATTTACTGAATTAAAATGTGGTGACGCTGTGTTATTTATTTTATTGTAATATTATTCTAAACATCAATATAACAATATTCATCCAAGATTTCAGGTTCATAGTTTTGTAGACCAGACGAGAGATTCATTTAAAAAAGTCATCATCAAAAGGCAAAAACAATACCGTTATGTACACACAAAGATATACTCACAAAGAACACGAAAAAGACATTATATGTATTTAAAAGATTTGGTCAACGCGCTTATTAGAGGGTATCGAAGAACTTAACAAGAAAGTTAAGGGCAGAAAGTGCAAAATTAAGGACAAAACATCTACAAAATGGAGAAAAAGGCGACAATGAAATTCATAAAGAATTGGAAATGTAGTCGCTTACCCGAGTCTACGCGGATATTCAACAAGGGACACTCTTCAACATTGTAGACAAGAATAAATAAAGATCAAACAATTGTATATCTTGTATTGCTTATCATTTTTCCTCACTAGTGAAATATCTGTTCTCGGCAAATGATTGGTCGAAATTTGATTGTTACGTTACATTTTCTTGATTTCTTCTGAATTTTCTTGTTGTGACGTCATAAAAAAAGGCAACCATGCCTGATGACGTCACATAAAAAGTACACAACTTTCTCCAAAATCATAAAAGAAACAAATTCTACCAGTGTAACTCGTTTATTAAATTTAAACTGTGACTCGAGTTGAGAAATGCGGAAATCGATAAGGGTCATTCAAAAAAATAATTTATGTCGTGATTACGACATAGCCGTAATAACGACATCCCTTTGTCGTAATTACGACATCAGTATGTATGTCCGACTTACAATTACGACCATGCATACTTCCACGTAGTTATTGTCTTGCTGATAGTTTTGCAACTGAAAGTTTCTCACACTCGACATATTATAGTTTTTAAGATATCAGGCAAAAATGAAAAAAGGTAAACTTTGTCATGCTAGAGGCAATGACTTCTATACGCGGTCGCCTAACAGTTTTGGCGTCAATGAGTCATTTCGAACATTAAGATTTTCTCTATTCATAGACAAAAAATGCATTTTTCCCCAATGATTTTGTATTTAGCCATGTCTTCCGTCTTGGTTGGCAGATTGGGTCATGGACATAATTTTTAAATTAAATAACACTTTGGCTACGTTTTGGTTAAATTTGATGCATTAGTTTTAAGGTAGAATTTTTGGATAAAAGTTAACACACGATGAACGACGGATGCCAAGTAATGAGAAAAGCTCAATTTACCCTTCGCGCCAGGTGTGCTAAAAGAGTTAAAATATATGAAGAAAAAAGAAAAAGCTCTAAAAGGTACCACAAGCAGGGAACCCTCATTCAAACCTACTTAAATATGTGTTTTATAGAATATAACTTGAATGAGAATGTTTATTGAATAGAAAATAGTGGACAAGAAATTAAAAAAAAATCAAAAAGGGAAGCAGAGCTACAATGTATAGAGAGAATAAAAGAAATGCAATTTCTTTTCTAACGTTTAGAAAAGTTTACCCTATCCTATTTATGTGTCGAATCGTTTGTGTCTCTTCGACTATAACTATGAACAAAAGAGTTTGTAACTATACAGTAAATTTGAAATTAAAAAATAAACATTTCTTAGAGACCTTTTTAAACGCTATTATAAACTTAAGAGCTATTCAACAATTAAAAGCCGAATACATATTAGATAAACTTGTTAATGAACTTAAAACAAGCCTGGTGTAGATAATAGTTCTCGAGAGATTTATAATAATTAACTACTTTGGTCAGGTTAAGTGCGAATTCAATTCATTTTTTTTGAAACATTAGTGAATTTAAATTTTAGTTTACATTTACATATCAATTACCGACTTTATAATTCTATCAGACATTCTTTAAAAAAAAAATGTCCGTAGCCAATTGAGGAAATGTCTAAATTTTCAGTTAAACTTATCTCTAGTAGTACATGTAGCACATGCATGTATATTGTTTATTACGTATTTGAATTGACTAAGTATAGATTCGCAAGTACAGGTATTCAAATTGTCGACAAAAAATCACCATCTGAACAAAACTTTATCGTTTGCTCTTTGAGGAAGTTAGCTTGTCATGTTTTATACATTTGAATGCCTTAAACATGTTTGCCCATTGATCCCCAGTTTTCTTTTTAGAAATCTTTTCCATGTATCATTGTAGGCCATCTGTTAAAGTCTTATAAAATCGTTATTATTTTTTTTTATAGTTTTTGAGAACTTAAACTTGTCAATTATAAAGCTATGAAAAATCAAAAGAGAACATTTTCCCGCCAAAATTTCAATGGCTTATATCTCGAAAACAAGCACATTGACCGGTACCTTTATTACTTCCGTATCAATATATACTTGTGTTAACTTCCTTAAGTCAATTTTTCTCAAAGTTATAACTTTAATTTCATATCAACCTTTACCGATTTCAAATTTTTTTCTTGTTTCTTGTATGTTAAAAATTGCACGAAGAGACATGCATTGTAAGGTAACATTGTAACTTAAGGTAAAATGCTATCCCCGCTGTTTTCGAACGACTCGTTGTCTTTGATGGATGTCCGACACAATGGAAGGGTAACCTTCAATCTTTTATGGTATTAATGATATCACTCTAGAATTTTTTGACATTTTGT
Source organism: Mytilus edulis (assembly GCA_019925275.1). Lineage (NCBI taxonomy): Eukaryota > Metazoa > Mollusca > Bivalvia > Mytilida > Mytilidae > Mytilus > Mytilus edulis. Next base: position 58,401,341 of record CM034362.1, read on the forward strand.
GTCTTGCAGATTACGTCATTTTATTGCTTTCGATGCATAGTCATATACGTCTATTTGCCTGTTCCGGTCCTGTTCCTACACGTCTATTTTGCTTCTCCGGTCCTGTCCATATACGTCTATTTTGCCTGTCCCATACCTGTACCTGTACGTCTATTTCGCCTGTCCCATGTCTGTACATGTACGTCTATTTTGCCTGTCCCATGCCTGTACCTGTACGTCTATTTTGCCTGTCCAGTGCCTGTTACTTTTCGTGTATTTTTCTTGTCCCCGGTCTGTTCCTGTACGTCTATTTTGCCTGTCCCGTGTCCGTTCCTTTACGTTAGTTTTTGTTTATCCCGTGTCCGTTCATATACTACTATTATGTCAGTCCGGTTTTTTATATTTTTATACCTTTTTTTGCCTGTCCAATACCCGTTTCTTTACGCTTATTATGTTTGTCCCGTACCCGATCCTAGTAAACGTATAATTTTCCTGTCCCTAACCCGTTCCCATGTATACGTCTATTTTACTTGTACCGTGCCTGTTCCTATGCGTCTATATAATTTATCCTGCAATCAGCCATCTAGTGTACAAAATACAGGTATACAAATAATTTGTTGCTTTCTTTGTACATGTACGAATAAAGTCTCCTGTTATACCGCTTCCATGTTGCGCACGGGGTAATGTGGATTTTTCTTTTTGCAACCATTTCACTTTTGGGGTCTTCTCCGCGATCCGCGTATAAACTGTCGATAGCATTAAAAAATTAGAGACAATGATTTACATTTGTCAACGAAAGTTTTAAGTGTTGGGTGTAAATTTCAGGATAAAAACAATATACGTACATTGTCGGAAAATATAAAATGTATTTGTACTTACTACGAAACAGAAGAAAAGCTCGGCAGAGCCTCGCTTTTCGTCCTGTTTCTAAAGTTCATACAAATAAATTATATATTTTTCCGACAATGTACCTATATTGTATATTTACTTGTCCTGTGCACGTTCCGATACGTCTATATTGCATGTTTAGTGCCTCTATTTTGCTGTTCTTTTTATGTTTTTTTGTTGGAACATGTGAGCGCTTGCTTATTGAGAGACTGTTGGTTGTTTAACATTGTATCTTGTCATGTTTTGGAATTTTTGTCAGATTTTCTGAATCTCTGGTTTTATCCAATCAATTGAATGCCATGAAAAAATTTGTCCATTGACCCCCATTTTCCTTTTTATTAATCTTCAACATGTATAATATATAAGCCATCTGTAAAAGTCTTATTAAATCTGTTATTTTGTTACTGTTTTTAAGAAATTTAACTTGTCAATAATAATGCTATATATGATTAGTCAAGAGAGATCATTTTCCCACCAAAATTTCAATTGCTAATATCTGGAAAACAGGCACATTGACCTATCTTTTTGTTTGTTTTTGTGTTTCCTTTATTAATCCCCTAGCAATATATATATAAGTGTTATGAAAAGCTTGTCATTTTGAAACTGAGTAACGAATTCCTTAAATAGTGGTTTACATTTGTGTAGGGGTTGCAGTCTTTATCGTCTGTATTCTAAAAAAAAAATGCCATTTTTATTTTCTATTCTGTATCTTATGAACATTATTATTTTACTCACCCACACCCCTTTAGACATGGAGAAGATACAAAGTCATTTCTTAATCTTACCTGAAGTTTTACAAACAACATATTTGAGCTTTTGATTTTTCCAAACTTTCCGTTTTGAATTTTCCTTGGAATTCTGTATCTTTGCTATTTTTCTGTCAAGTAAATTGATACCTTGGTGTTTAGGTCTATACCAGAAGAAAAAATGGTACAAACGTATGATACAATTATTTTTTTTTACAATTATTGTAATGTGTCGGTAGTTTTTTTCGTGAAGTTTTTTTTTAGAACTAGAAATTTGGGCGTAACAAGTTGATTTTGGTGTTTGTAAAAGGATGATCAGTGAAATTTTAAGATTATGAGAAACGATTTGTTTATTTTATAATGACGCTGTTGTAGAATGATTGGAATGTCGTGAAAATTCCTGATACATTAAAATTTAAATGATATTTATTTAGATAAAATTAAATTTTTCGGTCAAAAATAGGAACATTTAAGAGAATATTTTGTATGAACTTTAATCTCCTGACTGCCTTTGAAAATAAAGATATACGAATGAAAGTTTTGTTTTTTTCGTAGTTTCGTCTTCAAATTAAACAGCGTAATTAAAAACTTGACAAAAAAATTAAAAATTATAGAACGAACTTGTGTAATCAACTGTTAGATTTCGTCCAATTGTGTTCCCAAACATATTCTATAATAATAAAATATCTATCGTTTCCATAATTTAAGGTCAAGGTGAGGTTTACAGAATAGAGACGACTATAGTGGATCAGACTGAGGAAACGGGCCTAATAAAAAATAAAATAAAAAGGTAAAGAAGATTGCATCAAGGGTGTACAAATATAAAGAAAGGACTCAAAAAACAGTAGTATACCGCTGTTCAAAACTCATAAATCCATGGACAAAAAAACAAAATCGGGGTAACAAACTAATGTAACAGGGTCGATTCTTGGGTAAAGATATAACAAACTCTGTTTAGGGTTCGGATGATTTATTATACCAGTAATATAAAAATAAACTCTGAAATAACAATATCACAATTATAAATAACAGATCTACCACAGATCTACTATAAAACTCAAGTACCCTAAGTTATACAATATCACATATAGTTATGGTAAAATACAATGCACTTTAATACTGTGTACTATACTGCGAATTCATATAATAGACATTTAGTGAGCCGAGGGAAACGCATTAAATATAAGAGAGAACAACGACACAACACTGACATATAACACACACAGAAACGGACCAAGCATCAGACAAAATCCCACGACAATAACAAATATAACATCAAAACCAAATACATGAATTTGGGATAGACAAGTACCGTGAAAAGTTACTGCAAAAGAATCAAAGGACACTCTATCCAGATCCTCATAAATATTAGTCTTATTTATTCAGATTGTCTGTCCATTATACTTAAAACATAAAAGCAGCAATTTTGAAAGCATCAAATTATAATAATAGAAACATTTACGGATCTGATAACATTTGTCTGAAGTTGTTAAATTTTTACTTTACATGACATAAACTGTCGCTGTAAAATTAGCAGTTGACAAGGAAATTATAGTGTGTGAATTTTTCAATTTAAGAACTTCGTTTAACACTTTGTTAGTGCTCAAAGGACACACAAAGTGCATACATAACACAGTTAAAGAATGATATCCAATAATTGATTGTCCGGAAATGCAGAAAGGGAAGCGATTTTTTTTTACATGTACCGTCGGTGAAATAATTGGTCAGTTGCTAAATTTGTACTTAACATGGCACAAACCATCGCTGTAAAATTTGTATTTTACAAGGAAATTAAGGTTTGTGATTTTTCAATTTAAGAGTTCGTTTAACACTTTGTTAGTGCTAAAAGGCAACACAAAGTGCACAAATAAGACAGTTAAAGAACAATATTCAATAATAAGATGAACGGAAATGCAGGAAAGGAAGCGATTTTGAAAGTACATGTACCGTCGGTGACATAATTTGTCTGTTTTTAAATTTGTACTTGACATGACACAAACAGTCGCTGTAAAATTTGCAGTTGACAAGGGAATTAAGGTTTGTGATTTTTCAACTGAAAAGTTCGTTAAACACTTTGCTAGTGCTCACTGGCAACACAAAGTGCACAAATAAGACAGTTAAAGCACAATATTCAATAATAAGATGAACGGAAGTGCAGAAAGGGAAGCGATTTTTGAAATATATGCACCGTCGATGACGATCAAGCAATACAAATTGTCCATAACAAATTAAGGATACTTTTTGGCCATTACTGAAAAATAGCCAATGAGACAAAACTAATTATAGGTTAAACAATACTTGGTCATGTTTTATGAAGATTTCAGCCCAAGGCGAAGCCGAGGGCTTAAATCTTCATAAAACATGACCAAGTATTGTCTGACCAATTTAGAACATATTCACACTTTCGAGTGACCTTACAAAACTAGCCTTTCCCATTGTAATATTCAAACCTTTAAAAGAGTTCACATTTTCTAATGAACCAAATGTAAAACATAGGTAATCATTTCAATGGATGAAATGAAATAGCACTGACATAGTTTGTAAGGACCGAATGGATAAATTGTTTTCTTCTGCTTCAGGTAAAATTTCATACTAATAAAGTTTGAGATTTTTTTATTTTAAAAAAAGCAACACGATGTTATATAAATCCCCTTTTTAAAAATTTTGATTTTTTTTTATAAATATAAAACTCTGTATTAGCATTTAAATTCCGACCATTCAACGTTAAATGCTTACTTTTTTATTGATAACTTAATATGCATTGTGTTTCTCCATAAAAAATCCCTTTGCTTTATATATCAGCAGTCTGAAATTGTTTTCTTGAAAGAAAAAAAATCCCTCAAATGACCGGTTTATAACAAATAATTATTATTTTACCTACATCCTTACTCCCATTGTTTTTGTTTATTCTATATTATGTATACTATTAGAAAATTTATGAAAACTTGCAAAATTCAAAATAATTTGTTTTGATGTTTGCTGTTTCATCTTTAATCAGTAGGCTATTTTCCAAGGGAAAATGCCTCAGGTGGTTGTACACTTCATCAGTGCAGTTATTAAGAGTTCACTTTCATAATTAACTGACAATGAAAAGTCATTCATGTATAGCATTTCATAGTGCATGGAAAACCATGTACTATGAAAAATAGAGGGCAAAAAACTGACTTTTCATTGGACGAGAAGGGGTGAGTATGTTCTAAGTACTAGTATTCACCAGAGACCGAATGACACGGGTATGAATACATGTAAGGGAATGGTATAAAGTACGAAGGTTAGTGAGTTCTTATCATTCAGAAAGGGGTTATAAGCAATTCTCTTACTTTTTAACTTTTCAATAATATTGTACTAAGCTCAAGGCTCAAAAAGATCATTAGATTCCAAGTCAGGAATATGCAAGTAAGTTGCCGCCGCTAGTTTATGTCTTGTCATATTTGTTCCGTTTGGAAAATTAGCATGTTATGAATTAGACCGTTAGTATTATTTCCTCACAATGTTCAAGCAGTGACATATTTTAGCTGACTATAATAATATGGTATGTTTTTATCTTCTGCTCATTCTTGAAGGCCTATGGTTACCTCTACATTTAGACTCTGACGGATAGTTGTCTCATTGACAATCATAACTCATCATCTTGGTTTTATATATCTCACGAATTGTTTTGTATAATATAATATTTTTGTGGGTTTTTTTTTCCTTTTGTAAAGTTTACTGTCACTTATTTTGTTTGAATTTTTGGTTTATTGTTCTTTTTTTATTTATTTTTTTCTCAAAGAAAGAGTCCGTATTTTCAAATTTTGTGTATTGCTTTTATATTATATAGGGATTTCTCGTGTACTATTTCAATGTTTAGAGTTCTAATCAAAGAATAAAACCAGTTTGCTCTCAATTTGAAATTGTTGGGTTAGTATTGTTTAATGCACGGATATTCCTTTGGCGGTATTACCTGTAGGCCAGGAGTTATGTAAACATGTGTTATATAAGATCAATGCCTGTGAAGTAAGTATCGAGGAGAACACAGTAACGTGTAAGCACCACATGTTAGACACTTTTGTCATGTATTATCTGAGTTAAAAGGGGGCTGGTCAATATGTAGGGGTCAAGTTTTTTTCTGTTGGTGGAAAAGGGTGTTTAATTTTTTTCATAAATTCTAATTGCTGGTATATATATTAGTTATATCTCTAAGGAAACATTTGTTAACTGTTGAATCTTTAAGTATATTCTTCATACTATGTGTGTCAAAGGTAAGTGTTTTGCATGTTTTAATTTAGTCATGTCAAAATAAAAGAGGGAGGGGGTCACAATTTCTAAAAATGTTTTAAGGGGAATGAAGAAAATTTAAATGTTTGATTTCAAAATTATCAGCTCCTCCCTTCCTATTCCCCCTATTTCCAGGTAAAATGATAAGATTCTTATGCCTAGTACATTGGTCATAGTAAATTGTACAGTTTCCAATCAAGGATTTCGAAAATGGGACTTGTAGGGGTTAGAAAGCCAACAATTGAAATCATTTGGCAATCCTCGGTAGAACCCGCTACCTCCTTCTAAGTGAGGGTACTTGATTGGCAGAGTTGAGACGAATGCAATTGGAATGTTAGATGTAAACATTAACATAAGCCTTGTATGATTTTATTTTTAGTTTCTTGTGTATATATAATTCGGAGTTTAGTATGACGTTCATTACTACTGAACTAGTAACCATATTAATATAGGGACCAGCTGAAGGACGCCTCCGGGTGCGGGAGTTTTTGGCTACATTGAATACCCATTGATGGTATTCGGCTGAGGTCTGCTCTATGGTCGGGTGGTTGTCGCTTAGACACATTCCCCCTTTTAATTTCATAATGCATTTATCTTGTATATATGATATGTAGCCGCTCCACTAATTATATAGGTTCACCCTTAATCCGACCGCATATGTTGAATAGTATGTACAATATATATGGTTTATAATTTAGGCAGTGGCGGATCCACGCGAAGGGGGTTCCAGGGGTTGAAAACCCACTTTTTTTGGACGATTAATGCATTTGAATGGGGACATGTGGTTGGAAACCCCCACCCATTTTATCCTGGGTTGGACACCCTTTTTAAAATGACTGGATCCGCCCCTTTTTTTGCCTTACTATATGTCTGATTCATTTTGGCCGAATGTTACATTTTGCAATTTTTAGAAAAATTTTGCATCTTCTACAAAATGTTCTAGATAATGAACATTTATATAAGCAAACCAAGCCTATTGTATGACTTTCTCTTAATAAGCTATGTAATGTTTTTTTAAAGTATTTTAAATCAGGACATATTAATGTGGGAAAATGTAAGGCTAAAAACTGTAACACGAAAAGAAGATCATAGAACAGTATATTATTACTTATAACTGTATTTTTCCATTGGAATGCTAAACTTTGACCTTAAAAATCATCCAATAAATACATCGATATCCAATATTATCATCATCAGCCATTATTTAGAACATAAATCTTTATTTAGGTCTGAGTTTATATTTAAAATTTGAATACCTTTGGTCGTCTATAAAATGTATGTATATATATATGTTCACAATTTTAATAGAAATATCGAGAAACACTTCCGTCAGTATTCGTCTCAGGTGAAAATCTAGAAAAAGTCATAATATAGGTCATGGTTCAACGTCAGTATTTAGAACATCATTTTTCATTTGTGTATATATAGCTTCGTTATTCTATTGACGCTATTCATTTTTTATTAGCTTTGAGAAGATAGCACCATACATTCAAAATGCCTGCTAAATACAAATTGTCTTACTTTGCTGGTAGAGGAAGAGGCGAAGTTCTTCGTCTTTTATTTGCTGGAGCTGGTCAAGAGTTCGAAGATGAGAGACTGGCAGGCGATGCATGGGCAGCGCTTAAACCAAGTAAGATTTTATATCTTTCATGAGATGAATAGTGTGTGTATATATAATACATGTATATGCATTTTGTAGCCTATACTAAATGTTCGTTCCTTTTTTCCTAATTACTATAAAGTAATTTTACTTACATTTTTTCTTTGTATTTTTAACCAAATACCCATTTTATACACAATCTAAATACAAGGAAGCAGGGGTGGATAGCAATTTGGAAAAAAAGGTTTCCAACCCAGGACAAAGGGGGGTTCCAACTATAGGTCTCCATTCAAATGAGTTGATTGCCGGTCTAAAAAAAGTGGGGTTCCAACCCCACCCTCCCATTTTTTGGTTATCTCACTGGGGAGAAGTGCTAGAAGGGGCAAGGGAGTGCCAGCCTTTTTTAAAGGAGGTTTCAACCATATATGTCCCAATTAAGAAACATACATCGTCAAAAAAGGAGGTTCCGATTTCTGGATCCCCCTTTCGATTCGCCAGGCAGAAGTTATTTTGCGGCCGGATTTTTTAATTTTCATCTGTTTCTTCATGTTCTGATACATATTTTGTTCATCGGGCTCGTCTGGCTATGGCAAACAAAAAATACCCGTGTTTCCGCTTCCCCTACCAACCCTAATTTTTGGGTCTACCCTAACACTGTTTATGCTATTTTGGAACAAGCAAATTTCAGACTGATTCCCTAGTAGTAACCATCTGAAAAATGTGTGTAAAATAAAATGATATTGCCTACCTACTTACCCACCGTTCGCGAAAACACATGTATCATTTATGTTTTGCCCTATTGCACTAACATGTGTTTCTCTTTTTGTATACATGTTTTTCTTGAATTTTGAATTTTCATCAACGCAACTAGACCACGATATTAATTTTCAAAACCTCACCCCCACACGTAGGTGTAGTAAAAATTGAAATACAAGTACCAGTAAACTGAAACAAATGGAATGCAAAAAAAAAAACTGTGTATGACTTTTTATTATGATTTTAAAAAAAATTCAAAACGTTGTGCGAAAACTCAAGGTTTTTCAAACTGGTACGTGTATGCAAAATTCAAGGTAACAGAACGTCGATAAAATTTGTAATCCTGAATACCGATCACGTGTTACCAATCAATTAAATTCCTTGCTTGCTAAGACGTAAAACAAACATTAAAACCATAGACCTACAGTTTATCTATGGATCTCCATTAGAATCGGTATAAACAAATCAATGAAGATCGAAAATGTATTAAAAATCAGATATTCTTTGATTAATTTATACTGCAATGTATAAGACAGATAAGATGGATATATGTTATAACCAATTAAGGGCACACAATGGGCAAATAGAGAATACAAGTATAAGGGAAAAGAACTTTTTGTATAATAATGTTAAAATGTAATTGTTCAAATGATATACAAATTCGGATAATTGAAGTTAAATTTTTGCACCAGTTTAATAAAATATTTCTCCCAACAGCTGATTAATTAGGTCCTAGTTTTAATAATGCTTTAAAAGTCAATAGAAAAGTAATGTGAATGAATTGACCCTGATTTGAACCTGTCTGGTGCTTTATTCGCTATAATTCAAAACAACGTAAGTGGTTTATTTTTCTATTCATCATTCTGAACATAATTTTAATAGATGCAAATGTCTTGAATTGAGGTCATATTAGTCAAGGTTTTTTTTACCTTTGTATACAATGTACATTTACGTTGGATTGTGAAACACATATTTACACGAGAGATTAATTTCAGGTCTTTTAAACTTGTAAAAATCATCTTTTTATTTATAACTTTAATTAGTTTAGTCTGCACAATTTTAAATATTAAAACTGATTTAATTGATTACTTGAATTTTTTTTTTATTTTTTTTTGGGGGGGGGGGGGATTTTTGTTAAGGTTTGCAATTTTGCATTCTCAATCGGATTTTAATTATATACAAAGGTGATCCATTATTGATTTGTATACGTCAATCAAAGCACATGGTGGTCAAGTCATGTAAAATGTGCGTAAAGATAGCGCATTAAAAATCTGTGATCAGTACTTTTAAAAGAAGAGGTCTCGATTAGAAAAAAAGGGGGTGAATTTGTTCGTTCTCTTTTCTTTTTTTTAATTTTCAATATTGAAAGGGGATGCTTAATGAGAGACAGTTTGAAATAATACCAATTGCTTCCCCCTAGAATAATCACTGTTTCAGATCTTAAAAAAATGAGTACTTAGGTATTTTATTATTTTTAAAACGGGCCAAGGAAGATATTCCTTCTAAGTCATGGACACGACGAAATTCAATACTTAGCTATGCACGTAATTCATTTAAATTAAACAAAAGGTTATTCACATATATGTATGCTTTCATGGCCATTGTACAAATATATGGGATTAAGTGATTTACCGATGTTCCCATATTTCAACTTTAAATTTGAATTACAAATTGAAAAGGTGTTTAATTAAAAAAAACAAAAAAAACAACAATGATACCTATACAGTGCATGTATATGTGCATGTGCAAAACTAAAAAAAAAAAATTACTGATCTCCAAGTAAATTCATAGCGGAAAGTTCCTAATCAAATGGCAAAATTAAATGATAAAACAAAATCAAACGAATGGACAACAACTGTCATATTCCTAACTTGGAACAGGCATTTTTAAATGTAGAAAAAGCTGGTTTGAACCTGGTGTGAGAGTGCTAAACCTCTCACTTGTATGGCAATGGCATCAACTTCTAATTCACTTTTTGTGTTACAAAGACATTTGTTTCTGCGTCTGACGTAGGGGGGGAATTACCGCTTGGAATGAATCAGATATATATACAATCATATATATTAGAAATATGGTTTTTTTTGGTAAATTTGTTACATTAAAGCAAACATTTAATAAGACACACCATACCAAAATGACTTATAAAATAAAAACTAGAGGTCACCGTAATGCCTTCATCAATGAAAAAAAACATGCTGCTTAGGAAGCTATAAAAAGATCCTGAAATGACAAATGTAAAACGATCAAAAAGATTTAATGTATACAACAATAAACGAATAACAAATATTATTAACAGCAACAAAAGACAATCATCGATATTACAGCCGATTGCATTTAGTGTGTAGGCAAGGCTTGTATCTTTTGTTAGCTTGCTTGCAAGCTGAGCCGTGAAGTCTGTTTTAAGTTTGGAAAACTGCCCTCCTTTAAGAGTAGACTAGTTCGACATATTACTAATCTATCTGTCTGTAGGACTATGATATTCCGAAAGGAGGGCAGTATACCTTACGTAATAGTGACTTCACTGTTCAGTTAGAAAGCAAGCTAAACAAAGATATTACCTTTGTCACCACTCTCAACGAAATCGACAGTAATGCTCCTGATTTGGAAGAAGCAAAAACGGATATGGCTTGATAAAACAAGTGTGCTGGCATCAAATCCTTCCCCTTCACTGGGACGGTGGTATAACTTTATATTAACTTAAGTACTTACTATTAATAACTTTATGATTTATTTCAGAAACACCATATGGTCAGATGCCTTTATTAACGGTAGATAATAAAACCATGATCAACCAGACCGGTGCCATTGCACGGTTCATTGCCCGTGAATTTGGTAAGTTTAACCTGTTTATGTACTTTTGCAATACCTATTGTCAATAGCTTATAAAAAAAAATTACAACGTGCACCGAAAACCACATTGGCAAACCCCCAGATAGTACAACTTGGTTATATGAATTTGAATATAATTATTTGGAAATCAGGTATGTAAATAAACATCTTAAATGTTCCTCAATATTTTCGTTTTTACTATACAGTAAGTATCATGATTATTTTTTGAATTTAAAGCTGTTTGCATTAAGTGTGTAGGTAAAAGTAACATCCTCAGCTTCCAAGCTAGCTACACAAAAGATAATACTTTTACATCGGTACCTACACACTCCATGTAGTCGGCTGTAATTCTACAAGTCACCAACTGTAACCTGTGTATATTGAGTTACTTAGTTATTGTCTTCACTTGTTTTTGTTTTTGAAATATGTCACAAACTGTACAGTTTAGATGGTAATAACATATTGAATTAAATTGATTTGTGATAACTTCGCGGAAACATGGCCAAAAAGTTTATATCCACAGCTTCTGAATACGTTAGTCGAGTTAGAAAAAAAGTTCTCAGTTATATATAATTGGCCATCTACAATTACTTAAATGTCATTTGGTTAGTTAGAATGTCTTTCATTATACTTCGATAGACCAATGATCACCAATACTTCGAGTAATCTAACATAAGATTGATCTGGAGTTCGACTGCAACCTTTGTGAGTAGTTTTGAAGTTGTCAATTAATTCTGAGTCATACTGATGAAAAAAGGCTATTTTAACCTATCAGCAGTTAAAAGGATTTTTTTCTAGACGGATATACACATAGAACGAGGGTAGAATATTTTTAAACATGATATAAAAAAACGATATGAACCAACAGATAAACCGTCTCAGTTCTCTTGTTTGGTGAAAGCTTCCTTGTCTCGCGTGTTGGAACACGGCTTGGGCAGATCAAAGACTTGAACATTGTTAATTATTGCTTCTCCATCAAACACGTGACATTTAGGAGTAAGTTAAAAGACTGGTCTACTGGTTCGGAGGGAGAATGATGTAAGTTGGTAGGGGATTATGTCCTCATGGGGACTGTTACCTTTTGGATCAGCACGTTAAAAGTACGACTCAACGTGTCGGTCTAGAACAAAGCAGGCTTTCTATTCATATCCTCTTATTATGTTATCGTCCAGAATTCGTAATTAATTTGCCGCTGGACGTTAAACAGCCATATGATGGCTGATTGTGATATCTTTAACCCCTTTCCATTATATCAACATTTCGTTTAAATGTGCATTTGAACAGGTGTAAAAAAATAATGAAATGGGTATCAAGATTTCTGCAAATGAACAAATTATCGTCCAGCTTTGATTTTAAACTCCTTAGGGCAGAAAGATCATCTAAGGAATTGGTATACATTCTTTACCACTTATGCTGTAGATAATTTAAATTTAATTAATTTTAACAGGACTGTATGGTACCAATAATTTGGAAAGTTCCAAGTGTGACGTCATCTTTGAGACCTACAATGACGTGTTCACGGAAATGGTAAAAGGTTTTTTTGAAAAAGATGAAGCAAAAAAGGTTCGTTTTTATCTGAATAACAAGGATAATAATACTAATAATTCTAGTTCTATATAATTGTCATAAAAGTTAACAAGATATTTACGAAGCTATATTCCAAAAGATTACATTAAAACACTGAGTCAACAAAAAAGATAGACCCCCGTTCCATTTTAAATTTTAAGAATAACCCCATACCTAGACCTCGTGAGAGTGAATGGTATTTACATAACACCGGGAACTTACAATGTAGTACCGGAAACCAGGATAGAATAACGATTTCATACAGAAATTTTATCAATGACTCAAGAGTTGCAAGAACTTGTAAGAAATAAAGGAAGATATACAAGATATACCATTAATTTGTGTGAATTAAATCCAGTGGCAAATATTTCATGCATGTCAGGAAGAGAAAAAAAGAAATATTCATTCGCAATAAGCTGAAAAACATGCATAAAGACGACAGGACGCGTGAGAAATCCATACACTTCATTCAATAGGAACTCATTGGCACTTATACCACATCTAGATGCAGAATCTGTGAATAATAACTAATTTTAGTTTTTTTGTTTTGTTTTTTTTAGGCTGAAAATGGTAAAAAATTTAATACAGAAGTTTTACCAAAATATTTCGCATTTATGGCAAAATTATTGAAAGAAAATGGTGGAAAATGTCTCGTAGGATCTAAGGTAACATAAATCACTTTTTATGGAGAAATATCAAGAAATATATTACTGTTATATGAATGTTGATAATTACACAATTAAAGAATAGAAATGGGAAACAGGGTATGTGTCAAAGAAACAACAAATCAAAAGAACAGAAAACACCACAAGGCCACCAATTAGTCTTCAACGCACCGAGGAAAATTCTACACAGAGCGGGTTTTAGATGGCCCCCTGAACAACGATCTATAATTGTTTAGCAAAATGAACGCCACATTAATTCAAAAACATACAAATGAACCAAGTAAAAGATAAAAACACAAGACTAAAAAAATGTAGAGATTCCCTCAAAAATGCGACTGGATTAATGTTGAAATTGGCGAAAAACAAACTCACTGGAACAAGCTTATATATTATACATAATTATATAGGCAAATCGTACTGTTGTTTTTTAAGGTACATTCGTATTTTATTTCCCCCTTTTATATACGTCAGTCACTGGTGAGTGCACGCGAATCTGGAGTATATATACACATGCAATTTTAATGTTAGTGTCTATAAATTTATTTCACCCGTGTACGGTGACAAAGGGGATATTCAATTATACAAATAAAGATTATACTGCACATGGTGTTTTTTAATTGAGAAAAGCAGTGAACGCTTTGATCTAGTGACACTTTGTATTTAAGGAAAGTTTTACAAAATTGATCATGGAAAATGGTCAAGAAAAATGTTGTAATCCTCTTTTTGTTTTATCTTTGTAGCTTTCACTTGCAGACGTTGCTTTCTTTGACATGGTTGATAAAATAACCGGTGGTAAAGGTATGGGAGCAGATTTATACAAAGACTTTGCCGAAATCAAAACGTTTTACGAAAACGTGCAGAAATTGCCGAACATGAAAAAATATTTAGAGAAGCGACAACCATCTGACTTTTAAATGCAGCATTACTCATCATCTTCATTGTATATGTGCATATATGTATTTTGTATGTGTATTTAAACCAAAACATGGTTCAGGAACAAAAACGGACTAATTTATGCGATCAAATTGAAGGGGACCTTTACATTGGATTGACTAGATTAAGTGCGTTCTTTTTTTACTTATTTATTTAAAGAAATGGGTACTCTTTATATTGTTTTACATTTATAAAAAGTTCACTTTATTCCTTTTTATTTTATAGTTATTGAAATGTTTTCTCTCTCTGTTTACAAATTGCAATTTATTGAATTAAAAAAAATCTATGACGAAACTGTTTTTTTAAATTGTTTTTATCAATTGAAGCACATTGTAGTGCGAGTTTTTGCACACAAAAATACACACACGTTCACACACATACATGTAGCTTGTCTGACAAGTTTGTCTCCCTAAAGATAATATGACCTATAGATCAATGTTCACGAAAAACAAGATTCTTCATTCCAATAAAATTAGATATATTTAAGCAAATATAGCGTAAACAACTTTTCGATGTATAACGTTCAGGTATAAAAGATGCCCAGTGTATGGTCACCAACAGAGTCCAAATGACATACATGTATAAGTTACCAGATATATATATATAGGTTACCGTAAAGCCTTCAATATTTGATCACAACCCATATCGCATAGCAAGATATAATGCCCCAACATGGAAAGTGACAACAATTCAAATGAGAAAACTGACCGCCTGATTTATGAACAATTAAATAAACGAAATACAAAAATGAAATAAGAAGATTTGGTATGATTGCCAATGAGACAATTCCCCACCAGAGTCAAAATGACAAAGAAGTATTCAAATATAGGCCAATATAATAAAATTAACGGTACCAATTTTCTTGCACCAGATGCGCATTTCAACAATACATGTCTCTTCAGCGATGCTCGTGGCCAAAATATTTGAAATCCAAAGCTTATATAAAAGAGCTATAATAATCCAAAAGGTCCAAAAAGTATAACCAAATCCGTGAAAGGAATCAGAGCTTTGCATGAGGGAGATACATTCCTTAATTTATAATAATTTCTTATATTTTGTAACAGCAAATTTTAACAACACAAAAAATCCGTATTTTCATGCCAGTACCGAATTACTGGCTAAACACACGGCCTTCAGCAATGATCAAAACCCATATCGCATAACAAGCTATCCAGCGTCCCGACATGACAAAGTGAATGAAAACAATCCAAACGAGAAAAAAACTAACCGCCTGATGAACGAAGAATAAAAAAAAAAATAAAAAAAAAAAATGTGGTATGATTACCGATGAGACAACTCTCAAGAAAAGACCAAATGACATAGAAGTTCACACTTTTATATCACCTCACAGTCTTCAACAATGAACACAACCAATATCACATAGCCAAATATGGAGTGCACCGAAATTGGAAAATAAAAACAACGCTAAAACTAACCACCTGATATAAGAGCAACATAATAAACGAAATACAGTATGAAAAATAAGATGATTTGGTATGATTGCCGATGAGACAGTTCTCCATCAGAATCCAAATGCGTACAAATGAATAACTAAAGATCACTGTAGTCCTTCAACAGTGATCACAATGCCATGCCCTGACATGGTAAAATGAAAATAATTTAAACTAAGAAAACTTTTTGCCTGATTTATGCACAAAACAATAAACGAAATGCTATACAACATTCACAAAATTGTTATGATTGCCATTGAGACAATTATCCATAGACCAAATGACGTAGAAAAACAAATTCATCTTCAACAACAAATCGAATTCACTTACTTACAGGACTGAGGTTGATCGTTAGCATTTATTTCGACCTTCAACATCTTTGCGCGATGCCAAACCTATAACGATGGAAATTGCGGTCTCAGCACAAATATAAGAACAAACTATAAAATCAGTAAACAAACCTTTTGTGAAAGACTGGACATAAAAGAAAAGACTTTTATTCCACATCCCAACTATTTACTTATCTGTATCCCATGTTTCAACTTTCTCCACTAATACCCCTCATTCAAAAAGCGTGCCATAGCCATTATCAGTACACATACTAAAATCTAGTTTTGTCGAATAATTGACCTTAAAGAATTTCGGAATTGTATACTTTTAAAATGTATACATTTGATACCTTGTAAGATTGGAAATGTTATGACGTAACATTAGGATCTTCTGACAAAATAAGAATTTAGATCAATTAAAAAAAGGAGAGGGTGACACGGATGACTAATTTTCGAAATAAAGTCTTTCAATTCACCCTTTTCGTGCTTTTTCTATCCTTTTTACCGCTTTTATCCACCATAAAAAAGCTCGTCATTTTCCTCGTAAATTTGAATAATTATAACTTGTAAGGTACGATCGACATGCTCCAAAATAACCTAATGTATCCATTTTTTAAGTTTTTATAGTAGCTTCAGTTTCCAATAGAATAAACAAAAAATAAAATCGCTTAACATACGTTTTACTTATGTAATTATAGTTGAATAACCATTACGTATAAAACAGTTATCAAGTATTTGCTATAATAGGCACAGTCGTCTATCGTTTCCGTAAATATTAATGCAAGTCTATATTTAGTTTTATAGAGCACTTATAGTCTCAATGGGATGCAATTATTCATTTTGAGATAAAGTCATCAAAATTATTACAATCAAATAACAGTATATGTGAATGACATTATTATTCTTATATGATTTGCAAACTTTGGAAACCGTTGACATGATTGATCGAGAAGACTTCCGGTAGTTGATCTTGGCGTTGTCTGTCCATTGTCTGATAAGTGGTAGAGATTGAAAATAATTATTGTATTTTCTTTAGGCGACATTATGGTCTTTTGTTAGAAACAGACCTCTGTAGGATGATTTTTATTTAACGAAACCTTCCTAGAATTAAAAAAATAAGTAAGACTCAGGTTCAGATCCAGTCATTTTTTAAAGGGCCCAAATCAAGAAAAAAGGGTGCGCGGGTCCAGCTACACAATCAAAGCATTGCTCATCCAAAATAAAGGAAACACCTACCCCCAAAAACCTCCCCCCATTCCATTGAGACACTACTATAACTTAAGATAGTATTCTTAAAAATGTAGGTTCGCGGTGTTTTTCTTAACGTTATTTGTACTTATCTCGCTAGCCTAACAATTTTGCTCTCGAAAACACGCGCCACAATACAGCGTTTACGAGTGTTCTCACCCTTGCAACATACGTGTATCTATTTAACCTTGTTATCTGTGTAAGCAAACCAAATGAAGGACAGAAAATCCGACTGCTATTACGTCCTTTTTCTCGTTTTTGACGTTTATTTTGTCTGTTTTCCCTACCGTAGAAGACAAGGAGTGAACATACTAAAATATATTTAAAAAAAAGACTACAACGAGTTTTCTGTATGGTGTTCAGTTGACGTTTCTCAAAAAAAGTCTTTATAGCTTGTTGTTCGGTGTGAGACAAGGTTTCGTGAAGAAGGCCGAGTTTGACCTATAATGGTTTACTTTTATAAATTGTTATTTGGATGGAGAGTTGTCTCATTAGCACTAATACAGACCACATCTCCCTATATCTTTAGACCGAGCTTTCTGTATGGTGTTCAATTGACTGTATTGATACGTTTTTGTTCTCTTTGATATATTTTTTTTTTTATCTTTCTGTCTATGTCATTTTTTAATGACCTTGGTATCTTATTTATGTTGACAAACTTACATTAAAAGCAAATGAATGATTGTTCATTGTAAATGGCGTCCGTACATGTAACTTCGGCAAATTGATGTTACAGTTAGTTTTACGGACGCCATCACGAAGTAAATAACATTAATGCAATATTTTTGTCAAAGATGACGGCAGCTTGCAGTAAGAATTACCATCAATTCCTTTATTGTGATGAACATTTCATGTATAAAACCTATAAAATGAAAACATTAAACTGAACAGGGGAAGTTTTATATCTGCAATAAATGATGAAAAGCATATCAACAAAACTTTAGCATGCCAAAACCAATAAACAAGAATAATTTTACATTTCTATCATATTTTATAGAGTGGGTTTCATTTAGATATTACATGCAAACAATTTTGGTGCCGGGAATCAATACAAATTTTATTGAGGTACTAGTATGTGTTAAAAATGTATTCATCAAGAAAATGATTATAGTGTTTATCTGACATGCACATTTCCTTGTTTAAATAACACATTGACATTCTTTTTTGCATCTTCTTTATATTCATGTTATGTAATGAGTCATACAACGCGGTTCATTCTTTATGTACTGTTTTGTTAAGTCCAGCTTTACAATTAAATTTCAAGTTGATAATGGAAATCAATTCATATATATATATATACCGACTGATTGTTTTATTACGTGCGTGCTGTATTTGTGTGCTAAAACAGGCAAACGCCAGAAATTAGTTAAATAGTTAATGTCCATCTATAAAAAATTTGCAAATGTATAAAAGAAGTACTGCTATAGTGAGTTCTCTTAATTTACTGAAATTGTATTTATATAAGAGATATTAGATAAATATGCAACAATGATCAGGAAAAATAAAAAGAGAATAAACAAACAAAGCAATAACTAAAATCCGACAATGTGGTATGGGAGCAAATGAGACAATTCTCCATCCAAATCACATTTAGTAAAACGCAAACAATTCAGGTCAAATAAAGGCATTTAAAACGGAGCCTTGGCCCACACTGAAAACCCGCTTAAAATGGTTGAGAAGGTCTAGTGTACATTAATTCAAACCGGAAAATCAATGGTCTAATCTTTAAAAAAAACAAAAAATGCTTTATATAATCTCTACTGGTTTGTTCTCATCATGTAGTGAACTAAAGTTTGTTTTGTTTTCGCTGATTTATGTTCGCTTTATAGTCAACCTTATTTCAATATGATTGATCTGAAGTCTTTGTTTCATGCCAATTGGAAACAGTTCATCAAAGATAGAAGGGTTAGGATTTTGTATGCCAGACTCTCGTTTTATTTGGGTTTCTCCGTGATGTAAAGTTGTGTCTAGCATATTTAAATTTTCATACTTTGTTGATGAAAACATATTTTAATTAAATGCTGTCTATGCTTTAGGATATTCAAAATTAAATTGACAGTAAATCAGCAGATCAAAGGGGTACAGTCTAGTCACCAGAAAACTAATAAAGTGCATTCTGAAGAAGTGTATTTTGCTGATCAACATTGTAATTTTAGAATGAAGAAAAACAAATCAAATTGCTTAAGTTCACCAATAACTTTAAATTTGATCAGATGAAATTCTGGATTGGTCATGAATAGCAGTAACGACTTCCCGTATAGTACACTAGACAGACACATGTTCTGTATCGAACAGATCTAAATATATATATATTCATTATAAATAGTCAAAATTAATAGTTCTTACTAATCATCAAAGAACAAATTGCTTATGTTACCATTATGAAGACATTATCAAGATTATAACCACTGTACTTCAATAATACCGGTATCTGATTCTTTTTCTAAACAGATCAGAAAGAGTTTTTTTTATATTTGCTATTTTGTTATGTTGAGTTGAAACGTTTTTAAAGCATGAATGATGCGTCCAGACATAAAATGGCCTAAGTATATAATAAGAAAATTTGGGTTTATTCTACTTCTATAATATAGAATATTCTCGCAGATAAAGTCAGTATCAAAAACTAAAATGCCATTATTCTATATGTATTGGTCATTAAAAATAGTAACGACTTCCCGTCTAGTAAATGAGAAATACAAATGTTCTGTATCGAACAGATCTAATCATATCAGTATATATCTAATCATTATAAATAGTCAAAATCAATAGTTTTTATATACTCATCAAAGAACAAAATGTTTAAGTTACCGTTATGAGGACATTATCAAGATGATGAACACTTCACTTCAATAATGTCTGATACTTTTTCTAACCAGATTCAAATGAAATGTCTACAAAATCGCAGTTATTTTCTATCATGTTGTAACTTAAATTATAGCACATTCAGACGTACATTGGCTTAAGTATATAATAAGGAGATTTGATGTAATTGCTATATTTGTTATTAATTAGACTCAGTGACGTTGATATCATCACACATAGGTTTGCACCGTATGGCTTTCAACAATGTCGCGAAGTCAGCTTTAAAAGCACTGATAATGTATATAAAGAAGATTGGAGACAAATGGACAGTACAGTTTTGTTCATGTAAATTAGCGTTTTTGATATATCGGATATTTAAAATTTGGCGGGAAAAGAACACTGTGCGGGACAAATTTGCCATTCCGGTATCGGCAAATCTGACTTTGTCGGTTTACAAGATATCAAAAAAAAAATTTGCCCAGTGATAGATTATTGAAAAATTAAAAAAATGCCATATGTCCCAACTTGTCACTGTTGTCACTCTTGTCACTACAGCTGATTAAAAGTACATTTCCCATGGGAAATTTGATAATTCCCATGGGAATATTAGAATTTCCCATGGGAACATTGAAAGTTCCCATGGGAAAAATTACTTTTCCCATGGGAAGTTTAGAGTTCCCATAGGAACTTTAAAGTTCCCATGGGAACATAAGTAAATTGTTTGTTCCCATGGGAAGTTCTAAATTTCCCAAGGGAAACTTTAAATTTCCCAAGGGAACTTTTCTTCCCAAGGGAACTCCTTTTCTTCCCATGGGAAAATACTTTTCCCATGGGAACAATATTTTTTCCCATGGGAACAATAATTTTTCCCATGGGAACAATAATTTTTCCCTTGGGAACAATATGTTTTCCCATGGGAACAATAATTGTTCACATGGGAAGTGATATAACTAAAAAGAAAACATAAAAAAATCCTCTAATTGCATGAGTGAAGCAATTTCACAAAACGGACTAAGTTATTATGGGTACAAGTATTTCTTTGAATCTTAATTGTCATGATTGTAGAAATATATAATTGTGTGTTCTACGATTTTTGTCTAGGCATGCTTTATTGAAAGTAAATCACTATGTGTCAAAAATTTAACTACTATAAATTCAGAAATTATTGCTGTTTTTATTATTGTGAAAATAGTGACAGGGTTATAATCACAATAATATACACTTGCATATTGAAATTTTTTATGAACTAAACAGGATTATTCTAAATTTTGCACACAAAAAAATGATGAAATTGAGAAAAATCGCACTTACAATTGCTAGCAATAATTTCTGAATTTTCAGTATATAGTTTTGCATATATAGCTTTCACACCATTGCACACAGTGTCTTATGTTTATCCATTTGAATGTTTTTGTGTTTTTTTTCATGCAGACATTTAAATGTTGATAGGTCTTGCTCATTGTTGACGGCTGTTCAGTCACTGGCTGAAAATACCTTTATCTCTGGTTTTTAGTTGTCTCATTGGCAATCACATACCATATCCTTACTTAATTTCAACACTTCTTAATTTAAGTTATGTACATTTGAGAATATCATTTTCAAAAAGACAAAACATTACAATTGGTATAACAAATAAGGCACTTGTGTTTTAATATTTCATCTTTCACTGAGATAACACCATCAAGTAAAATGTGTGAAACAAAAACAGAAAATTAAACAAACAGCAATAAAATAACTTAAGCAAGTGTCAATAAACCTGCACAAATAACATGAATAATATATCTAAGGTCATAAGCAAGTGACAATAAACATACAGCAATAATATATCTAAGGTCATAAGCATAAACATGCAGCAATATTATACATTGCATATCTAAGGTCATAAGCAAAAGACAATCAACATACAGCAATAGTATACATATGGTATATATCTAACATGTCTAAGGTCATAAGCAAAAGACAATCAACATACAGCAATAGTATATCTAAGGTCATAAGCATAAACATGCAGCAATAATATATCTAAGGTCATAAGCAAGTGACAATCAACATACAGCAATAATGTATCTAAGGTCATAAGCATTTTAAAAAAAACATGCAGCAATAATATATCTAAGGTCATAAGCAAGTGACAATCAACATACAGCAATAATGTATCTAAGGTCAAAAGTATAAACATGCAGCAATAATATATCTAATTTCATAAGCATTAACATACAGCAATAATATATCTAAGGTCATAAGCATAAACATACAGCATTAATAATATATCTAAGGTCATAAGCAAGAGAAAATAAACAGGTCTTGTATAAGAATATTAACAGTATCCGGGACAAGTTTGCAATTCCGCTGAGTGCAAAAGTTGTCACCTTAATTTTTGGAGTTAAGTCAAAATGAAGTTGATAACTTGATTGGTATTGGTTCTCTGATATTTGTCCTAAATATGTTTGGCTCTAGCACCACTGTTGAAAAAGTAATGCCCCTTTTTTCAACAATTTCCTCATAGGAAAAAGAGTTTTCCTCAAGGGAAAAAGATTTCCCTTAGGGAATTTGCTGCATAATTATTTCCTTTGAGGAAATTCTTTTTCTTTTGAGGAAATTTGCCGCTTCAAATTTTCCTTTGAGGAAATTTCCTCTAAGGAAATCATTGTTCTTCAAATTTCCTCTAAGGAAATTTCTGAACATCAAATTTCCCTTAAGGAAATGTTTTTCCTCTATAAAAATGTCATAACAGTACAAACATTGACAAACAGTATAAATATATTGTCTCCTAGACTGAATTATTGATCATGTTGATACAAAAGATTATATAAAATAAACACTTTTCATGTCAAATTAACTTGTCTTCTGTTTCAGCTGCTGTGTATAATTATTCTACCCCCTACATAACAGTTCAGTGCATAAATAATTCCATTCACAAGACATCTTCCTTCAATTGGTTGAATAAATTTTGGCAACTTGTTCTTCAAACATCTTCTCTGTATATTTGATATGATGGAGAGCCATGTACATAATATTATGTACATGAATGGATAACGCATGTGTTTATTTCGACAACAAACATGACAAAGATACTATTTTTTTTCTTAATTTCTCCATAATCCATCAGTGAATATGTAGGGTGTTACATTTTACACCATTGTGTCCTTGTGCATCTTTGATAGTACTCCATTTTGTTTATAGCAATTTTGTAGAATTTTTTCTATTTCTTTTTCCCGAAAAACACACAATTGAGTTCATTTCACATTAATTAATCCAATTAGCACATTATGTAGAAAAGTATTAACAAATAAGTTTCCTCTTCAGTATAGACTTGCAGGACCTGACGATGATCATAAAAACCAAGATATCTGACCTATAAATACACAAAATAAAAAAAAGAAGTTATAAACATGATAAATGGAGAAAAAAACAGCAATATAAATAGGCTTATTTTATCATGTTTTAATTAAAGTCATAAGAAACCTCAAATTAAAAAAAAATATGTATAATAATTATGTTTTTTATAACTAAATGGATAGTTTTCATTATGCAACTTAAGTACATATACTTTTTTCTGAGGAAAATTCTTTAATTTGTCCACATTTAGAAGAAGTTTACTTATTTTTAATTGCTTGCTTCCAGGAAGCAATTCGCCGATACATATTTTCCATGTACATAGTGACCCGAGCGTAACCCTCCTCGTAAAAATCCGGTGACCACAATATGCAAGGATCTGTCATTGAAATAAACAAATAGCTGATTATACATGTTAAACACGTGCTCAATACCCAGGCGTGGATCCAGAGGGGGGGTTCCGGGGTTGGAACCCCCCCTTTTTTTTGGCCGATCAATGCATTTGAATGGGAGCATATAGCTGGAACCCCCCTTTACTCTGGGTTGGGAACCCCCCCTTTTTAAAATGGCTGGATCCGCCCCTGATACCCATGCTTTTTGTGATTTGTTTACTATAAGGTGGCAATTGGTAAAACTCAGCTTCAAAACACGGCATTTAATGAGCAGTATTATTTGTTAAATCATAACAAACAGAGAGAAAAAAAAATTGACGATTTATATGATATACTTGTGAAAATAATGATAAAATCGTGCACAGAGGACTAAGTTTATGATGTATACATGCATTGGTTCAAAAGTTGGACAAACTTTATTTTTCATCACTCACTCGTTTCATATGACTTTAACATTTGAGAAACTTTCATTTGATATTCTTACTTGTCATGCTTTATATGAGTTCTCTTATTTCAGTGCTTTGTGTCCAAGATTAAATATTCGTTGTTTAGTGCCTTGCAGTGATATTTAAAGTTTAGCCACTTGCAAAAGTTGTTATAGAATGTTCATATGCTGTGTTATTTGAACCACTGTCCTATATTATGGTCAGGTAAGAGGTTGAGTGCTCACAGACATGATATTTTCTTATTAATTGTTATTGTTTTTGAACATGTTGAACTAAATTGGATTGTTTAAATCTTTTCATGTTGGGATCTTTATTGGCTGACCTATAAAGGAAGTGTTGTCTCATTATTGAAGGCCAGCCCATCATTGGCCTTTAATTTCTTGCATCCACTTCTTTGAACTCTGGTGGATAAGTCACTCATTTACCATACCACATCTTCTTATTTTTATAAGAGTCATCATTCAAATGCAATTACTTTTATCATGTTTATTACTGTAATTCAGAAATTATCCAGAGGTTTTTAGTAATGCGATTAATGTGACTGGGTGAGTATCGCAAAAATAAGAAATCATATTTTGATAACAGAAACATATATATATATCATGTATATATAATTGATGCAGATTTTTTTTGTAATCACAATAAGTTGTCCATTCCCTGAAAAATAATAAATGCAAGCAATAATTTCTGAATTTACAGTATATAGAAGTGGTCTTACCATTTAGGCCTTGTTGTATTCTGTTTATCTTGTTTTGTCGCTCATTTCTATTGAAACTGTTTATATTTTTCATTATTTTTCTATATTTATTGTCCTATAAAACATAAAAAGGGTAAAAACTATTATTAAACATCAGTATTTTCTTTATATACAATAATATTTAATAAGAATGGAATATTTGTGCTATTTCATTTCACAAACTTTTGGTCAGTCATGACTTTCAAAGACTTTCACCCTGGTCAATAGTTTAAAAAACAAACATTCCCATACTTTTTCTTGGTGTTCGTACTAATTTTTCATTGGACAACAAAAACATGATTCAACTATTCTTCTATGATTTGTTTTGCTTGACTACGTTAAACTCTGAAATATTGTTTACAGTATAATCTGTATGTGTCTAACTCATCAAAATTTCAAATTAATATATAAATAACCAATAAGAATGCTATGCATGGCTCAGCTTGATACAAACGTACACTTTAAACCCTGAACAGTTGGAGCAAGTATGGACACAACATTCAATTCAAACTTTTCTACATTGGTTAGAGGTATAGGGGGAGGTTGAGATCTCACAAACATGTTTAACCCCGCCGCATTTTGCGCCTGTCCCAAGTTAGGAGCCTCTGGCCTTTGTAAGTCTTGTTTTATTTTAATTTTAGTTTCTTGTGTACACTTTGGAAATTAGTATGGCGTTCATTATCACTGAACTAGTATATATTTGTTTAGGGGCCAGCTGAAGGACGCTTCCGGGTGCGTGAATTTCTCGCTACATTGAAGACCTGTTGGTGACCTTCTGCTGTTGTTTTTTTATTTGGTCGGGTTGTTGTCTCTTTGACAAATTCCCCATTTCCATTCTCAATTTTATGGATACAACTCTGAATTGTAAATTTGGATTGTGATTCAATAGTTGATGCAGCATAGGTTTCTGACATTGAATGAATGTGGTCCAAGTACTTAAAAATTTTAAATTGACAATTAACCTCTAAAATGGTCCAATATTCAAAATCTTAATACAAGGTTAGATGCAGCATATCAACATGATCAAAGAACCCAAATAATTCATTATTTGATGAAATCAAATAAAGTTCAATTTTGGACCCTTTAGATCTCAATGTGGACCAATTTGTTAACGGGCCAAAATATCAAAAATCTAAATGAATGGTTAGATTCAGCATATCAAAGAACCCCATATACATATATTCAATTTTTTTGAAATCAAACAAAGTAAAATATTGGACCCCAATTTGGACCAACTTGAAATTTGGGCCCATACTAAAAATCTAAGTAAATATTCAGATTCAGCATATTAACATGATTAAAGAACACCAAGAATTTAAATATTATTAAAATCAAAATAAGTTTAATTTTGGACCCTTTGAACCTTAAGATAGACCAATTTAAACAGGACCAAAAAACTAGGAATCTAAATACACAGTTAGATTTGGAATATATATATATCAAAGAACCCCAATAATTCAATTTTCTATAAAATCAAACAAAGTTTAATATTGGCCCCTTTAGGCCCCTAATTCATGTAATTTCTAAACTCTGGTCACAAACCCTGTGTTTGAGTTTCATAGATTTCTGTTAACTTATACTAAAAGTAATTATGCGAAAACTAAGTGTCTTCGGACTACGACGACTACATGATAAAATTGAGAATGGGAATGGGGAATGTGTCAAAGACCCCCCTTTTTTGGACTATCAATGCATTTGAATGGGGACATGTAATTACCCCCCCCCCCCCCTTTTTTGTCCTGGGTTAGGAAACCCCTTTTTAAAATGACTGGATCCGCCCCTGAAGGGTCTATCATTAAGTTTGACAACTTCAGACATACTACTTTACCAAAAAAATTGACACATTTCATCCAATTTAATTTCATTCTTTACTTGCTATTTCATCCATAATATTTTAAAGAAAGAAATTTGGAAGGAGTATGATTTTAATTTGCAAGTTATACACTATCCAAACTAGAGACCTAATAGAGTAGATATATACTTGACTAAGGGAGCTACCATTTGATTTTTATGGAGGGGGGGGGGGGGGGGGGGGGGGGGGCTAGGATGAAAATTTTTATCCTGCATTTTATTTTTTAGCTGTAATCTCTGTCCTGCCTTTTTATTTTTCACTCTGTTCGTTCCTGCCTTTCTTTTTTTAGTTTATCCTGACTTTTTTACCAAAATTGTCGTCCTGACATTTGTTTTTGCTAGTGTCTCATCCTGCCTTTTTTTTCTTCTCATAACTCCTGTTCTGCCTATTTTTTTCAAATTTCATCCTAGCCCCCCCCCTAAAAATCAAATGGAAGCTCCCTAATTTAAATCAAACTTGGGGTGACTGGGGACAAAGATTTAAGGGAATAGATGACAGTTTACCTTCAATGATCTAGCTTCATGGCAATGGCATACATTACATTCTACATGTACATCATGTACATGGTCATTCTTAATTGTGTTTAAACTTTGGGAGTTCATTTTTTTAATGTTTAAAGCTAACAATTTCAACTACATACATTTATCAAGATTTGATTCTACAATTCTACATTTATATATAATTGTGTATGTCACATGTATGTACATGATGTATTTTAATGTAAAGCATCTGAAAACTCATTAGCCGTTTCATATTTATTTCAGTTCTTCAAAAGGCAAATTTATATGAGCCTATGCCTGAAAACAAATTCAAATTCAAATATTTTATTGGACAAAGCACATATGATACAATGCGTATTCCAAGTTACAAACACATTAAACATGACAATTTATGCAAATACAACATAAAGAAACATTTCAAGTACTAATTATATATATAATATCACAGTATTACTCAGTATTATACTTATGGTAGACCAACTGACATTAGATTTTTATTACGAAGTTCAAAAGCTTGACTTAAATAATTACATATTTGTCTGGTGTCAACCAGATTTACTGGGTTAAGTAAATAAATCGTTGATTTAATATCATCATCATTATTAAGGTTATTGAAAATATCAAACTTCTCTCGAAGGTCTTTATATAGAGGACAATATAAAAGAAAATGAACTTCATCTTCCACTTTATCTTTACAAAGTTTGCAGTATCTTTCACTTGCTAAAATTTTTGGTTTGCTATATCTCCCAGTTTCAATTGCAAGTGAATGTGCACTTATTCTAATTTTTGTAAGCAGTGATCTATCATATTTCTTAATATCAAATCTTAAGTAAGCTTTTAAGTCAAAAGATGAGCACATTTTACTATAAAATCTTAGTTTACCTGTGTTATTAGATTTGATATGCTGAAGTTGACCCAAAATCTTGCATTTATAAAAGTTTTTTAGTGAGTCCTCAAACACATTATGTGATATTTGAAGTGAATCAAAGTTGATTAACTTTTTTAGTTTATGTAATGATTGTACCCAGCAAGAGCTCTTTTGTGTATACAATTTTTTATCTTCAATGAATGCAGATTTTAATAAATCAAATTTTGGGTTGTTTCCAACTTCAATGTCAGTTAATCTAGCATAGTATTTAAACATTAGTTTATATGATATAAAACACACTGGATATAGCTCAAGTTCTGTACGTAAAGCTAAATTGGAAGCCTTACCATGAACACCAAGAATATTTTTCATAATCATATTCTGAACCTTTTCAAATGGCAGTTTATCAGCAGTGTCAAGATTTATATTAAAATCTGAGATCCAAATTTCAGATCCATAAGTCATAATTGGTGAAATTAATGAGTTGAAAAGTCTTACCCATTTTTCCACTGCAATACAATTAGAATATGGTAATTTTGATTTCAAGGCGAAATATGCCTTACGTGCTTTATCAGCAAGATTTTCAGCTGCTATATTAAGTTTACCTCTATTGTTGAAGACTATACCTAAGTATTTATATTCTTTAGCAGATTCTAATGGTTGGGGACCAAAATAAAAATAATGTTTATCTAATAAAGATCTATTTTTACTATTTGACATGTTTGATAAAATCATAGTTTGGGTTTTCTTGGTGTTCACATTTAGGCCCCAATCAATACAAAAAGATTGTAAGGCATCCACACAGTGCTGCAAGCCATTAGGTGTTTCTGAAATTAAGATTAAATCATCTGCATAAAGAAGATGACTAAAGTTATTCTGATTTAAATTAACTGGATCAGACAAAACGGGGTTGAAATAGGAAAACAGAGATTTCTTATTAAGGAGAAAGCCCCGCCCCCCCCCCCCTTTTTGGTGTGAAATATTTTGTTGATTATATAGGGAATCACTGAAGCATGACTGGAGCAAGCATCCCCCTCTGCCCCCCCCCCCCCCCCAAAAAAAAAAACAACAAAAAATTAAAAAAATGGAAATTTCTGGATCTGCCCATGTCAACCTTTCACTCAGGTCATTGGTGAAGAGTTGTCACACAAAATAAATGATATCAAATGTTCATATGTATATGTTTTAGCTCGTGTAGGTGTAAGGAGGCTTTTGATTTGTAGGGCGAACAGGGTGAATAATCTTGCCTTGTAAAACTTGTGCTATAAATAAAAATTAATACATTTTCATTTAAAAATCCGTCAGCCCAATCTCATCCAGTGAAATAGATTATTATCTGTTTTCGAAATTATATGGAAGTACTAAGTAGTTCAGACGCATTGCAAGGCATTTTTTCTAAGGAGACGTGTAGACTCATTTAATTGGGGGAATGGAACCAATAAATTGATAGGATCCGATATGATCTTCCCAGTACGGAGCACCTATTTTTTTTAGGTAATTATTATTAGTGTCGGTGATCTCACAAGTAAATCAGAGAAAATATTGCATGCAAATTAATGAGCAGAGAAGAGACAATTATCAACTTGTGTATTATTCGTTGTTTCGCAGTTATTTACGGTAAATTAACTATATGTATATATCCCAAAACAGGTGTTCGGTTCTAGTACTATACAATTTAGTAAAACTGCTATATTTTGGGGCCGAAAAGGGGTCTTACTGAACCTACTCCTTTATAAATCTTAAGTAGGAATGCGTGGGTTCCATTTCATGAGACCTACACGGATTTTTTATAAAATAAATTTAAAAATTATAAAGACAGTTTTCAATTCTTTCCCGGCATAGATAAAAAAAAATATGAAAATAAATAATCTTTTGAAAATAATACGATATGGTTTAATTATTTCACTTCATTATAATGATAAATCCTTTAGATCTGAAATGTTTAATTAAAACGAATTTATCATTTTGATCTACCGATAACCTTTAAATTGAAGTGACATGGTCAGTTAAGTAACCTGATTAGTTGCATGGCTGATTACCATCTTACAGGTGACCCAGTAATTTTCCATATGACACTAGCGTGTACCCTTGGGGTGTGTATAACTTATTTTTTTGGGGAACATCCTGTCCACGTGTAATACTTAGCATATATTGCAACATTTGACATTAAACAAATTTTCTTTGTAGCATCGGAGGCAATTTCATGTTCAACCACACAGAAAATTTCACCAAAAAAATATGAGAAAATCATGAGAAAAAGAATAAGAAGTACTAACAAATAAATTTGGCATTAATAAAACGGGGATTCGTGTATTCAAGAGCTTATTTTCAGTGGACAACAACAAATGGAAGTTTTTAACGACCTTGACTGGCTATAATATATATATAGCACTTGCACGGTCGTTCCAGTGGACATATTTCATACCAGATTACCTATTCTTTATATATATATATGACAATTATTGTTCAATCTGATACACGTACCTATAATGTACAGTATTTTGAACAGCTTCAAATATATGGGGTCCGTAGTAATACCGCAAAGGATCTCCTTAGTGCACTAAGAACAAAAATGTGCACTAAGGACCTGATGGAATGATACAACTGTTACAAAGGACATGGCATATAAAAATAGACTTTTTAAAAATTCATAATTTTAAATTTTACAATTATACCTTTTTTTAATTAGAAAGTTATCGAATGTGTATTCGACACGTGCCTAAAAAAATTGATTGTCACCTTTTTTGTGTAATAGGTAGAAATTCACGTTCGCTCAACCTTGACCCGTTCATAATCTGCTAGTATACTGTTTAAACATGTATATATGGTATTTTAAATTGTTCTCTATTTTTTTCCCATTTGTTTGTTTCTGCCGTATTTATTCTCTCTGTTATAATTTTTACTTCTAAAGTAATAAAGTATTTTCAACTCTTTTCAGTTTGGGAATTTTTAATCCTTTTAATTTTAAAAAGACAAATAATTGTGAACACTTCACGGAAAAGTGAGGATTTATATTTGGTTGCTTAACGTCCAGTTGCCAATACTTCATTCATTTTTCTGATGTCAGGGACCATGCCTCACAGCAAGGTTTTATAAGGATAGAACATAGGCAAATGCAAATAGATTCTATTGACTATATCTTTGCTGCTTTGGTCTCTGCATGTATACATAATGATTCATTATGTTTTATGGGATACTTAACTTCTGTTCTACAAATTTTATATTAAAATATATTCTGATTTTTCATTTTTAATGAGATTTTAGTTTCTGTTGATTAGAGGCAGTACAAAAAACATGTTTTAATCATAATTAAGGTGAACCCCCCCCCCCCCCCCCCTGTCAACGTGACACCCAACCACACCGCTTGAAAATCTTAAAATATTTTTTAATGTTATCTTTACTAAATATTGAATAGGGTGACACGTTGTCGCTACATAATAACCAGATAAAATGGATCTTGTTTATACAAAAAATATTTCAAGATTGTGGTTTCTCAAACATATGGGAGTCACAAAATTTTGTTAATAAAGAATGGTTAAAAACTGTCATAAAGCAGAGATTGCTAGATCAATATATTCAGAACTGGAATTCCCTCATTCAAAATTCGTCAAAAGGTATAAACTACAAAAATTTTAAGAAAAACTTGAAATTGAAGAATATTTTAATATTTTGGACTTCAAAGACGCTATTGTTTTTTGTCGGTTTCAAACGACTAATACTAAGTTGCCGATTGAAACAGGAAGATGGCAAAACGTAATCAGAGAAAACCGCTTTTGCAGTCTATGTAACAATCGACAAATAGGTGACGAATATCATTTTATATTTGAATGCAAATTTTTCAATCAAAAACGAAAAGAGTTTTTAACTGCATATTTTACAAAACGGCAAAATACAGTTAAATTCTCTGAAGTTATGTCAAGTACAAGAAAACCAGTTCTGAAGAAGCTTTGTTTTTTTTTTTATAGAAAATATAAATACTTGTGTTTGTCGGCCCGTGCTTGTACTCCTGGCTTGTAACTTTTGTAACATCTCTCGCTTGTTTTGTACATATTGTTTAAACATATTTTATTTGCTCAAAGCGAAAAAGGATCAGACACAAGTAAAACATACTTATAAAGTCTTCTCCACAATACAATATATATAACAATACAAATTGAACGTGAGCATACATCATATAATATAAACAACATAAATATAACTTATCTATACTGAAAAAAGTAGAGGGAATGAGGAAAGAACGACAGAGATTAGGTTGATGATGATAATGATGATGATGTGTGTTTTACCTATGTTGATACTTTACTACGAGGAATCGTTTTGATCTCTTTATAAAATTGAATACTTGTTTAACAATTTGCACATTTTGATCATAGGAAAGAGTGTCTCTTCCAAAAACCAGTAGTGTTAAGTCCAAATCGCAGCCTTCGGGAAGCCAGCTGAGACCATTAAACAGAATAGCCCTTTCATTTAGATAGAAAGGACAATCAAAGAAAAAATGGTGCATGTCCTCAATATCTAAACCACATTTACATGTTGGATCAGATATAATGTTAGCTCTAAACAAGTCACAATTCAAGAACGATGCCGAACATCTAAATTGGGTTAATATTATGTTCAATTTTCTTGGACCATATAAATAATGTTTTAAGTTAGATTGATTCTCATTTCGAATGTCGTAATTTTTTAGTTCTACTTTGAATTTTGATAACGAGTCTACATTTCGAACTGCTATGTTCAAATTATTCCAAAGTTTAATTGTTGATGGGATAAAGGATTGGGAAGTTAGAGTCAGCCTGCAAAATGGTAAAATGATATCTTGTCCATTTCGCAAGTGATATTGTGTTGTACTTTGAATTTTAGGGGGCACAAGGTTACATAAATATTCAGGGGCATTATTATTCTGAATTTTATAAAATAATTGTAGTTTTCTTCTTTTTCTTCGTTCCTCTAAAGTTTCCCAACCAACCTCTTTTAAGACAGTCTCAGAGTGTGTGTAAACAGGCAAACCTGTTACAATTCGTGCAGCTTCAAGTTGTAGCTGTTCTAGTTTAATTGAATAACCTTTTCCACAATTGTCCCATACTTCAGTTGCATATTCAAAAATTGGTCTAATAAATACTAGATATAATTTTTCCAAATTTTGTCGGCTAAGTTGATATTTGAGTTTTCGCAGTATATTCAGATGTTTTTTAACACTATTTAATATATTTTCAACATGGTTGTTCCATTTTGCGTCACTTCTAAATGTAACCCCTAGATGCTTATGAGATCGCACAATTGGTATTTCTTTGTTGTTCATAGTAAAATTAAGGTTTTGTATCTCATTATTTGAAAACATCATAATTTCTGTTTTTTCAGGATTGAAAGACATAAGCCACTTTCTTGACCATTCATCCAGCTGTCTCAGGTCACGACTAACAACTGACTGTAGAAGTTCCTCGTCATGACCCGAGTAACTGAATGAAGTGTCATCTGCAAATAGTCTGCATAAAGAAGTTAACTGTTCAGCAATATCGTTAATATATATGATAAACAATAAAGGACCAAGAACGGATCCTTGGGGTACACCAGCTGAAACATTGCAAAAAGTAGAGGATGATTCATTAATGATAACCTTTTGTTTTCTTTGATATAGGTAGCTAGTGAACCAATTTAAAAGATTTCCCTCAATGCCATATGCTTTCATTTTATGTAGTAAGCCAATATGCCAAACTTTGTCAAAGGCCTTCGAAAAATCACAAAAAACAAAACAGCAAATTTCTTTTGTTTCTAGTGCATTTAAAATACAATCATAGATTTCTATTAATTGATGCACTGTTGAATGTTTAGGCAAAAAACCTGATTGGTATTCATAAATTAGTTTGTTATTAAATAGATGATTATATACATGTTTAAACACAACTCGTTCCATAACTTTCCCCACGCAGCTAATTAAAGATATTGGTCTGTAATTAGATGGCAAAGAAGAGTCCCCTTTTTGAAAATAGCTATTACATTTGCAATTTTCCAGCTGGTTGGATATATACATTGACTAAGGGACTTATTGAATATAATTTGAAGAGGTATTGCAACTTTATCTGGACAAATCTTGAGCATCCTGTGGCTAATCACATCTGGTCCCGAGGCTTTATTTGGATCAAGAATATTAATCATATCTATAATTTCTTGAATAGTGACATGTATGTCACAAATTTTATTGTTAGATTTAGTTTCAAATTGTGGTAAGTTGATATTTTCTTCATTTAATTTGGAGATTAAATTAAAATACTTGTTCAAAAGCTCACATTTTTCTTCATCTTTATATGCTATTTCGTCTATTTTTTCGGTATTTATAATATTTTGGAGTGGGGGGATGTTATTTGATCCATTGTTAGATTTGATTAACATTTTCATAATTTTCCAATAAGTTTTTGTATTCGATACATTATTTAGAATGATGTGGTCTAAATTACTTGTAAATTTTTCTTTAGCAACTTTTTTCATATTATTGACCCTATTTCTCTGTCGCTTGTACTTCAAAATATCAGATTGTTTTTTAGATTTAAAAGCCTTTTTTCGTAATCGATCTCTAGTCCGTATTTCTCTCCTAAGCTCGCTATTGAACCATGGTTTGTCGTTTTTTCGTATAGTTACTTGTTTAGTAGGTATGCACTCCCTTGCAATGTTCAGAAAAGTTACAGTAAATATTTCACATAATTCATTAACATCCTTGTCATCGGGAAGAAGTGCATACCAATCTGTTTCATTCATTTTTTTCAAAAATTTATCTTTATCCATTTTATCATATATCCACACTTCTCTTTTAAAAGTACGTGACATTGATGAGGGACACTCAAGAAATATTACTGCTGCATTGTGATCACTAATATTTGAGGGAATATCTAAAACATCTGATAGATAATATGACATACAGTCACTTATTATTATGGGATCTAAGAGTGTACTACTTTTATCAGTAACTCTTGTTGCTTTATCAATTACATTTCTTAGATTGAACAAGTCCATAGTGTCAATAAGTTTATTATTATTGACATTAAAGAGATCAGAATTTAGATCACCAGTAATCACTATATTTTCGTTAAATTGAAAGGCAGTTTCTATTGCATGATTTAATCGTGCCCAGAAGTCAGTGTCCGCATTCGGTGGACGATATGAGTGACAAAGAAGGAAGTTTTGACCTTTGGCTCGTATTTCAACCCAAAGTGTTTCATCAAATGGATTTTCTAGTTCGCTTTTTCGGACGATACCGATATCATCTTTCGCATATATCATTAATCCACCACCAAAGTTGTTTCGATCTTTCCTTATAATGTTATTGAAGGAATCTAGTTTTAATTGATCTTCAGATACACTAGGATCTAAATGTGTTTCTGTTACAGCCAGGACATCAAATTCGTCAGTGAAATTATTTAAGAATTCTAATTTGTTTCTAATACTACGAATATTTAAATTACATATTGATATGGATTTATCGATTTCACTAAATCTGACACTAGAGGGTGTACTCGATATGTTATTTTCATCTGGACCAGGGTTTGGTTCAATATTTCCGACAAGAAGAATAAAATGAAGCACAAACAACAGAAAGATAATGTCAATCTTGGGATTTATAGACTGTAGACAAGCTAGTGAAAAAACATAGAAGGAGCAATGTAAGTTAATTTTTAGTATTTCTAAATAAGTATAATAGTTATAATTAATATAAGTACTACTTTTCCTCTTGCTACATGTACAATGAAATAAGCCAATGGCTGCCCTGTAATCCTCAATGCTGACTCCCATATTGTTTAGGGGGTACAGAAATTAAGTATAACGACAGCCAACGGCATTTTTCACATGGTAACTTGCACACATCATCATCAGAAAAAATGGAGAAGGTAAATATAAAACAAGAAAAATAAAAAATAAAGGTGACGGAAAAACAAACGGTTATCAGAAGGATACCTGGAGTCATATTGGATGATAAAATGGGATTTTTCTTAACTTTTACTATTTTTATAAATCAGTGTGAACCGTGATCTAGCCACTATATTTGAAAGACGAATTGTATGAGCTATAATGTCCAAACATAGAGTTGGTTTAAAGACGAATACCTACCAATATAGTAATAGTATTAAACACTTCATACTTGCAACTTGAGTATACAGTTTTACATGATATGTATATATATATATATATAAATCAAATATAAATATTATGTACAATTGTGTGTGAATACAATACTATTTTGTAAAGAATTTAATCAGTATCTCCTGTTTTTTTCCCCCCAATAGTGTTTAATTAAAACAAAAAGATACCTTTTTTTACAAACAAAATTATATACACGGAGAATATATTTGTACATTTACATGTATTCAATTATTTCTTACTATAATATTTTGTTGGTGCGTGTTTGTGTTAGGCAAGGGCGGTCTGTTTGACTTTTATTATATTTTTGAAAACTTCTTTTGATCGAAATCGACATTTTTCGTTAATAGATTTATTTAATTACAAGCTATAAAAAATGTACAATTAAGCTGATATGATTATAAGCAAAGTTGTCGAAAGAAGAACAGAACATGTGTACGTTCACTATAGAATGCCACATTTACACTGCTTTTTGTTTTTATTTTGAGTGATCGAGAGATGGTAATTTTATCAACTGTTGAAAAGATCTTACGATATGTACGAACATTCTACTACTTAGCCAACTTTATATAGTTGACATGATGTGGAAAGAAAAAAAAAAATATTTTGGGGATTTTTTTTTTTTTTATTGAATTACAGACTTTGGTTGTATTTTGGCTATCAGAACAACTAGAAGAAAATCAGCTATACCGTTATAAAGTGTAACTTAATTAACCGTTATCAGAGCATATATAACAGGGCGGAAAACAGAACAAAACAGAACAAAATGAACTCAACATGAAAATAATTAAATCAAACATAAAAAAAAAAAAATAACACACAAAAAACCCACATATAACAAACAAACAATGTCTATAGGTTATGAAGTATTGGTAAACATTTTTTAAACTTTTGTTGATAAGATAACAACTTTTAAAGCTAGAATAAATCAGTTTTTGTAACTGTCTCCAATCAATCATGATCTTCTGATTGCTGGTTTGCACTGTCTGGCTGATTGACAGGATGATTGTCAGGATGATTGCCATAAGCAGCAGGCCTTTTAAATGGAGGTCTAAGATCACCAACGTCCTGCCAATTCTGTATAATTAGTTTTCTACTGCTTTCAGATTTTTTAGCGAATATTCGACCGTCGGCAGTCCAGTAAGCACTGATTTGATTTTTAGTTTTCATATCGGCCAGGCTTTTTACTAGTTCTGTTCTATATTGTGATAGGTTTTCGGTTATAAAAATACCATTTGTGTCACCCTTTAGTTCCTTTTTATTGCTGTACACCAAATGTTTCATTCTATATGATATGAACCTGACTATAACTTGGGACCTGCCTTTTCTTGCCTTGCCTATAACATGTGACCTTCCTATGTCATTCAGGTCTATGTTTATATTTAGCTTGTTCCTGATGATATCCAATACTATCTCATCTGTATTGACAGGGTGTAAGATCTTTCCTTGGTTGTAAATATTTATTGTTGTATTTGTTATCTCTGTACCGATGTAATGCGTACATATAGATTATTTAAACAAGAATATTATAAAGAACATTATTTAAGTGTTCATATGCCAGGAAAATATAAAAGCGCCTTTGCTAAATTTCGATGTGGTGTGGCGCCGATTAGAATGGAAACAGGCAGATATGAAGGGGTTTTAAGTGAAAATAGATTTTGTTTTAATGATTCATGTATACAACAGAAACTCATTGAAGATGAGAAACATGTTTTACTTAAATGCCCTTTATATTCACAGGCAAGACAAGAGGTTTTTACTAGAGCAGTTTCTTTTAATATTGATTTTTTAGACTTAAATGATGATGAAAAATTTATATTTTTATTTACAAATAAAAATTTATGCTTTTATTCGGCCAAAATCTGCCATGATATTTTAATTCAAAGGAAGAATGTTTTATAAAGATAAAAAATGTTTTATATTTTTATCGAGCTGTCCTTTTTTATGTAAAAGTCTCTCATAACTCTTTTGAGAGTGGCTCTCGAATGTTTTTAAGATTGTTTTGTACTTTTAATTAAAACATGTTGTATATATATATTGTGTTCATGTTTGTATTGTACATGTAGAGAGGTGAGACTATAATAAAATATTTGATTTGATTTGATTTGATTTTGCATTTGCTTTATGAGAATAAAGATATATATAGTAACTTCTTTAAATATACACAAGTCATAATTACATTGGCCAGAGGGTAACTTGATAATTAGAGGATCAAAGGATTTAATTAAGACAATCCAAGACTGCTACCTCTATATTTTATTATACATATCTTTATTAGCCTCATTTAGGGTGATACAGCAATTGCAAAACGGGTAGATACGATCTGTAATCAAATAATTAAACTAATCAAAAGTTTATTTAGAGTAACCATATGCCGGATGAACAAAAAGTTTGCCATTTATTGAAAAACATATGGTTTTATATAACAAGAAAACTTCTCTAGTATTCTAAACATTTATCACGTACCCCTCCCCCAAACCTCCGCTTCAAGCTCTAGATTCGCGCCTACACATTGTGAATTATATTTCTTACATCACGATGCTTATTACATTATAAAATAAAATGGTATTCATCTTCAATTGTTGAAATAAAGATGAATTGTTAAAAAAAAAGCATTGACATCAGTTTTAAAGTTATTGTTCATAGGAGACAGTTATGATTTATAGTCTCTTTTTAAAACGTAATATAATTTTACCTCTTGGAGTTTTTCTATATTACTTCTGTAATCGGATTTTGAAGAACCCCACGGACACCACATACTCTCATGCATATGTCACTCATTCAAGGTATAATGATAATATATGTATAAACTCTTGTGTTGTTAACAAGGAAACGAAATCTCAAAAGCATTTTTGTCTCAATTTGTATCTCAAAATAGGGTTCTTTAATTTAAAAAAAAAGCTTGCATAGCAATTTCCTTAAAAACAAAATATAACAAAGGCAAAGTTTTAAAACACAAAATTCATTTTTTTTTTATTTTTCTTTCATAAACTTGAAATTTTACCACGCTAAACCGTTAGGTTTATTCAACAACAACCATTAATTAATCAATAAGTAACGATAAAAAGACAATTGTGTATTGGATTAGGTTGATTGAACATGATGATTAGTGAATTTGCAATGTGGCACGCGTTGATTAAAAAGTCATTTAACTTCAAAATTACAATATCTATTGATACCTAACTTTACAGATATGAGGTATTTAATCATATCCTCCTATATATCCATATTCTCTGTGATCTTAAAACATCGTTTTAGTGTCCTCAGAGACATATCTCGAGAGACATATATACACATGTATACACATGTGTATATATGTCTCTGGTGTCCTTAATGCAAAAACTTTCTTCTTAGTCAGCGCCATTAAGAATTGCTTTGCGGTATTTCTACACACCGAAATATATGACCTTATTGGTAAAATACCCACTGAAAATACCACAGTACTTAGTGTCACTAATAGTCAAATTATTGTGCCGTGAAAACTGGAAATGAAGTTTAGCGGGACATAGGAAATTACAAAAATATTAGAATTGTTTACTTACATAGTGTAAGCGGGATGCGGGAATCTAAAAAAAATAAATAGTAACTATTAAGCGAGATCCGTGAACAGAACCCCCAATGAGACCACAGGTATTTGGGGCATGGACCCCCCTTTTTTGGACCTCACTAAAAAAAATATTGTTTAGTGTTTTTTTTATTTATTTACAATATTCTACAATGTATAAACATATATCAAGTCTCAAGCTTCTTTTTTCACTTGGGCTCGTATGGATAGTAAAAAAAGTTATTGTAATCGACTAGCAATGGATTGTTGAGACTTGATATATGTTTATACATTGTAGAATATTGTAAATAAATAAAAAAAACACTAAACAATATTTTTTTTAGTGAGGTCCAAAAAAGGGGGGTCCATGCCCCAAATACCTGTGAATGAGACCCCATTAGTTGTGGCTTATTTTTGGTCTTTTTAGCTAGTTTCCTTCCCCTACATTACTTGTAAGTTGATCGTTTTTGTAAAGCAGCACTCGAGGTCTGACAGTATATTACCAAGAAATGCACAAAATATTGAAAAAGAAGGTTTAAAAAATTTAAATAATGGTATGCACACACACTCCCCTGTCAGCACAGACAATTATATTTTTGTAAACGCGCCAAACTCATTTCTTCCACAGTGAGACAAGCTTTACAATGTCGATGGTGGTGAAAATCTAGTCCAAATAATTATGACGTCTTGCAAGGCTATTTTATTTCTGGAACGCTTTCCTCTGACGAAGCCGAAATGTGAAACCAAATCAAAAAGAAGTCTAACATTTATAATAGAACTGAATATAAAATCGAAATGTAAATGGGGAATGTATCAAAAGACCAAAGAGCAGATAGCAGCCAAAGGGCACCAATGGGTCTTCAATGCAACGAGAAAATCCCACAACCCGAGGAGGGGTTCCTAACCAAAGACAAATGGGGGGGGGGGGGGGGGGGGGTCCAACTACATGTCCCCATTCAATACAATACAATACAATATGCTTTATTTGAAAAATACTCTGTCACATTGACATGTGAAACAAGAGGTAAATTACAAAATACAATCACATACAATTAAAAAAAAAATAAAACAACTTAGAAATAAAATATATGGAAAATTACTTTATATTATAATATTTTAACATTATAATATTTTAGTTAACTTTGAAATGAATATAGACACATTTTTAAATAATAAGTTAATATTTGTCAGTGACAGTTAGTCCTTTGGGTCCTACTAAAATGCGCCCGGGAGCGCCCGGGTGAAGAAAAAGCGCCCGGGGAAAAGAAAAAGCGCCGGAGAAGAAAATATAGCGCCCGGGGAACAGAAAAAGCGCCCGGGGAAAATATATAGATATTTTATTGGCATGAGACAACTTTGTTAAGGTACGGACATTGATTTTTTTTTTTTGGACAAGTAATTTAAAATATTCAGATAATAGACATTTGTAATAAAGCACAAATTTAACCAATATGAATATTTCAAATTTAACAACAGTCAGTATATGAATACTATTTCGAAAGACTGATAATAATGTATCACAGTTTATGCTGAAGATTTATAACATGTAAGACATCAAAAGATATATTTTTCAAAAACGATATCAAAATGAAAAGTGTATAAGACAACTCAAATTTCACAGTTTTAGTTTTATAAAAAGATATAATAAATCTATCTCAGCATCTGTATAAAAAAGTGTTCACCATGCAGTTGCGAAAATATTAGACCTCAGGCACCGATTAGTTTTAGTAACAAAATATACATTTGATCGAGGACAATATCTTTCATGATTCTTCTATATACTCTTATTTATATCTATTTACTTACTTGTATATAATTTTGAAATCTAAAATGTAAAAGTACAA
The DNA here is from genome assembly GCA_019925275.1 of Mytilus edulis. Taxonomy (NCBI): domain Eukaryota; kingdom Metazoa; phylum Mollusca; class Bivalvia; order Mytilida; family Mytilidae; genus Mytilus; species Mytilus edulis. Next base: position 58,443,035 of record CM034362.1, read on the forward strand.
CAACACTTCAGATGTAACATGATGTCATCGTACATATTCCCATTTATATTAAGGACAAAATTAACAAGCAATGATTAGTTATTTTTTAAGAAAAAAAAAATTGTTATAAAATATTATATTTTTTTCTCCCGGGCGCTAATTTTCTTCTCCGGGCGCTAATTTTCCTTCTCCGGGCGCTTTTTCTTTTCCCGGGCGCTCCCGGGCGCTATTTAGTAGGACCGAGTCCTTTCATTTTTGCTTAATTCTGATATTTCACATAGTACTCTGGAATATGCTGATTTCTGATATTTTTTAACTAATAAAGAATTGCATTCAAATAAATAATGGAATTCATTGCCAATTGCAGTTAAACACAGATTGCATGTCCTTTCTTCTTTTGGAATGACTTATACCATCTTCCCAGCTCTACTGGGATTGTACATTGCAGCATCTTAATTTTGAAATATATTTACGTTCGAATGGTGTTAATTTTAAAATTCAAATGCATTGATCGTCCAATAAAGAACAATGTAGAAAGGGGGGTTCCAACATGTCCAACCCTCAGACCCTCCTGGATCCCTGCCTGTGAGGCATGCTTTAGCTTGCCATTAAACAAAATTGTATACTAGTTGAGTGATAATGGACGTCATATTAAACTCTTTGATATTAAAAAAGAAACTAAAATAAAAATCATACAAAGGTCACAAAGGCCATAACTTCTGGCTCCTGACGTGGGAAAAGTGCAAAATGCAGTGGGGATGAAAGCCTTTACTGTAAATTCCTGAAATTACAATTATATAAATCATCTCACATCTTTGCGCATTTCTTGAAATTGGTCATATTAATAAATGCATGCAATATTTTCAGAAAATTTCAATATATAGGCTTTTTAAAAAAAGTTAATCTTGTGCATGATTTATCAATGATTATACTTGCACAATTAACGCATGTTGTTCTCAAAACTAAGAGGTGTCTATGCTATTTATGACAATTTTCATGGTTCAGTGGGTATAGTTAAGTTTTTGTGTTTTGGTCTGTTTTTCTCATACTTTATGCAATAGGTCTACTATATTTGTTGTATGAAATGATTGTAAGGTGTACATGTCTAGTGGGATGATGTCATCTGACCTTGACCTCATTTTCATGGTTCAGTGGTCAAAATTAAGTTTTTGAGTTTTGGTCTTTATCTATTAAATACTATAAGCCATAGGTCAACTGTATTTGGTGTATAGAAATATTTTTTGATCTATATGTCAGTGGCACAGGTTTTATTTGACCTTGATCTCATTTTCACGGTTCATTGATCAGTGTTTTTGTGATTTGGTCTATTTTTCTTAAACTATAAGTAATAGGTCAACTATAATTGTTGCATTGAAGCCTTGTTAGCTGTATATGTCTGCCTGGCATGGTTCATCTGACATTGACCTCATTCTCATGGTTCATTAGTCTTTATTTATTTATCTTGGTTAATGTTAAGTTTATGTGACAGTTGTGATAAAGCTTTATACTTAGGACTATCAACATATTATCAATGATTAGTAAAAGAAGGCGAGACATTTCAGCGTGTGCACTCTTCTTATTAAACACACGTTAATAAACATGTACATTAAACAGCAAAAAAAAATATTGATGCAAGATGCCATTCAATAATAACTTTTACTCTTTTATGTATAGGACAAGAACTATAGAAGATACAGAGAAATTATAAGCAGCAGAAATGATAGGCAATTTAAAATTTGCAGAAGCAAACTAAACCTAAATGGTAAGGACACTTTTATTTATTTTTTAAAGTTGTTGAACTTGAAAGATGATAATCATGATTACTATAAAAATTAAAAGATGTGGTATATTAAATATGAAAACTATCATGGCTTTAAGAAAGCAATTGTAGGCCTGTGACGACCTTCAATAATGAGAAAATCCATACCCTATAGTCAAAGAAGGCAGCTATAAAAGACCCAAAGATGAAAAATTGAAACAATCCAACATGTCCAAACTGTAAAACTAATTGCCTAGTTTATTACAAAATAAATTACAAAAAATAAATATAACTGGTATGAAACAACAACAACAACAACCACTAAATTTTAGTGTCAGACTAAACTTACAAAAACTACAGGCTCTGAACTTTGGACAGGCACAATAGGAATATGGCAACCTATGATGTAAATTTCCTGCAAACACAGACTGGACTAATAAAAATCAACTAATTTTTCGCGACTACTTTATTTTGCGTTTTATACTTTCTAGTCTTACATCACAGCTAATTATTTTTCGCAAGGTTCAAGTTTACTTAATGAATTTTAATAAAGAAAGATACATATGAAAAACATTTATTGCTGTTTCTCTCTCCATTTATAACATTTTATTTGTTTATTTTGTGTATTTATAGGTGATCAGACATCTTGGTTTTCATGATCAATAGGTCATTACTGAAGAGGAAACTTAAAGTTGAAATTTATTTACAAAGTGCATAATTGGATTAATTTGAACTGGAATGTGTGCTTTCCTGCAAAAAAGAAACAGGAAATTTCATCATTATCACATGATAATGCCAATAAACAAAATGGAGTTCTATCATAGATACACAAAAACACTATTGCATAAAAGCAACAACATATTATATATATTATTCGAAAGAAAGGAGAATGCAGAACAAAGGAACACCAGTTTTATCCACTCATTTATATCGCTCCCTCATATCAAATATACGGAAGAAGATCATTGAAGAACAATTTGCAAAAATGTTTTCTCTTAGAATTGAAGGAAAATGTTATAAAGTGAATGGAATAATGTATTCACTGAATTCTTACGTAGTGGATTGAAAACTGTACACAAGCTGAAACAGAAGAACATTTTAATTTAAAATAACACGAAAAGTGTATATTTTATTATTTAATCTGCAAATATATAAACAAATTCTTTAGAACACCACAAATGGTATGACATTCAAATTGGTTGCTTATTAATGTATTGCATTGAAACAATTACAAAGAAAACAGAATCATTTGCTACAATTTTTTTTTATAAATCATAGTTAAATTTTATAAAAAGTATGAACAATACCTAGATCTAAACAGTCAGACTTTATCAATTTTCAATGTCATTAAAATGTTGAGTCAAACATTTATGAAAGTTTTGAATATCATTTGCATCAACTATACAGTCTTGTAATAATTATATTCATACTGTTTGTATACATGGTATAGCGAAGAAATGTTTAACAAGAACAAATAAGGGAAATTTGATGTTCAGAAATTTCTTTAGAGGAAATTTGAAGAACAATGATTTCATTAGAGGAAATTTGTTGTCTTGAAGGAAATCTTTTTCCCTTGAAAAAACAATTTCCCTTGAGGAAAAAACAATTTCCCTTTGAGGAAAAATCTTTTTCCTTTAGGGAAATTTGATTTCCCTTGAGGAAAACAACTATTCCTCAAAGGAAATTGTTGAAAAAAGGGGCATAACTTTTTTAACAGTGGTGCTAGAGCCAAACAATTTTAGGACAAATATCAGGGAACCAATACCAACCAAGTTATCAACTTCATTTTGACTTAACTCCAAAAATTAAGGTGAACAACTTTTGCACTCAGCGGAATTGCAAACTTGTCCTGGAGACAAATCTGCTTTTCTGAGATGTTTTACAATGTTCCAAAAATGTGTTATGCCCTACAGCTTTCCATCCAGCTAAGGCAGAAGTATATTCTCTTTTATTCTCATATATCCAGTATTTGCAACAAATTGTAATTTTTCTGAAGAAAAAAATTCTAAAGGAAAATAATGTTTGTATTGTAATATAGTATGTTCCCATGGGAAGAAAAATTGTTCCTATGTGAAAAAAAATTGTTCCCATGGGAAGAAAAATTGTTCCCATGGGAAGAAGATTTGTTCCCATGGGAAGAAAAATTGTTCCCATGGGAAGAAAATTTGTTCCCATGGGAAGAAAATTTGTTCCCATGGGAAGAATTAATTCCCATGGGAACTTTTTGTATTTATCTTTTCCCATGGGAACTTTAAAGTTCCTATGGGAACTCTAAACTTCCCATGGGAAAAGTAATTTTTCCCATGGGAACTTCCAATGTTCCCATGGGAAATTCTAATATTCCCATGGGAATTATCAAATTTCCCATGGGAAATGTACTTTTAATCAGCTGCAGTGACAAGAGTGACAAGTTGGGACATATGGCATTTTTTTAATTTTTCAATAATCTATCACTGGGCAAATTTTTTTTTTTGATATCTTGTAAACCGACAAAGTCAGATTTGCCGATACCGGAATGGCAAATTTGTCCCGCACAGTGTTAAAGGCTGACTCGGACTTTTACCTTATGTTTGCATTGGTATTATTTGGGTCTAAAATTAAAAGAAAGAAAATCAACAATCTGCTATAATTTTGGTAAATGACCTTTTATGAGCTATTAAATCTTATGTGAAAAAATGAATGGGTGTTATGGGGCAAAATATTTTTTTTATCTTGTATTGTATGGAAAATCACCAAGGAGTCCGAATATTTTACATAAATGCCAAAACCGCACCTAAGTACATCCATAAGAACATATTTAAAAATTAGTCATTCTAATTGATAATAAGTTCATTTCAAACGAATATCAAATAAATAAAACCCTCCCAAAAATATGTTTACATCACATATATCGTATTATAGTTATTGATAGCTAGTGCCGTATATTGTAATCGCCAGTATCACTTATGAAATATTTTGCTATTTAACGTGTAATTAAAGAAGTGAGCAAAACATTTCAAATGTCTTTAAAGCTAAGCATAAGGTTGAATTTGATTAGATACAATTCTGCATTATAGTCGACGTCATGTAAAATTGGTTCAATGATTTTGTCAAAACTTTTTAAATATCAGCCGGTTTAACGCGAGATGATTTACCGGAAGAAAAATCCTGAGCAAATATCCACTACTGTCCTACCTTTAATGGTGTTTTCACTGTATGATCTGACCTTCACATTTTTCAAAATTATTTACATTGTAAAACTGCTATTTTGGTTTCGATGAGGATCCCTTATTTACATTAGTTTCTCTCCGGTAATCGTTATCATTGATGATACATTTTACCGCACTTATTACTTGAAGATGATGAAAAGCTCCGAGAGACACGAGAACACAGAGCGCACGTGGAACTCAACGGCAACACTTCCGGTAATAACAATGTCGGAATCCACCATACAAAATAATCTTGGATTATGTGAAAGCCAGGATTATACAGTGCAAACACAATAAAAGGTAGGACAGAAGTTGATGTTTTGGAATGATATTTGATTCCGCTAATTGAAAATATTATTTTGAATGAATGTGGTTGTTAGTTCAAATAGGGTTACACTAATGACTGGACCGAATGACAGGACCGAATGACAGGACCAAATGAAAAATGCTAATAACTTTTTCATTTCTCAAAGGACTGATCTCAAATTTGAAATATAATAAGATTTCATCATTTGATAAATAGATTTAAGAAAAAAATTAAAAAGTTTTGTAAGAAACTTTAGAAAATGTGACATGACCAACTCTGATAATGACAGGACCAACATCGAGAATGACAGGACCAAATAAAAATGCTAATAACTTTTTTGTTTTTCAAAGGAATTATTTCAGATTTGAAATATAAAATGGTATGTCATATTTTGAAACCAAAATGTTATAAAAAATATAGATTTATTTTCAAAAACTTTCGAAAACGTGACATGACCATCGCTGATTGACAGGACCAACCTCGACAATGACTGGACCAGATGAAATTGCTAATTATTCTTTTATTTCTCAAAATATTTTTCAGAAATTTGATATAAAATAAGATTTCATCATTTGATAAATAGATTTAAGAAAAAAAAAAGAAAAAAAGAATTGTAAGAAACTTTAGAAAACGTGACATGACCAACTCTGATAATGACAGGACCAACATCGACAATGACAGGACCAAAGTAAAATGCTAATAACTTTTTTTTATTTTTCAAAGGAATTCTCTCAGATTTGAAATATAAAATAATATGTCGTATTTTGAAAAATAAATGTTATAAAAAATATAGAAAGTTTAAACGTGACATGACCATCGCTGACTGACAGGACCAACCTCGACAATGACAGGACCAGATGAAATTGCTAATTACTTTTTATTTCTAAAAAAATATTTTTCTGAAATTTGAGATATAGTCAGATTTAAACATTTTATACATAAAAATAGGAATAATATAGGAAAAAAATATTAAAAGCTTAGTGCTGTAATGTGACCTGACCAACACTGACAATGATAGGACAAACCTTGACAAGGACAGGACCAAATAAAAATGCTATTCACTTTTTAATTTTGAAAAGGAATTATGTCAGATTTAAAATAAAATGTGATCTCATCTTTTAAAACATCAATTAAAGAAAAAAAATCTAGATTTTTTTTATTGCGAAAACGTGAAATTACCATAGTTCCTACTATAGAAATCCTGGTTAAAATTAATAATAATAATTAAAAAACACACATTAAGATTGAACGATTTATAAGTTTTTAGAAAATAAGGGAAAAAGCTTTGGTGCAAATATTTATCATATTAATTGATATTTCACACATGCTATATCTTAACTCTTTAACTATGTATTTGGGTTGAGAATAAAGATCATTCATTCATTCATTCATTCAGATTATTTTGTATATTAATTACCGGACATAATCTGACACGTATGAAAACAATTATAAGGTAACAAACAAAAGGTGTGACATAAGCCATAAATAAGTTGATAAATCCAATAAAGATTGTGATGACAGTAATTAAAATCACATCATAGTTCATGTCGTTGTTTTATTAAATATTTTCAGAACATTAAATAATTATTTCCATGTATGCTTGAGTATATGCAGGGTATATTCTTGATAGTTTTTCCCCCTCATAATAAATAAACAAATAAACATTTCTTGAAGTATGCCCGACCCTTGCATGCATGATTTCTTGGTAGTTTCAAATATTTTCATAAAATATACTGAATCAAACATTTTCACGGACTACTTTAAAAGGTTTGATACCTTTTCAAAGTGGCTTAAATTGGGCTTCATGATATCAAGAAATATTATGATGACAATTCAATAAATCTGAATTTATCTGTAGTTTAATGAACAATCTCTTAAACTATAAAATGATTATATGTAATTACATATAGTGATCATTCGTGTCTTTTTGTCCTGTGACTCTGCATTGTGACTCTGCATGTCCTGTGACTCTGCATTGTGACTCTGCATGTCCTGTGACTCTGCATGTCCTGTGACTCTCTGCCAACATACGTTTAGCATGTTTAGTAGCTAGGTCAAGAATTTTAACCACCAAAGAATATATTTTCTTGAATTTATAAGATATATCTTACTAATTATGGATCAGAATTGAACAATTTCAGTAAAATCATTGGCCAGATCATAGCCGATGTTGGTCAGGTCACACAACCGCAAGCTTTCAATACGTTTTTTTCCCTATATTTTTCTTATATGATGTGCAAAATGGTCTTAATTGTCATTATTTCAAATTTGAGAGGAATATTCTGACAAATGTTATGCATAATTAGCATTTTTATTTGGTCCTGTCATTAATTGTCGAGGATTGTCCTGTTATTGACAACGTTAACCAGGTCACATTTCAGCAAGCTTTTTATATACCTTTTTCTTATATTTATGTATAAAATGGTATAATCTTCACATATTTTAATTTTCAGAGAAATATTCTGCGAAATAAAAGAATAATTGGCAATTTCATTTGTTCAGGTCATTGTCGAGGTTGGTCAAGTCAGTCAGCGATGGGATCATGTCACGATTTTGAAAATAAATCTTTATTTTTTATAACATAAATGTTTCAAAATGTGACACATCATTTTATGTTTCAAATCTGAGATAATTCTTTTGAAAAATAAAAAAGTTATTAGCATTTTTATTTGGTCCTGTTATTGTCGAAGTTGTTCCCGTCATTATCAGAGTTGGTCATGTCACGTTTTCTAAAGTTTCTTACATCTTTTTTGTGTATTTTTTTTTTTAATTTATTTGATAAATGATAAAATCTTATTATATTTCAAATTTCAGAAAAATATTTTGAGAAATAAAAGAGAAATTAGCAATTTCATCTGGTCCGGTCATTGTCGATGTTGGTCCTGTCAATCAGCGATGGTCATGTCACGTTTTCGAAAGTTTTTGAAAATAAATCTATCATTTTTATAACATTTTGGTTTCAAAATATGACATACCATTTTATATTTCAAATCTGAAATAATTCCTTTGAAAAACCAAAAAGTTATTAGCAATTTGATTTGGTCCTGTCATTCTCGATGTTGGTCCTGTCATTATCAGAGTTGGTCATGTCACGTTTTCTAAAGTATTTTACAAAACTTTTAAATTTTTTTCTTAAATCTATTTATCAAATGATGAAATCTTATTATATTTCAAATTTGAGATCAATCCTTTGCGAAATGAAAAAGTTATTAGCATTTTTCATTTGGTCCTGTCATTCGGTCCTGTCATTCGGTCCAGTCATTAGTGTAACCCGTTCAAATATTTTAAACAAAAACATTTTACCATTTTTACGTGACGTCGACTATAGTCATTAAGAATAGTAACGACTTTCCGTTAAGTACACGAGAAAGAAGTGAACTCCATGTTTTAAAATTTTAACAAAAATGAAGTAATGGTTATTGGCATAAAGTTTAATTTAGCATGGAAGGTCTACTCAGACTTTCCGTAATTAAATACCTAGTGCTGCGCACAAAAGCTTGTCTGTTATATAATAATCGAAGACTCTTATGACATGATGGTTCAACACATTTACATTCAATTTGATAAAGTGCTAATTCCTAATTAGCCGCCATTGAAAAACCAGATAATATGTTAGTTACATAATAACAATATTGTGAGCTAAGGCAAAATAAATAATTAGATATGGCATACGTTCCGTACGAATGTTAGATATGAGTTTACCAAAAAGAACAGTTCGAATTTCGTGTAGCTGCCTATATCAAAGCCCAAAGAAAAAATCAAATTCAGAATACTAAGTATATATCGAAACAACAAAAACAAAAAAAACACATATGCAAAATACGAAGAAAGTCATCAAAATATTTGTTCATCCAACTTGCATGTCTTCAGTATATGCATATAAATATGCAGGAACACATTGATCTTATCACAATAAATTTACGAATGTGTGGAGTTTGATTAAAACAAAATAGCATTCTATTCAAATAACTATTTTTAAGATATAGTATGTCTGCAGGTTTTGCAAAGCTTTATGTGCTAAAAAGTAAAATCACAAAAATGTTGAACTCCGAGGAAAATTCAAAACGGAAAGTCTCTTATCAAATGACAAAATCAAACGATAAAACACATCAAACGATGGATAATAACTGTCATGTTCCTGGCTTGGTACAGTTTTCAAATGTAGAAAATGGTGGATTAAATCTGGTTTAAAAGCGCTAAACCTCCCATGTGTACGATAGTCTTATCAAATTTTATATTTTTGGTAATGATCCGTGAACAAAACAAAGAGAGACAATAAGGAATAAAATTTGTAAGGGTTCCGCGGAACCCAGTGTCTCGCCTACTTTTGCTAAAATTCACAGGCTCAACAAAAATGAGAAAAAAATCAATAAAAATATTTCTCTTGATACTATCTTTTGATTGAAAGTAGCTTCTGTCCAAGTTTGGTAAAAATTCAGGATAGTTTTTGAATCTAATAAATTTTTTAAAACTTTAACTGCAGACTGTATGTAATGTTAACTAGAAGAAAAACTAAGTCCATTTTTAAGTAAAATACATATACCCAGGTAAAAAAATTTAACAAAATTTCCTTCTTAATACTAGCTTTGTCTAAACTCTGTCTAAGTTTGGTACAAACTAACATTAGTATAAGAAAGTTATTAATTTTTTTTTAATTTAACCACAGAGTGAATGTGTTGTTTCCTGGCAGAAAGTCCATTTAAAAGTAAAATACGGAAAAAACGGATTTATTTTTTTACAAAATTTACTACTGTATATTATCATTTGATCATAAACAAGCTTCTGTCCATGTTTGGTACAAACCCATGATAGTTTAAGAAAGTTATTAAAATTTAAAAACTTTAACCACAGAGAGAATGTAATGTTTCCCCGCAGAAAAACTAAGTCCATTTATAAGTAAAATACAGAAATAACAGATTTATTTTTTTACAAAATTTAAATCTGTATATTGTCTTTTAATCATAAACAAGCTTCTGTCCATGTTTGATATAAACCCAGGATAGTTTATGAAAAATTTCTCCATGCTGCTACATTTAACCAATGATATTGCTAAAAATGTATCAGAAAAGAGAGTACACGGCAGTGCATAAAACACCACTTAGAAAACTACAGACAGAGTAAAACGAGGTACATAAGTTTTTTCATAAAATTTGTTGACTTTTAAGGTAAAAGTTTAGCATTCCGATGGAAATATACAGGGTTTCCACGTGATTGCTTTTAACCAATGATATAACTAAAATGTATCAGTGGGAAGACAACAGATGACGCACGTCTGTGAATAAAACAAAACTTAGAAAAATACAAATAAAAACACGAAGTTTGTTGACTTTTTATATTGGATTACCTTGCATTATCCAATTAAGTTTGTCACGGAAAATTACTCGACATCGTGGTTAAACATGCATATTTGAAATGTTGGATTGATTGATTGATTGATTGATTGTTGGCTGCTTAACGTCCAGTGGCTATATTTCATGCATATTCAGGACGAGAACAAGTTGACAAAAATACAATAGGTAGGTATTGTCACAATAGAAGCCATCTGTGGACTGTCACTTGAAAATGAGGGTTTACTGGATAAGGACAGAAATTTTGCCTTGCAACAGGCTACCTACTGACCCCTCAAAGAGTTGTTGCAAGGGTTCTTAACGTGCACTCTTTCTACACGAGACATCAGATTTAACGTGTCCATTCTGACCGGACGTGACTGTGAACTTGATACACCCCGCACAGCCAAACGGACGCCCAAATTCAGCAAGCGTTTTACTGCCGGTCATGAAGACCCAGTGACCATATTTCTATTCCCCATTCACCCTTGGGTGTTGAAAGTTTAAAAAATAATTTACAAAAAGAAGAAAAAACACAAAACTTAACATCAAAAACCTTCTCCCACAAAGAATTTACAATACATAATTTTAAGAGTCTTTAGGTATTGTAATTTCATAAATATTAAAGAATTATTTTTTTAAGCAGATAAAACTTTAGAGCTATAGTAAAACAGAGTGGATATTAATCATCGAACGTTTAGCGTATATCATTTATAAATGTTGCTATTAATGTTATCATCTTTGTATTTGTATGTTGATATACATAGCTTCGTCAGTCTATTGACGCTATTCATTTTTGTTTAAACCATCAGAAGATTGCATCATACATTCAAAATGCCTCCTAAATACAAACTCTCTTACTTTGAAGAAAGAGGAAGAGCTGAAGTTCTACGTCTTTTGCTTGTTGGAGCTGGCCAAGAGTTCGAAGATGACAGACTTACGGGCGATTCATGGGCGGCGTTGCAACCAGGTAAGATTAATTACATTTCATAGTATATACATACATATATGTATCTGAAGCCACAAATGTATGTGCATTAAATTTTCTTAATTACTATAAAAAAAGTTCCTAATATATATTTGAATTTGAATTTTATTATAAAAAACACCTCATACAAACACAACAATCATTGAGGGGACTATTTAATATTCGCGGGTTGGATAGTAGGGACAAAGAAGTACCAGCTATTTTTAAAGGAAGATTCCAAAAAGGGTGCTCCAACTTCCGTACTCGCCCTCATCCATATCCCTACCCCTACAAGCAAGCAAGTTTTACTGAATATTCTGTTCACTAAAGGGCATCTCAACAGAGAATCTAGTTGTATGCAAGAGTGAAAGCGAATAAGAGGTACTGGCCGAAAATACGAGAAATGGATAATCCTTCCGCAAAAAAATAATTCTCATGCAACCTAAACCGATCCAGTACGAATCGAATGTCCATCCATGTGGTTTTTTTTAAATGGAATGCCAAAATGAACTGTCTATGAAATTTTACTATGTAAACATTTTTGTTTTAAGTTTTGCAAAAATTCAAGGTTACAGAATGTAAATAAAATTTGAAAGTCTAAATAACGACCACGTTATACCGATCAATCAAATTCCTTACTTGCTAAGACGTAACACAAACATTAATACCACATTCCTAGTCATTCGTTCTGTAATGTTCTGTTATGTTCGAAAAATTAGCTTTTTCGTATGAAGGTGCTGTGTAAAGTACTCTTAAATGATGGCCTCGGTGAGAGGGGGTGCAATTGTTCGTTCTCTGTAGTTTTTGATTATCCTTACTGAAAGGAGACGACAAATAAGAGACAGTTTGAAAAAATGCCAATAATTCCCCCAAATGGCACCTTCTTCATTTTCTGATTTTATATATTTTTTAGGTATGTGAATATATTAAGAAGAATTTAATAAGGGAGATTATACTAATGCGCCATGGATACAACGAAATGAGATTTATTCATCTATGCACGTGATTTAATGTTAAGCGAAATGTTATTCACAAATATACCATAGTGTGTATAAGCATATGCATGTTTATACATATACTTTTATTATTGAACACGTATCTGCCTGTGATAAAGTGATTAAGCGATGTTCCCATTTTCAACTTTTAATTTAAATGACAAATTAGAGGGACACATTCACTTATTGAAAAGATATCAAAGGTCCCGTAATGACACATGTTTTAAAAAGAAATTCAATCAAAAACCAAACTAACGACCCGATTAATGTACAAAACAATAAACCGAAAACAATCAACAACCGACAAGACTTGGACGAGACACATACATACTATGGCATGGTAAACATGGTTGCTGGCGCCAAACCATTCCATATTCTTGGACAATGGTGTAGCAGTACACCATTTAAGTACAAACTATTAATAACTTTATGATTTAACTATGAGTTTATAAAACACCATATGGCCAGATGCCACTGTTAACTATAGATAGTAAAACCATTTTAAATCAGACCGGTGCCATTGCACGGTTCATTGCTCGTGAATTTGGAAGTTATTGTACTTTTTTAAAATTAATCTTCAATTATAGCTCATCATCAGAATTACAAATTTTACAAAAGATCAGTAAAACAACTCACCATAGAAACAAGGATTGTAATTTTATATTTACGATAGACACGCATTTCGTCTACAAAAGACTCATCCGTGACGCTCAAATAAAAAAAAAAAGTCAAAATAAATAGAATTGTGAATAAAAAATTCAAAAAAGCTTTGCAAAAAGTTGTTCTGTCAATTTAAAAAAGTACAAATATTGGAAAGTGGTTATGAACGTGTACAGTTACATCATGATTACTCCTCAATTTACCTCTCAGTTAGGTATAATTGACTTTTGAACATTGATTTTACAAGTCAAAAAGTGTAATACCTTCATGCAAAGTAGGCCTTGAACTTTAAATCCACAACTTATCAAGATAAATAAAAATTCGTATATCTATAGTTCTGGAATGTGATTTGTTCCTTAGGCTTTCTTACCTTATATTTTTATACACCATGTGATCAGAAACTATCGTAGCATTAGACTGACGTTTTAGACTTGAATACATTGTACGAATTTCCCAAGTAGTTAAAGTAAGACAAATCTCTTTAACATAAAAGAACGTCTTGAAAGCGGTCAAATAATTCTAAGTCATTCTGATGACGACAGTCACAAAATGTTTTTGAACCGGCTTTATCATGTCGTAGGATTAAACATTGGTATTTGTTGCTTTTCTACAAAACATGAAGCATTTAGCAGTAAGATCAAAGACCGGTGTTTAGAGGAAGAACGATGTATGTTGGTAGGGGAATATGTCCTTGTGGGGATAATTACCTTGTTGAATAGCACGCTTACAATTTGAATCAACGTGTCGGTCTAGTAAAAAGCAGGTTTTATATTCATATCATCAATTCATATCATGTTCTCGCCAAGAATGTGCAATATATTGTATCAATGGACGTTAAACAGCCATCCGCGTGATAATTGGAACATGTCAAACCCATTCCAACAATGACTGAAAGAGGGGACCAAAATACGAGAGGGAGAGTCAAACTCATAGATCGAAAATAAACTAACAACGCCATGGCTAAAAATTAAAAAGTCAAATAGACAAAGAATAGTACGTTCACATGACATAACATAGATAACTTAAGACTAAGCAACACGAATCCCACCAATAACTGGGGTTGACCTTATGTTCTCCAGAAAGAAAAAAAAAAGAGCCGTTGAACAGATGTAATTCAGATAGAATTTATAGAATAGATAAAAAAAAAATCACTACAAAGTGCATGGTATCTACCAGCTTTGTATTTACACTTTATTGCATTAGAAGTTTGTGCATGTATCATTATCACGTACATTTTGTTTATGCAACCATTCCAAATTCTATAGATATTGATCATTTATGATAGGATTGTATGGTACCAATAACATGGAAAGTTTCAAGTGTGACGTCATCTTTGAGACCTACAATGACTTGTTCACAGAACTTATAAAAGTGTTTTTTGAACCAGATGAAGCAAAAAAGGTAAGTTTTTATATAAATATGAAGTTTTTTATCGTCACATACGTTAACAAGATACTTGTGAAAAAAATAATTCAAAAGATAACATTTAAACAGTCAACAATAGAGATTAAATCAAAAAACAGTATCGAGGAATTATGAATTGCTACAAAATATTAATAATTAAAGAAAGATATAAAAATTCCACCCGAACAGTGGTAAGCATTTCGTGCATATCAGGACAAGAAGAAAATGAAATGCACATTTACAGACGCAGTAATACATTGTATAAAAACGACTGTTGATAATCATAACCGTTGTTTTCATTTTTCCAATGCAAAAAAAATCTGTGTAAAATACATCAGGACAATATGTACCTACGAGACTTTGTGTAACGACCACATCCCTACCATTCATGAAACTGGAAGCAACATTTGTATATAATTAGTAAAAGCAGACATTCTTCGGTTACTAATTGAGTAATGTATTTATCTATTATCTCAATTATGAATGAAGCGGATTTGATAATTCTTTTTCAGGCAAATTATGGTAAAATATTGACTTCAGAAGTTTTACCAAAATATTTTGCTTTCACGTCCAAGTTATTGAAAGAAAATGGTGGTAAACATCTTGTGAATCTAAGGTAATATTGATGACCTTTTATTGGGGAATATCAAGAAATATTACGTAAATATTGATATTAACAAGATAATATAATAGAGAATGCAAACAGGGAATGTGTATCTAAGAAAACTTTAAGTCACCCGGGTATCGTGACAAAGTGTCGGGATATTCAATTACACAGATATAGGTTTACATTGCACATAGTGTTTGTTTTTCTTTATTGAGAAAAACAATGAACACTTTGATCTACTGACTTAGCATTAATGCAAAGTTTTAGAAAAATCGATCACAAAATATGGTCAAGGAAAATGATATAATTCTCTTTTTGTTTTTATCTTTTTAGCTTTCACTTGCAGACGTTGCTTTCTTTGACATGCTTGATAAAATAACGGGAAGTAAAGTTATGGGAGCAGATTTATACAAAGACTTTGCAGATATCAAAACGTTTTCCGAAAACGTACAGAAATTGCCTAAAATTAAAAGTTATTTAGAGAAGCGACTGACATCTGACCTGTAAATGTAGCGTCACTCATCATCTTCATTTGATATGTGTATATTTAAACATTTACATAGTTCAGAAAAAAACGACGTATTTATGCGAACAAATTGATATATATTTAAACATTTACATAACTTAAGAAAAAAACATAACTCATAACTCAGAAAAAAACGACGTATTTATGCGAACAAATTGGAGGGGACCTTTACAATACGTTTTATTCAATAGATTAAGTACGTTCTTTTTAAACTTTTTTTTTAAATATGACACTTTTTACATTCATAGTTATTAAAATGTTAACAAATTGCAATTTATTAAAATAAAAAAACATGAAATATACAATGGCGTAGCTGTTTATTGAATCGATATTATGAATTAAAGTAATGAGAAATTTTGCACACACACATGAACGATATCGAACTGTCTTCATCTGTCTTCCGTTGGCTAATATGAGCTGAATGTTAATATAACAGCGACGTTTTCATTCACAAGTTTTCAGAATTAATGTATTACGCGAGGCAATTTCAAAAAAATCCTTCATTGTAATGCGTTTGGGATGGAGAAGATATAGTATGACCGCTAATGAGACAGCGTGCAATCAAGGACCAAAATGACGTTAATAATAACAAACGTACAACTATGATTCATCGTTCCACCCTCAATAATGATATACACCCATACTTACGAGCTATGCTATGTCCCGACATGGCAAAGTGAGTGAAAACAATCCAAACGAGAAAAAAAAAACATTATCGGCAGATGTCTGAATAAAACAATAAAAGAAATTAAATATATTAAAAACATGTGGAGACAACTCTCAACCAGCGACAAAATCACACAGACGTTCACAATTTTACATCACCTTTCACCCTTTAAGCAATGCGCAAAATTAATCTCACATAGCCAGATATATAATGCACCAAGATGAAAATTTTAAAACAATTTAAACGCTAAAACACGATTGGTGAAAATAAAACACAAATAAGATGTTTTGCATGTGAACTTCATGTTGTTTATTTGTTCACAAGAATAAAGTAATGGCTATTGCCATATAATTTAATTTATCATGCAAAGTCTACTTACACTTTTAGTAAATAAATACCACGTGCTGCGCACAATAGCTTTTCTGTTATGTTATAATCGTAGACTCTAATGAAATGATGGTTCAACAAATGTACATAATAAAGTGCAGATAAATCCACAATTAGTCGATTTTGAATAAACAGATACTATTGTTAGTGAATGCAATGTATTATGCCGCAAGCTGTTTTTGATTGTTTTGATTGCTTGTTGAACCTACAAATTAACCTAGTTTTTGTCTGCTTACAGATTAAATACTCCATACTCAAATGTGTGTTCACATAGAAACTAACACAAAATTATACATGGTATATCATGTTAAAGAAATAACAGGGCAATTAAAAATTAGGTTCTCTCACTAAATATTCAAAATTTGGTGACTATGTTGACTATCCCGTCGAACTTGAAAAAAAGGGATACAACAAATACGAAGTCTGCCTTGTATCTGACTGACATCTAGAAGTCGACAATGCAGATCGTTTGAAAACAAAACTTTATAACAAATTTTAAGCTTCTTACTTTTTATTTCTATGTACCTAAATTTTAGCAACGCCTGCATACGAAGTATATATTTCTAAATTGATACAATATTCAAGGGATTTTATTTCCTATTATGATTACCTAGACAGATGGCTGCTGCTCACGGGTTAGCTACTACACCAAAAGTAGGGAAGTTGAAATCATCCCTTCGTCTTACGGGTTACAACTTGGTCAACAAAGCTATATACATTATTTTTGATTGATGGGAAGTGAAAAACAATTCTTAAATATCTGTCTTTTCATTGGAAGCATATGACAATGATTTGGATATGGTATCGTTGGTTGGACTTGACACAGATAATATCATATTGACCCAAAGTACTGGTGCTTATTTAACGATGTTCTAACTTCTATTGAATACCACTGGGTAAATGGCTAACGATTACTGATAATGGCATTCAGATACTAAGAGGTATTAATGACAATACCAACGATATAATCGAAACAGCAAATAAAGTGTGATTATTGCAGAATGCCTACCTTTGGAGTTATGACATAGGCTAGTTAATGTCATTAAATTATCAAATATCCAGGAATATTCCTTTTGATAAGATAAATCAGTTAATTTAATGTACGAGCATGGTTATTCTGAATATACAGTATACCTTTTAAAGGAATAAAGGGAAGGAAGAGACAAAACGTTTGCATAAGTTCAATCAAATCTCCTTATAGTTATTTTTGATACCTAATCATAGAAACTTTATGGATAGGAAATACTTTTTAAGAATGACTTTCATTTTGGTAGAAGGAAAGACAACTGGGATTCCCTTGCAAAAAATCAAAACCACCAAATCCACTTTAAAAGTCTGTATGCATTATTTTGAATTTGGCTCTTATATGATTTATCAAATGCAATGCATCTTGTCAGTACCAGCTAGCGACTAAACAGTTGACATGATAGTCCAGAGTTGCGTCATTCTGTTTAAAGATCAACGGTATAAAATGTGATCTTCAATTATAATGAAACTAGTGTCGCTGCTTAAAGCTACTCCGTGTCTAGTGAGTCATCGTTGCATTTATGATAGACGACGTTTTTTTTTATAAAGTCAGCGTTTGTTCTTCAGTTGCATTAACACCTATACAAAAGATCGCAATCAAACGTTTTAGCTATTTGTATTTACTATCTATTTGCCTCGCATTACGGTGCGGAGCTATTAGTTTCAGTCGAAATATACACCAACTTGAATAAATAACTTATCACGTATATATTCTGATTGGTTGCATAATGATGCGGCTGAGATACAGCAACAGCTATTGGCTGAAATGAACTATAGAATTACAGACTTTTCTCGTCCAGGATAAGATATCAAATGCCGGAAAATTAAATATGTGTATTTCAGTTGTTATCAACTGTTGTTAATTCATATTAGTTTTATTTGGCATACATTTTCACAGATATATCAAACATCAAGAGTCGTGTCAAATGATAATTGTTTAAATTTTCTACAAGAAATTTAAATATTTTAAAAGCATGGGTTTATAACGCACACTCATGTTATATCAATTAATATCTAAAATATCACATTTCCTATACTAAAATAACAACCACATGCACACTATATTACCTTAAATTAGGATAGAGCAAAGCAGTCAATGCGTTTAAATCCAATCTTACTTAAGTTAGAGTTTAAATAAGATATCATATATATGTTACAGTGAATTTGTATAATCAGGAAAGATGTAGAATCCATGAATTTTCAGGGAATATGTAGAATCACTAAAATCATTAGTAATTATATATAATCCCTGAAAATGACCAGTGATTTTACATAATCACTGAACATTTTAATAACTATTCTACATATTCCCTAATATAATTTCAGGGATTATGAAAAATTTAGAATCCTTTGTTTGATTAATTTTATTTTTAGACAAACAACCATTTTACTTTCATATTCCTTGCCAGATGAAATAATTTTGCTTTTAAACACAGGGGTTTCAGACAAAATTAATAATATGAAGACTCCTTTTATAGCGATAATTTTACATGTATTGTTTGTTTATTTCAAAAAGCCAGCGTCACATGTTTAGTCAAGTCCTATTTGTAAATGTACAGAACATATTTGTTGTGGTACATGTAAAACAAATTAAATAGGGTCATCATTTGGATAATTTGTGCTTAACATTTTACAATTCATATTTACAGTGTAATGCTGTTTTAGTATGATTTTATAGTATACATGTATATTATTTGACTTTTATTCATTTTCTTTATAAATAAAACTATTTCACTATATCAGTTATAATATATAATCCCTGACTTTTTTTCTAGTGATTATACATAATCCCTGAAAATTTTAGTGATAATTAAATATACATAAACTGGCCAGTGGTTCTACATAATCCCTGAAATTGGGATTCTACATAATCACTGATTATACAAATTAACTGTAACGTATAAATATATCATGATCACTGACCAACTTACACCTATTATTACCGTCCTTAATTTGTCTTTCGTGCGTTTTATTTGTTATTGTATGTTTTTTTAATCTTTAATTGTCTTTTTTGTGTCATTTGA
Organism: Mytilus edulis; assembly: GCA_019925275.1. Classification (NCBI taxonomy): domain Eukaryota; kingdom Metazoa; phylum Mollusca; class Bivalvia; order Mytilida; family Mytilidae; genus Mytilus; species Mytilus edulis. The sequence goes on from CM034362.1 coordinate 58,462,858, forward strand.
AGTGTATATATATGCCGTCTTCTATTTATGGTGACGACTTCTCTTGATGCTTCTAAATTTCATTGTTATATTTTCTTCAAAACGCAGCAGGAAAAGTCCGGCGGGCGATCAAGTCGTTATACGGTTTTCTTCTGACCTCTTCCAGACTAAAGAGAGTGAGTAAAAACTGAAGAAGATTCATCGTGCGTCCTCATCCTAATGAATTTAACTAACCTTGTTATAATCCGAACCATATATCTTATACTTAACAACAAAAAACACTTCCTATTTGATAGTGGATGAACCAGTTATACGGCGTCGTTATTTCCTAATAGTATACCCAATTTGTTATGAGCGGACTTACAATATACGACTGGTCTAAAGTGAAGGAATTTAAAGGACCAGAACAATACATTACTTCACTCCAATACAAGATAACCATATGTATTGTTTTCGACCTTACTTTGTCTCATTTCTCTCATACGAGATGTTGCCTATGTTTATACCTGTATACGTGTATGTACCAATATGATAACACTACACTTGTGTTTGGTTTTTTTTCTAGAGGATAGGTTTGTTGAAAGCAATATTCGTGAACCCGAAATGCATCAGTATCAGCATCAATAAAAAAATATCTAAATCAAATACCATAATTTATAAACGGAAACTGCTTTATGTTCGATGATTAATGTCCACTCAGTTTCCCTATAGCTCTAAAGTCTCATCTGTATATATAAGTGGAATACTTTTTAAATGTTTTGAAAATGACAACACGATACATAGAGACTTAAGAAAATATGTATTGATAACTCTTTGCGGTTTTGATATTAAGGTTTGCGTTTCTTTTTTTTCCCATAAAATATTTTTCCACATTTCAAATCTGCATTTTAACAACGATTTAAGTAATTCTCCGTGAAAAACTAAATTGGATAAGGCAAAGTTAATCCAATTTCAAAAGTCAGTATACTTTCTGGAAAATAAAAAAATGTTTCTGAAAAATACCATAAGGAATATCTACCCACAATAGAAAACACACTGATAATGTCATGTAAATACACGAGAAACGACACAATGACGAATAACAGCACACAAACACAACGTATAGAATAAAGACTTAACAAACAAAAAAAAACAATCAAAAAATCAGGTGATCTGAGGAATGTTATAGTCTTTATATAATGGATACTATATGCGGTATGGGCTTAGCTCATTGTTGAAGGCCGTACGGTGACCTTTAATTGTTAATGTTTGTGTCATTGTGGTCTTTTGTGGAAATTTGTCTCATTGGCAATCATACCACATCTTCTTTTTATACATTGGGTCAAACGAGACACATTTTCGACACGAGATAAAAAAAAAAAAAAGAATACAATATTTAACACAATTTTTACTCAAATATTTTTCAAAATCCAACAACAAATGCATTCGAATAGTATTATTTAGATTGAGATTTACATGCATTATCTAACCTTTAAAATACTCGGCATTATTATCTTCTTGTATTTGTATACCCTTTATGTGATTTAGGGAATGGATTGATGGATGGCCATGTTTTATATTCCTATCTCTTTATATACTAGTCAACGAAAGAAACGATACAAGACTTTTTTTAAAATTAAAGATACAGTTTTCCGTTCATTGGACCAATATTGAAGGAAGTAATACTTAATCATTATCGAAATATAAATCCGTTTAAAAAAAAAAAAAAAAATTATTTCGTGACGTTTTTTTGCTATTTTTTTTTTTATACAAAAATTTACATAAAACGACAATTTTAAAAACAGAAGTTCCAACTAATGATGCCAACCTCTCATGTGAAGGTAAAGACAGTGTTTGCCATCAATTTGTTTTTAAAAATCATACAGTTTCTTCGTTGATTTTTAAGCAAAGTTCGGCCCAACGAGAAATCGTTAAAATGTTTACATTATCAACTGATTTACCATCGACAGTATGTGTAAAGTGATATTCCAAAAGCGGACACAATCTTAAAACTAATCCAAAAGGTTCCAAATTTACTGTGTGTTGTTTTCGCATCTAACCCATTGATTTGAGACGGAAATAAAAAGAAATTTATTTTTTTATTTTTTGAGATTTCAAAAAACACTTTTCACCCAAAAAATTGAAAAAACAATATTTCAACCCATTAGTTACAACATAAACATAACTTGATAAGCATATTGAATATTTTTTAACAAATTTGATTTTTTTTCAGTACTTAGAAAATTATGTGTAAATTTTTTATTCAACTTTCCGCAAAACTGATTTGCACCCAATGATCGTTTACACGTAATTTAGATACTTTCCGACAAAGTTTTGATTTTCATTATCACATGTGCATTTATTGCAAATGAAAGCTTTTTAAAATAGTGTATCTCATTTTGTTTTATATTTAATATTTTTTGATAAATTTTATTTCAAAATCGTGTATCGTTTCTTTTGTTGACTAGTATATCTCAGAGAGGTAAAGCGACATTAACTAAAATCACCGAGAAACCCTGCGTCTGTTAATAGAAACAGTGAATAAATACCACTTTAACTCCAAATGGTCTATTATATGAGAGAACATATATAATATATGGATATCGGTATATATACTTAAAAAAAAACCACTCACATAATTAATTTCAAAACGTTTACAAAATGCTTGAACTGTCAACACTCAAGTTTAGGTCAAATCAAGTCAAAACTTAAATGGCAAGTGTTTCCTGATTTTTTTTCAACAGCAGTTAGACTCACTTCAGTGTTTCCAAACATGAATTCGACTTCCAAAAACTGTTTTTCTGAAGGATCGGATATTTCAATTATAGCTTCGCCAACAGCGGAACATCCATCTTCATCAGTGTACACCGGAGTCGTTTTGTCGCTGGCATATATTGTAAAAACTACGGCATCGTTATCTATGGTCGAGCCGTAGTTCTTTTTTACAGTTGTTCCTTGCCTAACGTTTGTATCTTTTTGCATAACTATGTCAAAAGCATGTTTACATTGTGCCTCGTCATTTAACTCTATGTAGTGCTGTTGGTCATGGACTGACGAATCAAATGGTGCGCTCCACGTAACCCCATAAGTTAGCCGGGTCTTACGGGAATAAATAGCCTTTGAATTATGGCCAAATAGAACGGCACCTTTTAGAACAGCCAAACCACTCTCCTCCGGAACTATCACTCTCCTGGGTAAAAATGCTTTCCTAATTTCTGCTTGAACTAAAGAGCATGCTGCAAACCCTCCTACTAAGAGAAGCAACGTTACTGATTCTGATTCTTTGCGTGTGAAGATTTCTTGTATTAAAGATAATACATTCTTTATAGTGTTATCAAACAGTTGTTTAAAAAGATATGCATCGATCCTCATTTTGTCTCCTCTTAAAGCAATGCGATCAGCATAAGGCGATGACAACAATGTAGAAGGCAAATCCTTCTTCAGATGCTTCTTACAAAGAGAATCAAGCGTCACGTAAGGTATTGCCATATTAATCTTTCCATTCTTTGATGGTGTAATGGACCTTTTTACCGTTTCGAACTCTCTTAATAAATCAAGAAAAGCCTCAGATTGTTGGCGTGTCATTGCATGAATAAGCGGTGCTCCAAATATCTTTTTTAGTAGCTGTATAAATTCTGCATCGACAGACGTTCCACCACAATCACCACCTGTTGCTCTACTAATTTCTTTTAAACAAGCTCCAGCCAATTTTTCATGCACAGTTATGTCGACCGTGCCACCTTAATGCAAATATTACTATTTTTTAAGTTAATTAGTTCATAACCATGACGATGTGGTATAATTACCAAACCAACAACTCTTCACCAGAGATTGAATGATGTGGTAATTATATAACACAGCACAACGTTAACAGGTAAACAAAACAACAAAAACTAACATCGCAAAATAAGCTCTCAAGGGTTTCGACAAGACAGATGAAAATGTTGAACTAGAATATCATAGTTACATGTAAACAATAAAGAAAACTAAAAATGATATACACATGATATAGACGCAAATGAAAATTACTGAATATTAGGTTCCAATTACATTTGTTTCTAAAATAGTCCAAGATTTTGGTAAAAAAGTGAATGGGAATGTCACAGTATAAAATTAATGTTCTTTATACGAAGTTTGTCTCTTTACATGTAGTTAATTTGATGTCCTAAATTAACAGGAGCCTTTTATTATAATCAATATGAAACTCTGAATGTGGTGAAGGAAAATATGTCACATTTTATAATGACTTAAATCACTTTTCGACATTTCAGTGTTAACTTCAGTGTAATCATAATCTATATTCAATCATAGTTAACATAACAATAAACATAATCATAAAAAGATAACACTGCACCTCTTTATATATTCATTCTTGCATACTTTTAAGTATTTTGTGATGAACAACTTCGGGCATGTAGAAATAGAAAGCATGTTTCTAAAAAGACCAAACCTGAATGAAAAACAACAAATCAATAATCAAATATGAATTAATAAGAAAAATAATAATTATTTTTATTATTTATTTTCAGACATATTTAGTTTTATTTATCAATTTATTTTTCAGTAATGGAATTCAAACAAACGTTAGACTAACTTAGTAATGACTCAGTTTTAAATTATTCTAGAAAATCCAGGTTAACCTGTTTTAAAAGAGTTCAAATTTAAAGGGTATTTTGCCTTAAGTACGGAATACGTACCTCCAAGATCTACTATCATGTATTTTTGTCCAACTTCAGACATTTTGAAACCTGATTCAGCGCCACTTAATTTGTCTGTAGGTAGATATTGACAAAATATTGATGCAGCTTCGGGTTCAAGTGATATTAAAAGTTGATCATTTGGTATACCAGCCTGCCAAAGACAGCAATGATCATGAAAAGTAAACTGATAGAAAATAAACATAAAACATTCAATTTGTGAGATTTTCCTCAAAGTCGTGCGATTTAAGTATCAAGTATTAAATGTTAAATAAACTTCTGACAGCAAGGCAGATAAACCTCATCTAAATCTCATGAGACATATGCAGGTTATATTACATTACGCTTACTTTACACATGAACTATTTCGTTTTGATACAAATGGTAATTATTTTGATAACATTGCCGAGGGTATGGAAATGTTGCTCCTTGTTTTAATGTTTTATACGTTTTGATTAATAATGAACCTATGTTTTCGCTCCATATTTTGTCATGTCAAGGCATTTGATGACAGTTTAAATGGTATGAGATTGTTTATATTGTTAAAATTGGTATAATGACCTTCAACTTGTATTAACTCACGATAACTCCTGAGCTATCTCAGTTGCAATCTCTCATATCCTATTGGTTTGTTTAAGCTGACTTATTTCTGTCATAGAGATGGTAAAATGTAATAATATACATAATTATATATATATCATTCAACAATCAGTTTTATTACGCAACGGATACCTTTTCGGCGCTCCTTCGCATAAATTGCTTAGAATTATCTGTCCATATCGCTGGAACTGTAAGTACCCATTTTATGTCGGTTGATATAACTCCCGTTCCTTGGGTGTCTAGAGCATCCATCAAATGGTTGACTAATGCCTTAATTGAGAGTGCGAATACATCAATCGCCAAGACTGTTTTCCCAGTAATATCTGTGAGTACCATATCACCTTTTACACTCTTGAGATTAAAAAAAGGCATTAAAATTACATAAACACATGTTTAAATCTCATCTTTCAATCACATTGTTGAGTTCATGCTGTAAACTTCATAGCATATACTTTTCCCGTTTACTAGGTAACAAAAAGTATAAAAATAATACCAAACTCTAACATGTCCCAAGCAAATACAAAAAAAGAAAAGCCCATAAAAACCTACAAAATCAAAATTGTTTGAACCATCGAATCGGGTAGAAATTAACTTGCATTTATAAGCATGAATGTCTAGGGGTACAATATTTTATTTCAAGGATATCAAGACATTAAGAACAAAAAAGTACTACTTGTTGTTGTTGACATACAATGTTATGTTCCAATTTAGAAAAAATGTACTATGTAATATTTTTTCAATATATAGTATATGTATCCAGTCCTAGTTGTCAGCTACTGCTTAACCAAAATCAAAAACACTTAACTTAAAAAACTTTGGATAATCAGGACAGTTTCTGATAATTTTGTTTTTGAGATATAGGTTTGTGATGGTTATGATTTTGGCCTTATGAAGAGACGAAAATCTAATACTTGGCAATCTGAACTAATACTAAAGTGTTTTGTTATATTGTGATCTTTCAATGGGTCGCTTTAATATCTTTTTTCAAGCTTGCCTGGGGGAATTGTGGCATTAATTTTTTCATTATGCGTAAATATACGAAGAAAAGTATATTAAATACCATGTCAGGTTACCAGCAATGGTATGGCAATCGTCCTTTACAATTTAAAATAAAAAAAAAAACAATAAAAAAAAAAACACTTTCACTGCGGTCATGAGTCAATATCGTTTTCGCTAGATTTAACCTCATCAGGAACGCTGAAATCTTAATTTTGAAAGCAAATGGGTGTGTTTATACTTGAAAAGGTGTTTAGCAATAATATGCATAATAGTATTTGTTCTAAGTCAAAAGACTTTGATCAAACATTCATATTAAAACATGTAATTATGAATAATAACAATTACCTTATTATTGTGCAAACTCATTTTAAATCTATGGAAATAATAATAGTCATTTTGCTCTCCATCCATTACCAGCTCTGCATACTTGTTTTCAGCTTCATAGCCGAAGGAGTCAAAGTCTTTATTGCAATTCAACAGGAGGCAGGTTGGGGTTTTCAAGGACATAAGTTGTTTACCACCGGAGTTCCAAACCTGATTGGCAATAATGTTTAGAGGACTTGTTTGATAAGTATCCTTCATAGAACAGGCGTATCCAGAGTACGTTGTTCCGAAGTCGATAGCAGCCACCAATACGTAACCTCTATCTATTTCAGTCATTGCAAGATGTATCTGTTTTACACAAAAACATTTTGGTTGAAACTACACATGATTATCTACATATTATGAGCTTAAACTAAATTAAATGAATTAACATGTTCATCATATACGCTTGATTTATCCCGTTGCTATTTTAACCTAACAAACACTGCGAATTTTCTAGATTATTGACTAATTATTCCTATCTACCTATCAGATGCTTAAAATTTGTTTTATCAATGCACGTAACACCTCCAACTTAGTTAAGAGACCAAATTTAATGCAAAAATACAACTAATGAACCTCAAATTTGTAACGCTAGGAAATCCGCATCTTTAATTTCAAATTGTGATTTCCAAAAAACAGTTTATTTATATGTCTTGTCAAGCCATCGCACTTCAACGACAGGTCTTTCAGACTTCGGCGTGGACCCCTTGCACTTCAGCGTGACCATTGCACTTCAGAATCCCCATCGCACCTCCGAATTCTACATGTGTATAATTGTTATGCCCACCTACGATATGGTTTCTAATCAGTGCTTCCGTTCGTCCCGCTTCAGGTTAAAGTTTTTGTTAAGGCAGTTTTTGATGAAGTTGAAGTCACATCAATTTGAAATTTAGTACACATGTTCCCCATGATATGATCTTTCTTATAGTAATGCCAAATTAATGTTTTGACCCAAATTTCACGGTCCACTGAACATAGAACATGATAGTGTGAAGTTCAGGTTAAAGTTTTGGTTAAAGTTTTTGGTCAAGGTAGTTTTTGATGAAGTTGAAGTCACATCAATTTGAAATTTAGTACACATGTTCCCCATGATATGATCTTTCTAATAGTAATGCCAAATTAATGTTTTGACCCAAATTTCACGGTCCACTGAACATAGAACATGATAGTGTGAAGTTCAGGTTAAAGTTTTGGTTAAAGTTTTTGGTCAAGGTAGTTTTTGATGAAGTTGAAGTCACATCAATTTGAAACTTAGTACACATGTTCCCTATGATATGATCAAATTTTAATTCCAAATTAAAGTTTTGACCCACATTTTACGGTCCACTGAACATGGAAAATGATAGTGCGAGCGCTTAATTCTTAAAATGTGCGTACAGTCAATGCTTTTACAACCCTAATTACAAAAAGAAGCATTCAATACGGATAAATACATTTTTTAGCTAGGATAATGCAAATTTTCTAATTAATTTACCTGTGCACTTTATTGTAGAACCTGGTGTCATTATGAATGTTTAATTTTATTATATGTAATGATTGTCAATTGCAGAAGGACGCAAAATTATTGTTAGCCAATCAAAAGAACGTAATATAATGAAACGTACATGCAATGTAATTATTGTGAAACACATTATATTTGAAGAATTGTTTTGGTTTCAGAAGAGATGTTTATCAGCATTGTTCTCGACGTAAACACACCAGTTATTTTGGTATCTAAGTTTATAATAAGAAGAGAAACGTTTCTTTTTGCTACTGATTCGATGTATTCTGACAGTCTGTTCATTACAACCAAGCACATTGGGGAATCTAGAGGCAAAATATACTACCCTTGTTAACATTAATTTCTCCATATGTACGCTAATGATCGCAATAATATATTCAAAAGAACAAAAATACGTGCATGTTGAATGTTATTAAAGAAATGAATTCAAATTAAACCGTAATAATGTTGCTATTACCCTCCTGATTATTACCTTGGAGTGAGCCGTTTTTGCTTTTTCGTTTATTTTATATAAAACTACATCTTTGATGTTGTTTTATTTATATAAATCTATATTACATAAAGACAAACATGCAACTTACATAAGCATTGATAAGGGTTTATATCTGAGGAGAACGAGAATTTACGACAACTAAATAAAGGGGTCATACAACGATTTCCTACGTATCTTTCCACTCATCTTAACTGCGTGGTGGCTTGTTTTATAGATGGCGAAAGCCAGAGTCCCCGGAGAAAACCATCGAACTTCGATAGCAAAACTGACAATTCTAGTCAATTAAGATAAGAGTCAAGTGCACCCGCACGGACGGGTTTCGAACTCACAAACGCCACTGACTTGTATGTCACTCAATCTGGTTAATTAAAAACAAAAGACGATGTGGTATGATTGCCAATGAGACAACTCTCCACAAGAGACCAAAATGACACAGAAATTAACAACTATAAGTCACTGAACGGCCTTCAACAATGAGCAAAGCCTATACAGCATAGTCAGCTATAAAAGGCCCCAAAATGACAATGTAAAACAATTCAAACGAGAAAACTAACGGCCTTATTTGTGTACAAAAAATGAACGACAAACAAATATGTAACACATAAACAATCGACAACCACTGAATTGTAGGCTCCTGACTTGGGACAGGCGCATACATACATAATGTGGCGGGGTTAAACATGTTAGCGGAGTCCCAACTTTCCCCCTAACCTAGGACAGTGGTATAACAGTACAACATAAGAAGTTTATTACATTACATTTTGTAAGTGGGTTTTGTATTTTTAAATCTAGAGTATAAATCTTGATAATTATGGTTATGATTAACTTACTCATACACAGTATGTTCACGCAGGTTGTAATTGTTCATTAACATTATTGCTTTATATTTAGTATTTAATATTATCTATTTACTATAGTTTCAATGCTATTAATGAGTGTTATAGAGATATCTGCTTAGAGGATTTGACGCTTGGCATTCGTATAATGTATCTCGCTCATCTTTTATCGAGTAAATAGTAATAAAAAATCCGAATGTTTATAAACCCTAAAAAAGAAGAAATGCAGTCCGTCGTTACATTTGCTGGTCATCATGGATCTAATGAACAGGCAATGGAAAGGTCAAAATATCAAATCATTTTGTTACATACATTATATGACAACAATAATTAAAATTTATTCGTAACGTGCTCCTTCCTTGTCTAAAAAGAAATCATGATGTTCCGCATCATCAAAAATATAATCTGTGTTTTTTTTTTATTCTATTGTTTCTTTTTTGAAGATTATGAACAACTGGACATCTAAACATAAGTATCTTACAATGGATTTTGAACATATGGTACGATTAGAAACTCACATGATACTGATTTTGTTTCTTTGCATATGCTTAGAAAACTGGAACTTTGCTTTGCGTGAATTGCTCTTCTTTTTACCGTTAGGAGACGAGAATAGCTGTGATGTAAACTTCTTTTACGTCTGACTGATTTTTTAATGCTTTCTGCAAATAAAACTATATATTTTCATATTTCAAAATAATAAAATAGTACCTGTTTTAAATAAACATTTGTATTTCTTGAGTGACTTTATTTTTGATCGAAAACAAAATCGGTTGTGTCGAACTAAATTATATACATCACAACATATAAAACAAGTATGCTCTGAAAAACCATCTATTTTTGGTTTAAACACAGGAGCCAAAGAAAATTGTCAACTATATTTTTACCTTGCATTTCTTCAATAAGTTCTATCATGTCTTGTCTGTTGTTGTTTCGCAAAACTTTCAATATATCCTTGGAGCTAAGCTTCTTCTTTGCCACAATGTTAAACCCTCTATTGCTTGTCTTCGCATATCTCGGGGATATAAGCTCTCAATGTGTTTTATTTCAATAATCGACACATCGAGTTCCATCAGAATTTAGACCCATTCCTACAGTAAGTTATTAGCAATTTTTGATAGGTCTTTACCACTAAACTCTAAACTTATCAAAATAATTATGTTGATCAATAATAGATGAATGAATTAGATACGGAACATCAGAAATGTTACTTTATCTATGTTTTAAACACACTTTTATCCATCATGGTGATCATTTTATAATTTACAGTATGTAGATATTAAGGATCCATAACGTGTAACATTTCGATCATTTTCTACGTGTGACGACAGTGCGTGTCAACTTTTGACAGAAAAAACAAGACTCATACCAACCCGATAGTATTCAATCGTAAATACAATATCACTTTATTTATTCTAGTCCTCTTACAATGCGTTTTAAATATTTTATGATAATCTTTTGTATTTTTGTAATTGATTTAAAAATACAACTAAAAGTTTACATATATTGTATATATGAAAAAACATTGGTTTAGAAGTTTTTGTAAAAATTCAATAAATGATACAAAATAGCACTTTTCATTTAAAAAAAAAGTCATCGGTGTGTCATTGATGTGACCATTAATATGTTGACATTTTGCAACACTCTGAATATTGAACATAGTAAAGTTAGGCACATTGTCAATTGGGTTTCGTTTTATCAAAAGATTACTTTTTTATATATAACAACCCAAGTGAATAGAATTGTAAAAAGTAAACTTTTAACCAATCACAATTAAATATAAACATATATATAAAGTAAATTCACAAAAATACTGAACTCAGAGGAAAATTCAAAACGGAAAGTCCATCATCAAATGGCAAAACGAAGAGCTCAAACACATTAAACGAATGGATAACAAATTTCATATTCCTGACTTGGTACATACATTTTCTCGTGTAGAAAATGGTGGATTGACCCCTGTTGTATTTCAAGCTAAACCTCTCACTTGTATGACAGTCGCATCAAATTCCATTATATTGACAACGATGCGTGAACAAAACAAACAGACACAATGGAAACGTTAGAAACGGGGAATGTGTCAAAGAGACAGCAACCAAAAACAATAGCAGCAAAAGGTCAAAAGGCCGCTACTATTATCTTGTAAACTGACGAAACACATACAAAGGGTAAAGTATTTTTCTTTGATTGTAACTATGTTAATATTATATGTGAAATATATAATTTCAAAATAGCTACGATAATATAGGTTTGCAAATGGAAAAGAAAAACATTCAAAATGAATCATGTACGAAATGGATTAAGTGACTCATATGGTGGCAATAAAAGTGTGTCAAGTTATTCATTATTAATGTGGTATTAAGTATACAACATTATATCGAGGATGTTACACTCTGTTCTTGCCTAAATGGTGATAAACAGTGAGGGAGATGATATTATTTTTCAGTGATAGCTACCAGTATATTTTATTTACAACTTGACTGTGTTGAATTTTTGTACTCTAAAGCTATTAAACCAAGAGTTCCAAATGGTGAAGTTGAAATCATCCCTTCGTAAATTTTACGGACTCCATCACGAGTTGGTTGAACGTTATGGAATAACCGTTTCAAAAAAGATATCGGATATGTTCCTTACGTCGTAACTACAATCCCCTTCCCTTTCATGAATGTGACCTACCGAATTAGACTATTTACCGGATTTGTTATTACATAAGCAACACGACGGGTACCACATGTGGAGCAGGATCTGCTTTCCCGTCCGGAGCACCTGAGAACACGCCTATTTTTTAGTGGGGTTCGTGTTGCTTATTCTTTAGTTTTCTATGTTGTGTCATGTGTACTAGTACTATGGACATTTTTAGTTAGATAAAATATTAGTCATATCAAAAACCTTTATAACCTTGAAAATGAAAATGGAAACCGGAAATGTGTCAAAGAGACAACAAACAACAATCGAGCAGAGAAACAGCTGAAGGCCACAGTTGTCTTCAACACAGTCAGGAAAGCCCACGGGCTTCAGCTGGCCCCTTTAAAAATGTATACTAATAGTTTACGTCAACCAAAACCCCGAAACATACATATGAACTAAAATTAAAATAAAAATATACAAGACTCACAAAGGTACATGTGAGGTCGTTCAATGAAACCACAGACCCGTTATTTGACATAAATCAATTTAATATAACAGACATTAAAAGTGGTACTTATTAAGGAATTGCATGGCTGACATATTTATATGGAAAAAAGGCTACTCGATTCTACTCTACATGTTGTTTTGCAATTTTCAAATAACTCCTTTAAAGATATGATCTATGAGTAATGTGTTATGTGATCCGACGAATAATGATATTAAAGCATATCAACTTCTATAAAAAGATTGATCAAACCTTGTTTGGTAAATTGATTCTCTTCGTCAGATGAGCTTTCAGAATTAGATGATTCATCTTGAGTATATTTCTTCTTGGAAATCATTTTCTGTTTAAAATAGAAAAAAGGATAGACAGATAATTATGTTACAAATACAAAACTATTGAAGTTCTCTCTTACTAGTGGTTTGAACGGATCTTTTTCAAAAGAGAAACATTTATACAAAATAACACGTTTGAACATTTTTCTCTAATAATGTGCTGTTGTCAAGCATTGCTTTAGACTAAATGTACGGAGGGCTAAAGTTCTAGCTTCATATTTAATTGATATTGAAAAAAGCTACCATACTAGACTTCTTATGTATTAGGAACCTTTTTTTTTTCCTTTTTTCAGTTTCCAATCGTCTGTTGCAATATAATTTGAGTAACAAACTACGAGCAGCATTAAAATCCCTACGTGTCGTATTTCATAAATTTCTCTAGACTGTATTTTGACTTGTATTGAAAACTTTAAAAAGATTGTTATATCAGGAAGGTAAAGCCAAATTGAATGTCTTTTGCCATTTTTCCTAAATTGAAGTCAACTTTAAGCAGCAAAGATACACTTCAAGTCCTTCCTAACATATTGAAACTGAAATACTTTCAAGAAATCTTTTTGATACGATCTGTATACTTATATTTTTTACCAGCCACATGTTATTGGTACATTAACCAGGAATCTCTGATGTTCAATTAATCCGTCCCGTGTAACCTTTTGAAATATTTTTCAATTTCAAATGGTTAAAATATTATTATTAAATATCTCAAATATTCATTTATTCGTATTTCAAATACTCAAATATTTATATATTCATATTCAAATATTTGTATTTGGCGCAACTTTTTGGAATTTTGGATCCTCAATGCTCTTCAACTTTGTACTTGTTTGGCTTTATAAATATTTTGATATGAGCGTCACTGATGAGACTTATGTAAACGAAACGCGCGTCTGGCGTACTAAATTATAATCCTGGTACCTTTGATAACTTGTTTTATTCAAATTTTCATTCTTTATTACTAAGAAATTCAAATTTCGAAACAACTGCTGAACGCTTGTGGGATATTGATTATTGAGTAATTAAAAAACAAACCGGCTTTTAATTTCAAATGCATTACTAGGCATTTAGCATAAATAAGTCATAAACGATTGTGTATTTTTTTAATTTTTCTCTCACTTTTTCTGGTAAACGGCGGGTCGTGTTCTATTGTTTAATTCCAATCGGAACGTCCCTTATAATGAAGCAATATTTAAAGCTCAAACGCATTAAACGAAAAGTAAACAGGCATTTTCTTATGTAGAAAATTGTTGATTAAACCTGGTTTTATAGCTCCATTGTAGCTTAACTCAACTCGCATGACAGTCACATACAATTCCATTATTTTGACCGCAATGTGTGACCTAAACAAACAGACATAATACATGTAATAGTTAAAATGTATATACCTGAGGTTTAATTGCAGAAATTTCAAATTTCCAAACAAAATATAAAAGTAATATAAAAGAAAATGCTGTTTTTTTTTTATAAATCTACATACACTAATGAAAAACTGCTGACACACTTATTCAAATTAATCTTATCAGTCGTTAAAGATGAGATAATAAATTTATAAATATATACATGATATAAGTTATAAATATCTTTGGAAATTTGAGTCTATTCTTATATCATGAAGTTTCACAAAATGAAAAATGTATGTATGTGATAAAGCAAAAACAACACTTAGCATATATCGAAACAAATTATGCAACTTTCAAGAGGCGAAATAAGGTTACTAGTTTGTTATCATTCAGACAAGTATGCAATACATCACGTGATTAAACATTTGGTTGTATACAAAAGAATTAATCAATAGATTTTCTTTTTTTGAACACAATTATTTATCCTTCATAAACCTAATAAAATGTAATTCATATCAGCTAACAAAAAGTCTTCAAAATTAGTTAAAGTTAAATGTAAGAAGGTATACGCTATCAACATGACTAAAAACAAACGTCGACCTAGACTTTTATGAATTTGTTTACAGATATTGAGTATGATGTTCGACTAAATTGATGTCACATAAAATACAAGAACTTCTCTTCGTCACGAAGGTTAACTTTCAGCCATACTATTTACTGCAAAATTCATTGCATATTGACTTAAATATGGTTACGTAAAATTTAATCGTGTGACCTTGCTCAAATCTTAAAAAAATCAATTCAATTGTGATTTATACGAACATTGAGGGTATGATATATGTGTTTTGTTTTCTGTGGTATATATCAACACGGAATAACAGGACAGAAACATATCAGTTATATGGCATACAATGATTTCAACTACACCATTTGGAACTCTTGGTTTAATAGCTTCCTTGTGAGCAGCAACCCTCTATCAAGAAAATCATGATAGGAAATGCATGCACGGGAATATCGTATCAATTGGGAGATATATACTCCGTATGCAGGTGCTGCTGGAATGTTGCTACTTAGAAATGAAAAGTTCACAATTAGAAAGCTGAAATTATCTCTTTTGTCGTAAAGATTAGTTTTCAACCGAACCTCATTGTCAATTTCTAGATATTAGTCAAGATATGAGGCCGACTTAACTGTATCTGTAGTATCCTTTATCTCTAGTTTGATGGGATAGATGCGTTCCACATAGTCACCAAATTTTGATTTATTTAGTGAAAGAACATCATCTATATAGCGGAAAGTCGAGTTAAAGGATATCGCTAACTTCTTATCTTTCTTCCTTAGAAGTTCCTGCATGAAGTCAGCCTCATAATAATAAAGAAACAAGTCGACATGTAGAGGGGCACAATTTGTTCCCATTGGAATGCACAAATTCTGTTGAAAAACACGTCCTCCGAATGTAACAAATATGTTGTCAATCAAAAAATCAAACATCTTGATATTATCAGTTTCAGAGAATTTTTTGTTTGAATCAGAGTGATCTATTATAAAGTAGGATTTATCCCTCCCTTAAACAAGATATTTGTATCTACGTTGGCCATTCTTTTTTTTGAAGCAAAGCAATATCGACTCTTTTAGTTTGGAATGTGGAATACTTGTGTAAAGAGTAGAAAAGTAAAAAAAAGAGTTAGATTGTGTTTACTCTAAAAGATCTTTGGAATTTTTAAGTATCCACATCTGATTCACGCCACCTCTAGAATAGGCAGTTTCTCAATAACTTTGAAGCCCGTCTTTGATTGCTGATTAAATAGATGTAAATAATTTAGAAAGAGGTTTCGTGGAGCACATGGAAGACCCAACAATATAACGTTGTTTGTAAGGACACTTGTGTAGTTTAGATACAGTGATGAAAGATCCAGTTCATCATCTTTGGTTGAAATTCCAAAGGAACATAGAACAGACCTATGATTATCCAGGATTTCCTCTTTGGTAAGTGTCGTGAGGGTATATGTTGAGTTTCCAAGTAAATTGTCAATACCTAATTCGTTTATCAAGCAGTTTCTGTAATGAGTTTTACACACAAAAACGTAGTTGTTTGGGACTTTATCTGCGGGAACAACAACTTATTTGTCATGGAGGTTGAATAAGCGTTTTGCAACATTTGAGTCTTTAAAGATTGACGTAGCATGGGCATTGATAGACCCATTCAGTTTTCCAAATTCTGATTTGTATCAACGACCTCACTGCCTTAATCCATTCGGAAGAGTGTCTACGTCTTCAGACTACACCATGATCATCAAGTACTGAATCAGACTTATTAAGAAAAGTCGAGACCTAGTCGAGTACACTTAAGTAGAGTTAAGTACAGTCAAGACAATGTCGAGACTAGTCGAGTAAAATGTGTGCTCGATTTTACTGGTCGAGCACAAAAACTGGTCAAATCAGACTCTGAGCAGTTTGTAGTGTTATAAATAAATGAACAAACCAACACGTTTTTTTCTATAAGAGTTATATGTTCTTGTTTTTCGAAGGCGTTCCTCACCTCCAACATAGGAGATCGAGGATATTTGAGTTATCTTTTCTTGATTTTCGTGACGTCACAATTAATCATCGGCCATTGTTGTATAAATGCATTTTTCTTTACCTTAAATGAGCAATATTTTAAGAAAGTATAATTGATGTTAGAAGTCTAGAAGTCTCTTTTATTAGGTGACGAAAAAGGACTTTATATAAAAAAGAGAAACGGCTTGCGAAAAAAAATGTTTACGAAAAGTAACCTTTCACAAAATATTCCACTAAGTCAAAATGGGTTTCCTAAATTATTTATGAATGTTTATAATATGAGAAGCTTTAGTATAGTTCTTTTCTTTTTAAACACTTACTATCCCAAAAATGTTCTTATGTTAATTCAACTGATCGGGTGGAGCTTACGTTTTAATTTGCATAGGAACAGAAGATGTGTGTGATAAGGATAATTGCCGTTATAATTATTACTGATTTCTAATCACCTATCAGTGTCACCAAAGGAATTTACAAAACAATGACTGGACACTTCATTGATGAGTTTATCCTAAAACACCTATTTATAGATGGACTAGTTTATTATGAGCGAACCGGTTAAACTCCGCCCAGTCAAGTGAAATAAATCGAGTAATAAACATGTAATCAATTCAGAAATTGGCTCAACATGCAGAATTGCTTGCATGCTGTCAAAAAATACAGTTCCGCAAAAGAAATTTGATGTCATCTGTGATCATGGCATTTAGATATTTACCATATTGTGAGGTCGTTATTTGTACACAATTCATACAAACTGTCCGACTAAATCAAGCCTATACCAAACCTATTGCAACTTATATCTTCAATTAAAAACACGTTTTTCAGGATCTCAGTATTGACGACTTCAAGTCTAAACCTCCTGATTGCACTTATGCTAGTTCCTAATTCACATATAATCCGGCTGGCAACGTTATTACCGGTGACCTCAACATTGTTGATAACACTTCCCTACGAAATGTGTTATCGAAAGGTCCAAAATATCGTGAGCCGAAATCCATCAATTGGAAATACAACTTTACAATTTAGATGGATTCAGTCGAGGATTATGCCAGGCAATGGGCTAAGAGTTAGAAGGAAGACCTAGACACTCTGTCCGAATGGATTAAGGCAGTGAGGTCGTTGATACAAATCAGAATTAAGAAACTGAATGGGTCTATCAATGCCCCTGCTACGTCAATCTTTAAAGACCCTAATGTTGCAAATCACTTATCCTACCTTCATGACAAACTTGTTGTTGTCCCCGCAGATAAACCCCAAACAACATCGTTTTTGTGTAAAACTTATTACAGTTACTGCTTGATAAACGAATTAGGTATTGAAAATTCACTTGGAAACCCAACATATACCCTCACGACACTTACCAAAGAGGAAATCCTGGATAATCATAGGTCTGTTCTATGTTCCTTTGGAATTTCAACCAAAGATGATGAACTGGATCTTCCATCACTGCATTGGATATATAAACTGCATAAGTGTCCTTACAAACAACGGTATATTGATAGGTCTTCCAAGTGCTCCACGAAACCTCTTTCTAAATTATTAACATCTATTTTATCAGCAATCAAAGACGGGCTTCAAAGTTATTGTGAAATTGCCTATTCTAGAGGTGGCGTGAATCAGATGTGGATACTTCAAAATTCCAAAGATCTTTTAGAGTACATACAATCTAACTCTCTTTCGTCTTGTAATAGTATTAAAAACATTTGACTTTTCTACACTTTATACAAGTATTCCACGATCCAAACTAAAAGACAAGTTGAAAGAGTTGGTATTGCTTTGTTTCATAAAAAAAACATGGCCAACGAAGATACAAGTATTTTGTCTTAGGGAGGGATACATTCTACTTTGTAAAGGATCACTCTGATTCAAAATAGAAATTCTCTGAAACTGAAATTATCAAGATGCTTGATTTCTTGATTGACAACATATTTGTTACGTTCGGAGGACGTGTTTTTCAACAGACTATCGGCATTCCAATTGGAACGAATTGTGTCCCTCTTCTTGACGACTTGTTTCTTTATTATTATGAGGCTGAATTCATACAGGACCTTCTTAGGAAGAAAGATAAGAAGTTAGCAATATCCTTTAACTCTACGTTCCGCTACATAGATGATGTTCTTTCACTATATAATTCAAAATTTGATGACTATGTCGAACGCATCTATCCCATTGAACTAGATATAAAGGATACAACAGATGCAGTTAAGTCGGCCTCATATCTTGACTTACATCTAAAAATTGACAATGAGGGTCGATTAAAAACAAAACTTTACGAGAAAAGAGATGATTTCAGCTTCCCAATAGTGTGAATCTTTCATTTCTATGTAGCAACATTCCAGCAGCGCCTGCAAACGGAGTATATATCTCGCCAGTGATACGATATTGCCGGGCTTGTATTTCCTATCATGATTTCCCTGATAGAGGATTGCTACTAACAAAGAAATTTTTAAAACCAAGAGTTCCAAACGGTGAAGTTGAAATAATTCCTGCGTAAATTTTACGGACGCCATCACAAGTTGGTTGACCGTTATGGAATAACCGTTTCATAGATGATATCGAATGTGTTCCTTATGTCATAACAACAATACTCTTTCCCTTTTCACGAATGTGACCTACCGAATTAGACTATTTACCGGATTTGTAATAACATAAGCAAATCGACGGGTGCCACATGTGGAGCAGTATCTGCTTACCTATTCGGAGCACCTGAGATCGCCCCAAGTTTTTGGAGGGGTTCGTGTTGCTAAGTCTGCAGTTTTTTATGATGTGTCTTCTGTACTATTATTTGTCTGTTTGTCCTTTTATCTTTAGTATCACGTTTTTGTTTACAAAGCGAAAGAAGCACGTCATATAAGTATTCATTGTGTTTCATGTGCATACAATATATTATATATAATTGCCGAAAGTTCAAATTTAAAAAAAAAATCTTAATAGTTACCAATAAGAAAAAGAAGCATTATTTGTCTCAAAGTCTACTTCCAGTTATGATAAAATGCTGACATAGATATTTGATTTATCATTCTCAGATAGGTCACGATAATATAATGAACATGAGTTATAAATATATGTTTTGGAAATTTGAGTCTATTTTAAAGTTGTGGATTTTTAGAAAATGTAAAATGTATCCATGTGACCGTGTTCCTTGCCGCTATTTTTAATCAATGAATAGTTATTTCAAACATTTTAATTAAAAACATTTGCGTTCACTACGATAAACACTGTAAATTGAATATCTTTAAAATATTCTTGAATCCTAAGAGAAAAAGAAAAACAATAACATCTGATTATTTGTCAAAAACAATATTTGAAATAAGGTTATCTTGTGTCTAGTTTTTTTTTCTTTTTCTTCAGACAAACATGCGTGTATCTCTTGATTAAAAATTAGGTTTAAAAAAAATCAGTTGATAAACAACCATCCATCAATCCATATTTTTCTAAAAAAAAAAAATAGTTTTCTATGACTCACTATGTTATTCACATCAGCTTAAAAAAAATCTTGAAAATTAATTCTTCAATTTTAAAGAAAAATTAATATTCGCATTAAAGACATGACAAAGTTAGATGTAAAAAAATGTCCAGTCTATAAACTTGACCAACAACAAATGGCGGCCTTAACACAAAAAGGTAAGTTATGTTGATTTATCGGCTCAACATTCTACTATTCATTCGAGGTTCACTATCATCCAACGATTCTACTTGGAATGAACGAATTTTTATTTTATTTTTGACGATTATTTTTTTCTTAATGACGGTCGTATAAAAGATTCAACTTATTTCTAATAATATAGTGGCAACAAACCGTTTCAACTTACAATAATGTATGTTTTGTTTAATCAAAGTGCAGTCAATCCTTCGAAATTAGTTTTGGTTTCAATATGAAATACAACTATGTAGGATGAGGACCAACGAACTACTAGTAAATAATATGCAAGAAATACATAATGACGTTATAGATGTCAGTAACTATATGTCATAGTATGGTTTCTACGTTGAGTAGGCTACTAAATGCCCTCATATAAAAAAAATGCAAAACCAATCAAACGTACAAATGAATTTAATGACTTTTCCTTCCCCGAAAAGAGTGTCATTCATTCATACCAATATAAAGGTACAGTTCAACTGATAAAACCTACCGTCGCAGCTCCGAATGCGTTAAAGATTGAGAAGTAAGGGTGAAATAATTTCAATATCATATTGCGATATTTCAGTAAAGATTCAATATAAACAACAATTCGCACGGAATTGATGTCAAATCTTGAAATAATAGGACTTCTCCTCATCACGAATGTATTTTGATCTGACCGTCACTGATGACTCTTATGTAGACGAAACGTGCATCTGGCGTATCGAAATTAGAAGTCTGGTACCCTTGATAACTATTAACACCAGTGGGTCGATTCCATTGCTTTAAGACGTGCCGTCCCATTAGATATCACCAGCCCAGTAGTCAGAACTTTAGTGTTGACATGCTTATCAGTTACTGTCCTTTTCATAATTTAACAGTTTGAAAAAGTAAAAATTATTCCAATACTAAGGACTTTTGTATCCCAGACATATACTATCTTAGCCGTATTTGGCAGTACCTTTTGGAATTTTGGTCGTCAGTGCTCTTCAACGTTATGCTTTGGCTTGTTAACTATAATTTTCTAAGAGACACTGATGAGTCATATGTAGACGAAACGTGTGTCTGATTTATCAAAATTATAAGCATGGTACCTTTGATAACTATTATGTTTGACATCACAATATTGTACATTGAATCACACTGATGCTGATTGAACGCAGAAGCGGATTGGTGTGGCGCAGGAGGCCGCCCGTCCCTCCTTCCTTATAAACATAACAGCATTATATGCCCCTTTACGATGATCAAAGAAAACATGTTGATATCAGATAAATAGACCTAATGTCTACCATACACGGAATCTCTAAGTGCTGACTGTCAAAAAGATAGCTAAGATTTTTTATCAATTTGTGCAAAGTTACACTATGGTCGGGTTAAATATTTTTGTGGCCTAGATTATACAATATACATATTTCAGATACACTTTTTGACACATCCGTTTGTATACCTAAATGTTTTCCGGACATATATCAATTCATACACAATATTTATACATCGTAGAAAAATATAAAATGTACTTGTATGAAACAGGACGAAATCGAGGGTCGCAGAGATTTTTATCCGTTTATGTAGCGAGTGCGATGACATTATACATTTTCCGACAGTGTACATATTGTTGGTATCCTGCAAATTTATCCAAACACTTTAAACTTTAGGTGTTAACACACAAATCAGTGTCTCTATTGTTTTGAAAGAAATGCCATAGTTTAAACACGAACCGTGAAGAGGATCCCAATATACAGTCAAGGACGTATAACTAACAAGGATTCGTGTCTCGCGGTATCTCGTTAAAATATCGCATATCGTGAGACTTGTTTTGTATACAAGTAATAGCTTTTCTAGAAAGCTTGTCGTATTTTAGATGATTGTATTGAGACAAGGACGTATAACTAATATACGTCCTTGATTGAGATCAGTGTTTTCGAAGTTCAAAAATCAAAGAAACAAATATGAAAAAAAAATATTTTCTATCAAATATGTCTTACATGGCCGTTAAAATCGTATAAATTACAAAGTTTTTACATTTTTATTAAGGTAAATGTTTTCCAGAAACAATGATTAATTTGATTAAAACCTTATTTAGTTTGAGATTTTGCATTCCTAATTCTTGTGATGATTTATAATTAATTATAATAAAACAAATAATTAGTCCTGATTGTATGTTATTCATTTAATATAAGCTTGTGCTGTTTCCTTTCTACTATTTTTACAGATGTAAATTGTTTATTTAATGAGCTTGTGTGGTTTCCTTTCTACTATTCAATTAAGAAAAGCTATGACCCAAACTACACTAAAAGAGTCATTGTCTACTTTCAAAATGACCAAAGCTGATTTGAGAAAATTAATCTTGAGAAATATACACGAATATGTCATAAAAAGAACGAATTGCAAAATATGCTGTTGACTATTTGATTTGAACTCTATTAACATGTCAGATTTTTTATCTTGGGACAATGATCTTTCAGTAAAACTTTTTATACAGCACTGTCAACATCACTATGCAATATAGCAAATGACCCATGTGTTGTTACTCCTCACGAGATTAAAGATTTATGTCAAAAAGTACTTTCAATATTTTGACAATTGATTTTAGAAGACATTATTGGAGAAATTTTGTCACAGATGACCAAGGTGCAAAAACACAACTCAGAAAAAGAGCAATCACAACTTAGTGGCAATGACCAATCTATTCTGTTCTACATACATGTAGCTGGATATATTGTGTATAAGTTCTCTTTGTAAAAGATTTTCTAGGTACAGTGTGCATAAACTTTGTGTAATTTCAAACTTTACAATCAAATCAGATAGTCAGAATTTTGTTACCAAATATAGCAAATGGTACAATATCCAAGACCGTGGTGGTCTCCAAAAGCCATGTGACACTTTGTTTCTGCTAGTACATGAGATGGAACTGATTGTTCGCAAAAACTACCAGCACAGTCTTAAGTGCAAATTCTCTCTCAACTGAACCCTTGATGGAAAATATTATGAAGTTTCATGATCAAATACTATTGTAACATTCTAATGGCAAATGAAGAGGGTTCAATTGTTTGAGCCGTAACAGAAGACATTATCAATTTATTTCTAAGGATACGTGGTGTTGCTGTTACCCGACTTCAGCGTATAATAAGACCAGCAAATCTACCCAAATGTCATCCTTAAGTTTGAGACAGGCATTGAAAGACATAACCAAAAACTAATAAGAAGTGGTTAACAATAAACTGTAGACTGTAGTGCTTTTTCATGGATTTATCTTGTTTTTTGTTTAAATGTGTCTTCCCTGATCATCATATTTTAATGTTGATGTTCATGTAATTTTAAGAATCTTTTAAAGAACAATTTATTGCTGCTAAATACTGGGTTTCACTGAAGTATTGATTTTGCTCATTGTTGACAGCCATACAGTAACCTTCAAATTCAGTTATGTACTTTTACATTATCGCAATTACATGTCATCTCCTGTTTTTACTTGTATCATCTTTAGACTATTTTGTGAATAATATGATTAATATTGTCCATAGTTTTGCATGTACATGTGTACTAGAAACTTGTCATCAATGTTTTCACATAAAAGGCAGAAGTTGAAACTCAAACTAAAGCAATTTAGATTTAAATCTATTTATCTCAAACACAACATATATTACATATATACATGTATACACAAACAGTGTAACTCTTTAATTTAGACAATAGTCTCTCAATACTTGTTATGTTGTCATACACACTTGGCAATCCTAACCAGATATCATGTTCTCTACTAAGGTCGATGCCGTGAACATATAACTTTGCTGAAAAATCTTTGTTGATTAGGATAGTTAATTTAACATACACACTTTTAGATGATGGATGATGTTCTATAATTTGCAAGTGCTCACTGGAAGCAGAATTATATACATATGGAAAAGTTGGACAAGTACAAATTGTCTTTTCAATGCCTTGTAAGGGTCTTCTAGATCTGAAGATATTACACATTCTTTTTTGCATTCAAGTTTAATATGTTGATTAACATCAATTTCTTCATCTAACGAAAGTTCTGACACTGTCTGGTTATCAGACAAATATGAATGATCCAAAGAGACTGAATCCACACTGGTGCATGTAAGCTCTTCTGTTTCAGATGACAGAAGATCTTCATCATGTGCGATGTCTGGCGTACGTGCATGTATTTCAGTTTGCCCTTTGTCTAATTTTGGTTTGCCAGTTCCATGTCTTTTCCTGTGATATGGCACATTCTACCATTACTTCCTCTTAGGCATTCTATAAAGTAATGAGGACACAAATTAATAAACAGAAGGAAAAAAAACCAAAACTAGGAAACATATAATATGAAATTTGTTAAAAAACCCAAAATGGAGCTCTAGTCAATAGATATATTAAACAATTCACCAAAGTATAATCTAAATATTGATTAAACTGTTTTTGAGCTAGTGTCCGACATGCTGACAACAGACAACGTTATACCAGAAATTAATATGGGCGTATAAAAAAACTGTTTATATTATTTAAACTGTAATTTTTGCAAGTTGTACATTGTGACCTGGCTTTAAGATTTATTGATTATTTCACTAAAATCATTCGATTAAAGCATACAAACACCAACAATGACCAAAACATGTATATGTCAACCTGGAATAATATATATTTCATACCAAGTCATGTTTTATAACAAATTCAGTGTGTCAAAGTGTGTTAACTTTGATAAGTAAACCAAATGCTTGTTTCAAATTGATTTTAGCAAGTGCTGTGGGGAAAAAATGTACATTGATACTTGGGAATTGATGTACTGATACTGTGATCACCTGTTTCTGAAGTGTGTGAGTATTGCATATGAATGTTGAGTCTGTAGATGTTGTTTTAAACATTGATAATTCCAGTTCAGGACTGTATCACTTTATAACACTGGATGTTGACCTTGACAATCCAGAGAAGCTGCGTGCTAAAACCTATTATGCAACCCCGACCGCACTAATTATTGTTTCTTATCACGATTATTCTTTTTTTTATCATTTTTGATATTGCATGAGCATGATGAAGGACCCCTGATAACTGAGACAGAAGTATAAGACAAATAAAAAAATATAGATATAGGAAGATGTGGTGAAATCCAATTAACAATTTATAAAGGTAAACCATAATAGGTCAATGTACAGCCTTCAACATGGAGCCTTGGCTCACACTAAACAACAAGCTATAAAGGGCCCCAAATTTACCAGTGTAAAACCATTCAAAAAAAAGAAAATTAATATTAGCAAAGAAAGGCTCAATATCTATTTCATTTTCCAAAATAGGAAGCTCATTTTTTCTCTGCAAGTCTAAATATATCTAATGTAAGGAAAAAAATAACTTTTATGCATTTTTATGCAATGTGCATTGACCTTATACCTACAAACTAGCAGCTCTGCTCTGATAGGTAGATATTATGAAACAAAACAGAGCTGTTAAACAATTGTTCATTTTGTAGCTCAATATTTAATCAAATACTCAACATAAGAAGCTGAAATTTGCTATGCAAGTGTAAAAAGGTCTAAGAAATGGGAAAAAATAATGCAATATGTGATTGTGTAGCCTATATTCAACAATATAGCTGCAAAATAGCATCCCTGCTCTGATTGGTAAATAATTGACAAAAAAGATGGAGGGGGTGAAATAACTTCAATATTTGACTAACCACTTAACAAATAGAGTTGAAACTTGCTATGCAAACGTAAATATAAAACAGGCAAGGAACTCATTCAACCTAGATCGTCTTTTAACACCAAAAATGCAACTTTAGCTGAAAAAAATACAAGCCCATTCTCCATGGAAGTCGCCTTTTTGTTTACTAAAAAGGGCTGATTTATATGTTATATTACACGTGAAATACACAACAAAAGACGTTCTAATTTCATCTGCAAACGTAAATATTATCTAAAACTTGAAATTAAATAATTTTGTACAAGTAAATGCAATAAAAATGAATAATTTCAATGCAACATGACGTGTCATACCACCTCGGTCTCAGCATCATGGGCAGCATCTGGCATCCTTACTTATAATCACTTATTATGATGTTTATAAGCGTCTTATGATGTTTTTGTAGTGAAATATCATTTAATACCATAAATTTACATCTACTTAATATGTTTTTGTTTATTCATATAATGTTTTTATACTTACAAATTGATGAAGAAATCTCGAAGCGGCGGTTCCCGCTGAAGATTTCTGCAGATCTCGTGTTTTCTCGCGATTCGCGGTACTTCTCGGATTTTATCAAGACGGTATCGGGAGTTTCCTATCCTTCTAATGTACGTCCTTGATACAGTGTACAAATAATTATCCACATTCACAGAGAAAACTAGTGATAAACAAAATATCGCAAATCCAGTCTACCGTCACCACTCTTGTCTATCCAGTTTTTCAGACCATAGTTGTGTATAGAAAATGAACTTGACGAAATTAAGCAGTTCTTGAAAGATGTACACATAAAATCGGACCTAATAGAGATTTTCAAACAACTATCTAAAAACCTTAAAAAGCAAATAAAGAAAGAGATAATGTTGAAAGTCAAGTCAGAAGTTAATTCATTTTGACGAACGCAATCTATGTATTACTGGTAAATTATTAAACCAGGGATATCGTTTACCTTTACTAAGTTTTTCCATAGATATAAAGATATGGTTTCGAAGTTTAGTTGTAACTGTAGAAAACTTATTTCAAACGGGATAGCACATCCCCATTTTTACGAAAATGTTGTTATTATATAACCGTGCCTGGAAATTTAGAAATGATCTTTGTAAACGTATCGCTCCTTTAGATAAACTTATTTTAAAAGGTTATCATTAGAGTATTTGCATTATTCACGTATCAGGATACGTGCACGGATCGACGTATACGTATCGAACAGATTTTCTTACAATAATGATTTTACCCCGATCTCAATTAGAATTTAATGCATTATGTAATATTTTCATCGGGACCAACTTGACTTAATTTATCCTTTCCTCATATACGTGTTATACGATACGTCGATACGGACACGCCAGCAAATACTTGATTAATGCAAATACTCTAATTCAACACTGTAAAAAGACCGTTGAATATTGTTTTTATTGGTTTTGTTATCAGTAAATTAATAACAAATTAAATATTACTAGTATGTTATATACATATACACATTTATGGATCTACAATCTGTCGATACCTGTAACTTTGCATTGCACAATGTCATGTTTTTCTGACTATTTATGACGTTGTAAGACTAAATACATTGGATGTTGATAGTTTAGTCTTAAATGCATGATTCTTTTATTAGTTGTTAGTGGCTTTGAACTAGCTATCAGATAACTGCGAGTACTCTCAGATCTGTTTCTAGTGTCTTTTTGTTGTCGGGATGTACAAGTACTCGGCCACGTCCATTTGTATTTTTGTCCATCTGATGAGTTAAGCCTTTTTCAACTGATTTGTATGGTTCGTTCTTATGTTGTACTGTTATACCACTGTCCAGGTAAGGGGGAGGGTTGGAATTCCACTAACATGTTTAACCCAGCCACATTATTTATGTATGTGCCTGTCCGAAGTCAGGAGCCTGTAATTCAGTGATTGTCGTTTGTTTATGTGTTCAATATTTGTTTTTTCGTTCATTTTTTTTATATAAATAAGGCCGTTAGTTTTCTCGTTTAAATTGTTTTACATTGTCATATCGGGGCCTTTATAGCTGACTATGCGGTATGGGCTTTGCTCATTGTTGAAGGCCGTACGTTGACCTATAGTTGTTAATGTCTGAGTCATTTTGGTCTCTTGTGGACATTTGTCTCATTGGCAATCATACCACATCTTTTTTTTTTTTAAACCAACAACGATTCTAAAAAATGTCATCTACATGACAGATTAAAAACCTATTGAGTTTTAAATTGGGAATCTCTGCTAGTCTACACTCTGATCTACGTAAAATGCAGGATATCGTTGATAATCGTTTTTAAAAGTAACTTAATCGTTTAAATTTAGAAAATGCTGTTTTGTAGTCTACGAACTGTACAACCCTAACTGGAACTTGTATTGATTTATGTGTGACAAATCGCAAAAACTAAATTAAAATCAGTAACTGTTAAAAAAAACAACTTCAAATAGTCCTGATCACTGGGAAAAATTTAGAGAAATGCGTAATGAAATTATCAGTTTAGGTAGAAATGCAAAATACGAGACTATAAGTGCAATTCATCCCTTTTTTAGAACATGATTGCTAAATATTTAATCATTCATTTGGCAAATCGGAAATCCTTAACAATCATTTTCGCTGATATAGCTAGCTTATATTGATACAGAACCAGAAATTCCTGATAATAACGACCCTCCTCCAAGTCATATAAACACATTTGTCATCATTGAGAAAGAAATTTCAGACCAGTTAAATATTTTGAATATAAATAGACCAGATGGACCTGATGGTATCATTCCTCTAACCGGTTGCTAGCTTTATTCATAAACAATTAACTAAATTATTTGATATGTCTCTTTCACTCAATAAGGTTCCATTGTTATTGAAAATTGAACATGCCAATCTTAGTTTTAAACATGTCAAAGGAAAATGTATTTCACATTCAGCTCATTACTATCGTCAAATTTCTGTTACAAATATTGTTTGTAAGATTATGAAAAAGGTTATTTTTAAACATTTGTATAATTATACGAGGAGTAATAACCTATTTTCAAAGTTTCAATCTGGATTCCAGCCAGGTGACTCTACTGTTATCAGTAATATATATATCGGAGGGGTGTAAGATTTTTATTTTGTGATGTATCTATATCTTCGATAAAGTTTGTCTTAAGGGTCTTTTGTTTAAACTTAAACAATCTGGCTTAAAAGATTGAAAACAACACGTTTAATAATTTCTTGCGTCTGAAGCGCTTTTCTGGATTTACCTTCATCAGGAACGCTCAAAGCCAAACATTTGAAATCGACGAGCTCTTATCTTTGTTAGAAAGTTATCTTTCATATCGTTAACAAAAGGTAGTTTCAGAAGGCTTTTCATCTACTCTTAGAATTGTTCATTGGATCAGTGTTTGGACCCTTTATGTTTCTTTTTTATATTAATGATATAGTTAATGACATTGTGACTGCTATAAGACATTTACAGATGACACCTTTTATTTGTTATTGTAGCTGATGATCATGCTGTAGCAGCTGCTTCTTTAACTGATGACTTGGATGTTATCTCAAAATGGGCTAAATCATTGGTTGTTAAATTTAATTCAAAGAAAACAAATGGTTTTAATATTGTAATTACTAAAAGAGAAAGGGAGCATCCACCTGTATATTTCGGCAAACTTGGTGAAGTTGTTGAGAAAGTTTATATTCACTGTCATCTTGGGATCATATTTCAGTCGTCAGCTGCTTGGAACACACATATTGATTAAATCTATAAAAAAAACACATGCGTTTATCTGTGTTTCGACAACTTAAACATTTAATAGATAGCAATTCACTTAAACGTATTTATTATGCTTTTATCCGACCGATGTTAGGGTATGGTGATGTTGTTTAGTGAAATTGCTCCCAGCATGAGTCTGAGCTTCTTCAAAATATTGAGCTGTTAGAATTATTGCTAAACTACGGCATTATTCCTCTAATTAAAAATCTATATTGAATAATGATTAGAAACTCTGGAGCATAGAAGGAATAAAAATACACTTATTCTGTTTTATGATATTTTAAATGGGATGGCACCTGTATTCTTATATGAGTTAGTCCAGTCATACTTTAAGAAATGAAAATGATACTTTTTACTCTCATCTTGCTAGAACTATCTTTTAAATAAATAGTTTCATTCCTTTCACTATAAGACTTTGGAATAGTCTTCCAAGAAGCATATAAAAATCCCAAAGTCTGTGTCTATTTAAAAGTGGACTGGACAAGTTTTATAGGACAGATCAAGTGTTTAATTATGGGATAAGGAAATATAATAAAAGTCACTGTCAACTAAGAAATAATGCTATATCGAAAATATCATTTATTTAATCGGTTCTTATTAGAAAGCACTATTTGTGCAAACTGTCACCACCCTATTTAGGATAACTAGCATTTCATATTTTGTATCCCCTAAGTATAATGATGTTAGATAGACTTTACTTGATTCTATTTACTCAATTGTTGATAAAGTTGACATAGGTATAGATTAATTACTTTTTGGAAACAGATTATTTTCATATGATATGAATATTGCTATTTTCAAATCTGTACATAAATATATCAGTTACAGTTTTGCTTGAATCTTTTTTTCGAATTTGTGTTTGTTTGTTTTTATTTTTTATTTTATTTTATTTTTTATTTATTCTTTTATTTATATACTCATCAATTCTTTTATTTCCCCCTTCACAATAATTCATTTCTTTCAATAAGTATTAAAACTTAGTGTCTCTTCCAAATCTTACTCAAATATTTCTAATGACTTATATAAGATATTTACATGTCTCACGGTACTTGAATAAATGATGATTAATTGCCTATACTTGTATACATACTCAAATATACTTAACATTAAGTAAATCACACGGGAAGTATATACTTGCTTGTGTGTGCGCATAAGTAGCATGCATTTCCCCTATATTGTATGATTCTAAATACAGTTGTTAATATTTTATTTATACCTTGTGCATGTAATATGGAATGAGCTTTTATATGATGTGCCTATTGCTGAATCCTTTTCACATCTTTATGAATAAAATATGTTTAAAGTCAAATATAATGGAGTAGAACATTCAAAAATATAACGTGTTTTTACGGCAAATTCTCTGTGAAATTCTCTGTGAAATGTTTTGGTACTTGCATTAAATAGATTTGAAAATATGTCACGCCGTTTCTTTGCCACATATAACTAAACTTAATGTTTGTTCCAAACGGACAGATTTTTCTTAATGCCTCACGATAAATTAGTTCTAAAATTGCTGCATAATGCTAATAATAACAGTACATTTCTTTATTTAACGCAGGTAACACATTTAACAGTTACATTTTAATCTTCCATGAGGCCTTCAAAAACGATTAATAGAAATAGAAAACGGAAAACACCCATACAAATAAATACATAATACAGTTAAATATAGCAGCTTAATTATTGAATAAGTACATTAACCAGCTTGAAAATAGTGTATCCTCGTAAATATAGTCATCCATGCAAGTTTTTTTTAAACATTACTGTTGATGGAAAATCAAAAAAACAATTAAAACTAATCTTGCACTACGTTTTTGGGGCTTATGTATCCTCTTCAGATTACTGTGTGTTGTTAGACCCCATTCTGTACAACAGTAGTCAATCGATTAAGATGACAAATGTAAAGTTGTATCCTCAGCATATAGATCAGATTCTGTATATTTTAAGGTTAATGGTAAGTCATTTATATACATGAGGAACAATAAAGGTCCAAGTAAAGAACCTTGAGGGACTCCAAAAGCTGATTCAGTGGTTCCTTACTGAACTTTTTGTATTCTCTAAGAGAGGAACGATGAAAACCATTTACAGAGTGGTCATCACATTTATATAAATTGAGTTTTGGTAAAAGTATATTGTGATTTACCGTATCAAAAGCATATCTTCGTTTCAGTGGTTTTGTGATATCAGCTATGAATTAAAGTAAATGTCGGCAATAAAAATAAAACAATGGGTTTCTCATTAGCATTGTGTATTTTGCATATCAACAAATTCCAAATACACGGTCGCCTTTAGTGAAGGAGTTAACCAACAAGTTTACAAGTAATTCACAGACTTGTCAATATAAAAACATTTACAGGGTGTTCTTGTAATATACACTCTGTACAATTGTGTCAGGTGCAGTTAACTTTATTTTTTTAAACATAGTACGTCAATTAGTCTTTGGTGTTGATGTTAGGAATGAACTATACAACTGTTTTTCCGTATGGCATAGAATCATTTAAACAGTTGTAAGAAATTCAAACACGAGTTAACATGTTAAAGTACCTCGGTTGTTGTATGAACTTTCTTTACTGGATAATTTGTATACACAACGGCATACAAATTGTATGCCGTTGTGTATACAATTCATGGGGAATATGAATTATTCAATCATCCAAGCGTTCGTTGTAAGGCAGTTGTTTGTACGACCAACGTTACAACTCATTCATTTGTCAACTGAAGATCGTTTTGTGAACGCTCTGATCATAGATGCATCAAGTATAGCTATTTTCTAAATGCTTTTAGTTTAAAGGTTTGGATGACTTGCTTGCTTTGTTTGTATAAATGTTTGATTAATCTCAAGTAAACATTTATACAAACAAAGCAAGCAAGCCAAACACATTTTAAAACTAATAGCATACGGAAATAGCTCTTTAGATGTGTCATTACAGTTATATATATATATATGTGATGTATATTCAGACTATCATTTTTCAACAGTAAACATGAATCGCAATATAAAAACGTCATGGTGGAATTTAATTTAATATCAACAGGCTGAATGAAAAAACTGTTTTTGGCTTTAATAATAATGTAAAAAGGTACATTTATTTCAACTAACAAAACTGAAGTGCTGGTTTTAACTCTCTTGCACACGTTGTTCGTGAACAATCTTAATAATTTTTATTTCCGTATCTATTTTACATCTGGATGGCTGTAGGCAAAAACCCGTCTGCATCTCTTTCCTATATCAAAAATTTAAAAAACTGTACATAATATACTAGATGATTTCTTATTTAATAAAAAAAAAACATGAATTTATCGTCCGTTTATTTATCATTCTACATAAGAAACTTATAGCGGATACAGTAAAAATGGTATTTCAGGATTCGCACATTATACATGTTATAAAAACTGAATGTGCAAATCAGCTGAGGTAATGTGTGCCTCAGGTAGAAATCTTACGTGATTCAAATATTAAACATGATATAAACAGTTATATTCTTTCAATTACTGAAAGCTAGTTAACATTCAACATCATATGTCAACAAAATATACCTTGTTCTCCAAAACTAACATATACAAATATCAGCACAACTTCAATCAGTTAGTCATAATGACGCCATACGCAGTGTGAAGAACAAAATGACCTTTTATGATTTCAAAATAATTGTGTCTAAAGGATTATTCTTTTTTAAACCATATTTTTTTAAGTTGTTGAAACTCTACTGAAATTATCATCTCGTTCATTTTCAGACATAGGAAAAAAGAATTGCACTTTAAAGTGCATTGTTCATCTTATCTTGTTTGTTTTCGTGGTCTTATTTAAACTAGAATCATGTTTTCATGTGAAGTTAACACTGCATGAAATGATACGTTTACAAAATTTATTCATAAATTAAATTTCTAGTTTTGAATTTCAGGTCTGATTTATGAAGAATTATTTTAGTAGTTTATGAAAGTTTAATAATTTTTTTAAATTTCTTATTTTCTTAAGTTTAATTACGATTTATGGGTTATTAAACTTGTTATTTATTTGAAAAATAATAGCAGTTTAAATTTGTTATTTAAAAGGTTTAAATCTAGTTTATCACCGTTAAATTTTTCGTTTAAATATACGTTTATTTTTTATCAAAACTACTAATATCAGACGATTTAACTGAAATTTAATTTAGATTAAATAACAAGTTTATACTGATCAATTTTTGTTCGGTAAATTTGAAATTTAATGCCAGTTTTGGTATACGTTTATTTTTTATCGAAACTACTAATATCAGACGATTTAACTGAAATTTAATTTAGATTAAATAACAAGTTTATACGGATCAATTTTTTTTCGGTAAATTTGAAATTTAATGCCAGTTTTGGTAACGTGTTTTACATTGTTTTATCGGGGCCATTTATAGCTGACTATGCGGTATGGGCTTTGCTCATTGCTGAAGGCCGAACGGTGACCTATAGTTGTTAATGTCTGTGTCGTTTTGGTCTTTTATGGATAGTTGTCTCATTGGCAATCATACCACATCTTCTTTTTTATATTATGTTTCTTGTTTAATTTCAATGATGAAGTAACTCTTCTTCTTAAGGGTCAACAAGGCTTCACTACTGTCATATGAATACATGTTGTACAAAATAAAATGGAGCGAAAACGTTATTAAGAAAACAAGACGACTTTACGATCGGGCTTATTATAATTGTTCAAAAGGAAGAAGAAGAAAAAAGAAAATTTCGTTGAAAAAATATTTACATCTTACGTAAATCAATATTTAAATCTTGAAAATCCCCCAAACCTTTAGAGATTTTCAAGTAAGTAAAGGTCTTCGTCAGATTTCCATGGACGTTCTGTTTATCTTTTATCCCAGTAACAGAAAATACAAAACACAACAAATAACAAGAGCTTGGATAATGGCTAAATTTCATTGATTGATTTTTATCGTCTTTTATAAGGAATAATTCAGTTATGAATAGTTTAAACAACATGTATTTATCGAAGTAAATATGTACATATCAACAACACAAATAGAATATATTTTTAGAAACAAGCAGTTTTGATTATCCCCCTTATTATAAACTAAATATATTTTGACATTTTGACATTTTTCTTTCATTTGATATTTATAATAATCATATATATACGAAATTTACTTCTATACAGTGCACTTTGTCAGATATTTTTTAATTATCGTATTACTTTTTTGATAATATTTATGATGGGATGTAACTCTTTTTGTCAACAATCATATCTGTTTCAGAGGAAAATATTTATTTTAAAAATAAGTTATCTCCCATTACATTGGAAAGCGTAAAGATATAAGATTATACATTTTAAAATTTGTCTTTCTTTTTAATATATTCAACACAGTTTTACAGATGGGTGGATAATTCTTTAAAAAAAATAACCAAATGTGCCGCATACTAGTATAAAAGGGCACACTAAAAAAAAGTAAAAGCTGTTTTAGCGCAAATTTCACAATATTCACGAAGTAAACGGGATTTTTTTTCCCAGTCGTCGTATTTTGCTAACGACTCTTTCGCAAATAATGATACCCGTTTGTACAACATAAATCGCTTTTCTGTAAGTGAAAGTTATGCGGACGCATTTCATTTGCGCGCATTTTGTGATTATTAAGTCTCCCAAACAAAGTTTGGAGACTTATTGTTTTTGCTCAGTTCTTATTATTTTTATTATTCTTCTTCTTCCTCTTCTTCTTCTCCTTCTTCCTCTTCTTCTGCCACTTTAAAAATGAACTTGTCCGCAGCGTTTCTACAAATCGCTTGTCAGATTAACTTAGGGTTTCATAGAATGTTAGACTTATATGTCTAGATGAGCAATTTATTGTTCGTTTGTGCATTGGGGTCTATTTAGGGGTATTTTTTTTTGGGGGGGGGGGGGGCAGAAAGAAGGGAGGGGTTTACAATAGAATCCTATGGGATTTTATTTTCTAAAATTTTCAAAAGAATATTACTTGAAAACTATAAGTGATAGACACATGCAGTCGTCAGAAATGCTCAAAGGACAATAAAACAAATTGCATAAAACATAGGGCAAGTCCCATGGGGGTCATCCCCACCCCCTTCAATTTGAGAATATGCTATTATCTTGTAAACGACCCAGATACCCACCCCTAAACCATATATATTCTTGAATGGGACAATAAAACAAATCAAATGAAACTAATAGGAAGTCCCGGGGGTCACTCCCACCCCATTCAATTTGAGAATGTGCTATTATCTTTTAAAACGGTCCAGATCCCCACCCCTAAACCATATATATTCTTGTAGAGGACAATAAAACAAATCAAATGTAAGAAAAGGGAAGTCCATGGGGTCACACCCCACCCCTTTCAATTTGAGAATATGCTATTATTTTGTAAACCATTCAGATTCCCATCCCTAAACCATATATATTCTTGAATGGGACAATAAAACAAATGAAATAAAACTAATGGGAATGTCATGGGGGGTCACCCCCAACCCATTCAATTTGAGAACGTGCTATTAACTAGTAAACGGCCCAGATCCCCATCCCTTAACCATCTATATTATTGTAGGGGACAATAAAACAAATGCAATGAAATAAAAGAGAAGTCCCTAGGGAGTCACCCCACCCCCTCTTGTTTGAGAACTTGTAAACGGTCCAGATCCCCACCCCTAAACCATATACATTCTTGAATTTGAGGATAAAACAAATCAAATGAAATTAAAGGGAAGTACCTGGGGTCATCCCCACCCTGTTCAATTTGAGAATGTGCTATTATCTTGTAAACAGTCCAGATCCCCATCCCTTAACCATCTATATTATTGTAGGGGTCAATAAAACAAATGAAATGAAATAAAAGGGAAGTCCCTAGAGAGTCACCCCACCCCCATCTTGATAGAAAACTTGTAAACGGTCAAGATCCCCACCCCTAAAGCATATATATTCTTGAATGGAAGAATAAAGCACATCAAATGAAATATAGGGAGAGTCCATGGGGTCACCCCCACCCCACAACTTTTAAATGATTGAGATCCCCACCCCTAAACCATATATATTCTTGTATGGGACGATAAAACAAATCTAATGAAATGTAGGTAAAGTCCCTGCTGTTCACCACCACCCCCTCCTGTTTGAATACTTGTAAATGGATGGTACCATAGGAATGGCGAGTTATGGGAGCTTTGTTTGGGAGACTTCGTAACAGCATCCTCAATTCTTTACAAATTGCTGTTTGTATATTTTGAGAATTATGGCTTTGAAAGCAAATGGTTGAAATTTGTTAAAAGCATTTTTGATAACTGTGGTCTATCAAATGTATGGAGATCCCAGTCTCATTTTTCTACAGAATGGATAGAAAACTGTGTAGAACTTAGATTAAAAGACCAATTTAAGCAAGAATGGTCGTCTGACATTTTTAATTCAAGTAAAACAATTTGTTATAGAATATTTAAGAATGAATTTTGTTTTGAACGTTATTTATCGTTATTACCCACATATCTTATGTATTATATATGTAAATTCAGATGTGGCTGTCATCGTTTGCCAATTGAATCGGGCAGATGGCATAAAATTCAAAGAGACGAAAGAACATGCATTATATGTAACTCAAATGAAATAGGTGATGAGTACCATTATATTTTAGTTTGTAACTTTTTTAGTTCAGAAAGAAAGAAATTGTTACCGAAATATTGTCAAAAAAATGCAAATACTGCAAAATTTAATCAGTTATTCTCATCAACTGATATTATTGTATTAGAAAAACTAGCAAGATTCATTAAACATGTATTATCAATTGTCGTCCCTCCTGGTTAGTTAAATTGTGTTTAACATACACAATTAAATGAACTGTCTTTTTCCATATTTATTTACGCATGCACTATTATTATATTATAATTGTATACTAATTTCTCTGTAACTATGTATGTTTATGAGAATAAAATATTCGTATTCGTTCGTGTTACAATTACTCCTTGTTTTTTTTACGTTTGCGTAATTACATTGGCGCGCATTAGTTTTTCAGAAACACTATGACAAGTAAATTAAGATAATTCATTTTTAAAATGACTGTACATATGTAGTTTATATTGAACTGAACATGTTCAAAAGTTGAATTTTATATTTTTCACAATTCTGTATTTTATTTGTTTCTGAAAGAAATCGAAATGATTTAAAAGCAGACCGCAATGAGGACCCCAAATTGGATGTATTTCAAATAGATATAGGAAGATGTTTTTCTACAACGGAGATCTATGAACATGCACTGATACGCCTAGACTGGGAAAGGGATATCAAGGTTGGCGTAACCCACCCTTTTTATTCTGTTTTATTAAGTAAACAGCTTTTTTTTTCTTTTTGTTTCTATCGTAAACACAATCTAACGTTTGGGGCAGGTTACACGTGCTTACCTTTTTCTCTTATATCCTCTGAGTCATTCAAAAAAAAAGTGCAAAATGACGACCTGATTTAAAAAAAAAAGAAGGGGAACAATAAATGCAGGACCTTCTTTTGGAATCATACAGTGGATATAACTTCTGATCTCTCGTTAGAATTGTCAGAATAATCTGTCATAGAGCTGTTGTAAACTCTCCTAGAACAGTTCTACCCCAAAAACTGTTCTTAGTAGAACTGTCAGAACCAGTTTTAGATAGAACTGTATTAAACTGTTATAGGTAGAACTGTTAGATCTGTAAATTTACTCTCGCATTTTTTGTTTGTTCT
Source organism: Mytilus edulis (assembly GCA_019925275.1). Lineage (NCBI taxonomy): Eukaryota > Metazoa > Mollusca > Bivalvia > Mytilida > Mytilidae > Mytilus > Mytilus edulis. Next base: position 58,501,369 of record CM034362.1, read on the forward strand.
GCCCTATATATATATATATATATATATAAAACAAGAACAAAACAATTGCGAAAGCAAATTTACAGATCTTTCATTGTTGGGTTGATGTTTAGACGAGTTGTATATACAGAATGTACACAGTCATGTATCACCATCACTGCTGGTGATCCGATAGATACATCTGTTGTAAAATTGTCACTGGTTCAGACGTACTTGTAAATATAATTATTTCTGTGACTGTATCTTACATTAATTTGTAGGATCCTTCACTATATATATAGATAATTTAGCTGATCTGTAAAAATAACATCTTCATGCCTTTTATAGCATGTACTGTAGTACGATGCTAGATTAAAACTGGCGAAGAAAGGTAACACCCGGCCAGCGAAAGCTTCATTTTTATGAAGCCCATGTGTTCGTGTGATCTAGCGCGCCGGTTACAGTGCAGGCGATTTGGTGCCACGATATCTCAGTAGCATGGGTTCGCCGGGATTCGAACCCATGCTACTGACATATCGTGGCACCAAATCGCCTGCACTGTAGCCGTCCCGCTAGACCACAAGACCACCTGGGCTCCACAATAATAAAGCTTTCAGCGGCCGTGTGTTACCTTTCCTCGTCAGTTTTAATCGAATCCCGGCGAGGGAAGAACAAAAAATTGCGAACGCAAAGTTACAGATCTAATATTGTTAGGTTGATGTTTAGACGAGTTGTATATATTTATATATTTATATATACCACTCGACCACCTTGGCTTCACAATATGTATATATTATTATTAATAAGACTTATTTACATTTAAGATAAAGAGTTCTTAATACTGTTCTATGTATAGAACTGACTAAATCAAATCTAGCCAATTTAGAATCGATTCTATGTGAAAGTTTGATATCAGAAGTTGATATTACACACTTTTAAAAAGAGAATGACATAGGTTCAGATATTGTCAAGCATTAATGGGCAAGGCTGGAAAAGAAGAAATTGATAAATACATTGTACTGTTATGGGGGAGAAAGGGGGATAGTCATTTGGGGTGTAATTAATATTTTTCGTTTATCTTTTGATCAAATTGATTTTGACAAGGGCGTGTGCGACGTTGAAATGACACCAAAAGCTACACCATGTTATATATCAAATGACATATTTACCTCAGTTTTTGTAGAAATGGAATTTGGCAATATGCCTTTATTGACTTACATAGGAAGACATATGTAAGATATCTTTAGAAATGCCAAAAAAAAGGTGCAAGTAGTTATTACAACAAAAAGGAATGCTTATCAAAACAATCATACTAATTAACCAGATAGGTAAATACAGGTAGCTGAAACAAGTTCATGTTTTTCAAGTTTTTGAAAATCATGTGTTGCTGTTACTGCATTTGTACTTAAATAAATATGGATTTGTTATCTTAAAATGAAACAAAGTCATGTGCATATTGTCATAAAATCCAGTTTGCTCAAATTCTCTTTGGACTTCAAAGTTTATTTTTCAACATTTATATCTCGATTTATATAGTTGTGTGTGCTGTAATATTCTCCCATATTACTTGATGGAATTTCTTGAAATTTTGTATCGCATGTTAGTTAATTTACTATGTTTTATTTTCTTCAGTTTTTTCAGATATTTTTCTTGTTTTTAATATTTCTCCCTTTTTGTCGAGCCTGCAACTTTAGTCGCAAAAGCGATACATAGCCATCCTACATTCCGTCGTAGTTGGTTGCGGCCTCCACAAATATTCATTCTGTGGTAAAAGGTTTAAAAATGATAATAACCTTCTCAAACTGTCATTGATTTCTGCCAAACTTGGATAGAACCTTGTTTATGATCAAAAGCTAGTATCTAGTTCCGTATAGAACCTTTTAGAATTTTCTATAGTAGGGTTTCATAGAATAACATTGTGAAGGTGATTCGTTATGGTCACAAATCATCAGAATTCTTGTTACCCTATTTTATGGATTTTCTTTAAACCTTGTAACGTTTCCAGCTTGGAAATTATCAAATATACTTATAGATTAATTAATTCTGATGATTTTTAAAGTTAAACAAATTGTTCAATTGAAATCTTCGTATAGTTTATACTAACTTATAAAATATTCAAAATGAAATGAAATTGAATAAACCGTTCAGACACTTGCAAAAAATGTTACAGTAGATTGTCTTTCAAATACAGGTTTCTTGTCAGCAAGTCTTCATTTTGCACTTATTCCAGATTTTCTTGTTTAGGGTCAAGGGTGTCTATCAAAATTATAATCAGGAGAAATTGAATGCAACTTTGGACCTAAAACCTTTGCTAAAGACATCAAGGGAGAACTTTTTTCCCAAGAAAACAAAATATTCAAGAAGATGAATTACCGTAAGCCAAAAAGAAATTGTCACGCAGAAAAGTCCCAAGGACTCCGCAGTTTAAGTAAAATAAATGGTAGCTAAAATCTCAAAACTACTTTACTCCAAAGTATGTTTAAGTTCAATCAATATCTAAAATTTAAAATAAATAAAAAATGAATCCATAGATCAAGGACAATATTTTTGTTAAGCCCTCCCCCTTTTTCCAAGATCTGTTAGTTTTTGTTTTCTATTAATTACAGCTACGTATTACACTTGGAATTGAAAGTTTGTTTGATCATTTAAACAAACTAGACAGGCAGGGCAATGCATACCTCGTGCCTACTTAAGAGTTAATTTTTACGCACGAAAATATATATATATATCAGATCCTTTGTCGATGCTGGAACATCTTTGTTTTTTCCTGAATTCACTTCAACAATAGTTTTAAAAAATAGGAAGTCATTAAGTTAATGAGAAATTTATCTAGATTTTTTTTTCCATACATTTTATTAAATTAAATTAGATTAAGAAATACAAGGAATAGAAAATAAATATTCGTTTTTTCATTATCAATCTTGTATTTTTTTCTTATTATAAATGTTATCTGGACTATTATACTAATAGTATAAGACCCTGTTTACACTGGCAACGAAACTGAATCGATCTTTATTTGAATCGATCTTAAAAAGACAAGGGCCGCGTTCGATAAGATCGATCTTATTTGTCAGTGTAAACGGGGTCTAATAGTCCCAGATTTTTTTTCAAAATCATCATATTTTTGACCAGAGAGAGCAGAAAATACAATGAAACCTGTGGAAGGACAGGGACATACCAATTATACAAAACAATTTCTGATAAAAACAGTTTAACATTGAGGTTTACTTAGTCAACATACATCTGGTTACAATTAGTGAACCATAGAGAAAGTGTGACCACAAAGTTTATATATGTAACAGATTACTGATAACATGCTGAGATAAAACTGTAAATTATGTGTAAAATCAGGGCTTATGACTTAGAGTGAAATATAAAGTTCAATGAAAATCTTTATTCTCCCTGCAACATTGTTTTCTCTCACCAATTTCAAACAAACCTACTAGTAAATAGTTTTCAAATAAGATATTATCTTAAATATTCTTTTTAAAATATAGACAGTGTTAGTAGAAAACAAAGATTTTTAAACTGGTCTTTTATTCCTGACTTTTATTTTCTGATTTGCCATGCATGCAGTGGCGGATTTAGAAATGTTCATAAGGGGGAGGATCACTGACTGCCGAAGAGGGGTACGCTGCAATCATGCCTCTGCAATTCCCTGTTTGACCAACCATTTTTGTTTTACCAAAAATTGGGAGGGGGGGGGGGCTGCCAACTTAAAAAAAAACCTCTAAATCCGCCTCTGGGCCATGCATGTGTCTATTTTCTTAAGCACGAAGTTTAAAACAACGTGATTCTGTCACATGTAAAATTAAAGTCTGTGTTCAGGGTAAAATCAAATTTTCAGGGACCTGATTTTTTGCTTTCTGTCTTATCATGTTTTATCATAACATACCGAAAACATACCGAAGGCTGTTGGTGATCTTCGTTTGAATTGTCTAACAATTTATTACATTTTATGGCTTTTGCTCATTGTTGAAGGCCGTCTATCAACTTGTTTGTTTAATTTACCGTCGTTTGGTCTTTGGCAGATATTTGTGGTATTTGAAAATAAACAATATATTTCTTATTTCTATATTTTAGCCATCCTTCAATTATGAAATATTATGGGTGCGCGATGAAATACGAAAAGTATCAAAAACACGACATGAACATTATAAAGATTGCAAAAAAGTTAGTATTCAATTTGGGCCTACCCATATATCATATATGAACCGCGCTGAAGTACGTCCATTATTCATAGTTCACTATTCACTATTCAATATTAAAAAATGAATGATGAATAATAAAATGGTTTATGTTTCATTATTCAAATCGAAGCGGTGAATAGTGAAATAAATATAAAAAAAAATTGACTGTGACACTATAGCTATATTTTGATTCACAATGACTATAAGAGGGTTTACGGAGGACCTAAATGCAACAACATGCGTAAAAATGAGGAAATATAAAAAAAGAAGATGTGGTATGATTGCCAATGAGAAAAATATCCACAAAAGACCAAAATGACACAGACATTAACAACTGTAGGTCACCGTACGGCCTTCAACAATGAGCAAAGCCCATATCGCATAGTCAGCTATTTAAGGCCCCGATAAGACATTGTAAAACAATTCAAACGAGAAAACTAACGAATTACGCGTGAACATTGAAAAATAGCCAATTTTAAATAATGAAATGAATATTTTGAATAATGGAATGGACTGGCAGGACCCTTCAGCCCCTAATAACAGATATATATTATACCTCGATCGAAAGAGTGTTTCTCGTTTATCGTTTTTTTTTAATATATATAGATCAGACCTGGACCGTTGGTTTTTCCCGTTTGAATGGTTTTACACCAGTAATTTTTTATCGACCTTTATATCTTGTTGTTGGGTGTGAGCATAGGCCCCGTGTTGAAGACCGTACCTTGACCTATAATGGTTTACTTTTATAAATTGTGACTTGGATGCAGAGTTGTCTCATTGGCACTCATACCACATCTTCCTATCTATGTGGATATCTTTCATAGAGTCTTGTAGCGATCATTTGTACTCGTGCATGTGCATGGTTAAGTATAAGAATCAAAAGGCGATCGAGTTTGGTAGAGTCGAATATAGGTCAGGTTTGGATTTATTAATGGTGGCAGTAGTCAGCCAGTGATAAAGAAGTATTGTTCGAATAAATCTAGAAAACAGATAAAACGCAGATTAATGGCATTGAGCTCCAAGCGTCGTATATATTTATTTATCAAGAAAAAGTAAAGCTTATCAAGTACTGACCATTAAAATATGTAGGACAAAAGTCACTAGACAAAAAGTCACGGACAAAAAGTCACTTGGCAAAATAGTCACAATTTAGTTCTGAGATTAGTTTTCTTTGAAAAAGAAAACACTTAATAAAAAAACTAAATAGGGAATGTGTGCATGGGCCATATGCAGATAATCCCCCCCCTTGCATAAGACGTTATAAAGGCTCATAAATCAAGAACATTAAAAGTGTGTTCCTGATGTGAGTTTTGTTGCAGTAAGCATTTTTAAACTTCATAACATTTGGTTGAGGCAAATTTGAGTTAGAGACAGGAAACGAAATATTCAGCAATTTTGCATATTTGTAAAAGGCATAACTCTGGAACGGTGAAAATTATTGAGACCAAAATTCAAACTTGATATGTGTTATGTGGTGATAAGCATTGTGTGTGAGATTCTTACATTTGGTTAAGGCAAACTAAAGTTAAAGAACGGATACATTTTTTGAACGTACGGACGTATTTATAAAAAAGAGGATGTGGTATGATTGCCAATGAGACAACTGTCCACAAGAGACTAAAATGACACAGACATTAACAACTTTAGGTCATCATGCGACCTTCAACAATGAGCAAAGCCCATACCGCCTAGTCAGCTATAAAAGGCCCCGATAAGATTAGTACATTTTTACGTATACGTACGAACAGACAAGGTTAAAAATTAATGCCTCCTCGGCAACGGCGTGACTGATTGTAAGTGTGACTTAGTTTGTTCTATCAAATTTTCACTTTCTGTCTTGTGACTTTTGTCCTGTGATTTTCTGTCCGTTTACCTCAAATATTTTATGATGACCTTTCTTGATCTCTCTATATATATACTAACATTTCCCGACGAATATCTAGTGCATGGATTCTACTTCTTGATCCCTATTCGAATTTTATTGACTTTCAAAGGTTATCGCATAGAAATTGGAATCAGTGTCAAGCAAGATAGACACCCGAACATTTTCGTTGAACGAGTCAAATCAATCTTCTGGTGGCTTCATCGATCAGTGTTGATTGAGTCCGATCGACAATGTGAACCTACTTTGTTAACTCGATACTTAAACATTTATCTTCTCTTTTCTTACTCGATGTTTGACTTTAATATTGATAAGAACTTGATTATGGGAATTCTTTAATATGAAACATGCCTGGACTATAATATATACATTTTTAGATTTTTTTTGGCAGTCAAGTTGGTAATTTTTAAATAAAATTTAAGCCCAAATTAGCGGCCCAAAAAAACCCAAATAAGTAGTTTAATTAGCTGATAATCTTTTTGCAAACCATAATACCCAAACGGGTTAAAATGCAAACATAATTTACACAATTATGCATATACATGTAACCAAGACGATGTGGTATGCTACGGATCGATAACGAAGCCGTACAGTAACATACATGTATATAGATACATGTTCTGCGTGCTGTCATTTGAAAGACAATTTCTCTTTATTTTCAAGGAATCCCCATTGCGAGTAAGATTTTATTGAAATATTATTGTATGATGTTTATAAATATCAAAATAAATAGGCATTTCAAAAAAGTTATTCCCAAAAGGCCGTTTAATCTTGAATTTAATTTGTTCATTTATTTGGAGGTAGATGTCAGCCATTAAGACTCCATATACCTGCAGTGGCGATCCAGAACTTTTCATTAGGGGTTTGGGGCAATGACTGACCTTAAGGGGAGGGCGCTCTAGTCATGCTTCAGTGATTTCCTATATAATCAACCCTTTTCTTCAGGAAATGGGGGGGGGGGCGACCCCGTCGACCCCCCCCCTAACCCCACCCACCCGGATCTGCTTATAACCTGTCCCTTTTCTAATGTATATTTTTGTTTAAACATGATATACATGTCTATGTATATTTCCAGATATGTATATACCAAAATGGAGACCTACACCTATATAATGATCTGATTTGCGCTACATTGCCATTCCCTCTTAAAACATTTTTAAAACAAAGCTTATCGACACTTGCAAATTCCTACAGTCTATTTTTGATGTCAAATGGGTGCAAATTTACAAATAATGCCGGAAACATCTGACACATTTACAAAATTTTAATGTGGTTTTAACCGCAACACGATAAATACTACTAGCATCAGACACTTTTAAATTAGAAATAACCCTGACCGTTTTAAATTTCCCACCCTTTTCATATATTAATGAAGCTTGAAAGACCTATTCAAGCTATTCCTATAGCCTTCCCCTGGGAATTAATGCATTAAGTTCCATGATAAGAAAAATATATAGTATGAGAATAGGGAATTTAACTAACGGATCCAGAAATGTTATACGTGGGGGGTACACTGACTGCCTAAGATTAGGGGGGGTGGTCCGCTCTGGTCATGCTTCAGTGATTCCCTATATAATCAACCAAACTTCCCCCAGAAACCCGGGGGGCTCCCTGGTCCCCTCTAAATCCGCCTCTGAATTTGACACATCCTCTTTTATAATTTTGACGACTCCTCTCCCAAAAACAACAGTTAAAGATGCTTTTCGAGCATCTGTACAATATTGTAGCAGGCTATTCTTCCGACTAAACTTTTGTCTTCCAAAGGTAATCATTCAGTTTTGGAATGTTGACCTTGCTATTGAAATTTTATAATTTAAAAACACAAGTTGTGCACATTGACAACGCTCCAGTCTGAATTGGCCTTAACACTCTTAAATTATCCAGTAAAACTGACAAGGAAACTTATCAGTAACTGCATAACTTCCAATTAACATGTCATTTATATCAACCCCATGCAACTAGGTACACCGCTGCGTTCAATGAAACATGATCACAGATAAAAATAGATGTAAATTCTGATTCAGATCCTTTCTTTTCGATACAACATAGATCTATAAAAAAAAAGAGAAAAAGGGGGGGGGGGGGGGGGGGGGTGTTCAGAAGAAGAATTGTCTTTAATTTTAAATAAAACTGATGTATTGAAATTATTTAAAAGGTGAATGTGTTATATAAGCTTATAATATATTTTAGACGGTTCAATAGAAAAGTATATTGATGCATTTTAAAAAGATTTCATATTGCTCTATGTAACTTTAACTTAAGGGAAAAAAATACATCACCAAAGATTAACCAAAATATTTTAACTGACAATACTACTGTGATAAAAAGTTACTAAACATCTTTACACATTAAAGACATGAATTTAGGAACACGAACATATATATTATATTTATATAACTTCAGTGAAAATTGAAAAACAGTTAGTGAAATATGAATTGTACAACTCAACAAGTATTGATTAGTAAATGCAAATTATGTCCGTAACGCGTTCATCTCTATGTATACAACTAAACTGACATTTTCAGTTGGAATGATTTCGGAGAAGTAAAGGGTTTTTGTTTCTTTGATTAATAACTATCTAGGTTTTACAAAGTATTCAAAAAGTCTTGTTTTGGCCTCTATTATTATAACAATTTTAAGCAATATATCCTTAACCCCTAAATCGACCCAACCTTTCTTTTGTGGAATAAAACCTCAGTGGCGGATCCATGCATAATTTTTCATAAGGAGGGGCCCGTCGACTGACCTAAAAGGGGGCGCTCCATTCATGATTCAGTGATTCCCTATACAATCAACCATTTTGTTCCCACAAAAATGGGGAGGGGGCCTCTGGGTCTTATGAATCTTGTGCTTTAAATTATAGATATTATTACTAGTATACTGATATTCCGAAAATCATTAAAAATACCCATTTGTATTCTTCACCAACGCTAGCAGAGGGGCATTATGTTTTCTGCTTTGTGCGTCCATTCGTCTGTTCGTCGTCCGTCTGTCCCGCTTTAGGTTAAAGTTTTTGGTCAAGGTAGTTTTTATAAAGTTGAAGTCCAATCAACTCGAAACTAAGTACACATTTTCCCTATACTATGATATTTCTAATTTTAATGCCAAATTAGAGTTTTGGCCCCAATTTCACTATCTACTGAAAATAGATAATGATAGTGCGAGTTGGGCATCCGTGTATTGTGTTTACATTCTTGTTTGCACTTTACTCCTGAACGGTTTGAGCTATAACCAACAAAATAAAACCCAACCCTCCCTCCCTTGTGCAAATATTTGTAGTATAATTTTATAGATATCAATACACTTTTACACAAGTTATTGTCCGGAAACCAGAAAAACGTTGTTTTGCTTATTATGGCCAGTTTTTGGTCCCTAATTCTTTTAAACCATGATATGGGACCATAACATTCAAATTCTAATTTAACGCTATCATTGATTACTCATCATTTGCACAGGTCTGATCTGCATTTCTTTTTCGCTGATTTTTTTTTATTTCTTTTTTGCCGAATTTGTGTTTCATTTGCGTTGTTTGTGTACATGTTACTTACAGGGTCGTTTTGATCATTATAAATCTCTTCCGTTAGCCAGTACATAAGTTATAAATTGTCAATCATAACATGTATATAACTGTTGTAACATACTCAAGAGGAGGTGAAAGTAGGCTTCCGAGCAGGATTATAAAAAATAATTTAGATGTGGTATGGTTGCCAATGAAACAACTCCCCACAAAAGACAAAAATGACACAGAAATTAACAACTATGGGTCACCATTTGGCCTTCGACAATGAGCAAAGTCGATACCTCATAATCAGCTTAAAAAAGGTCCCTATCTGACGATGTAAAAAAATTCAAACGAGAAAACGAACGGCTTAATTTTTGTACAATAAATGAACGAAAAACAAATATGAAACACATATACAAACGACAACCATTGAATAACAAGCTCCTGACTTGGGACAGGCACATTACCGACATAATGTTTCGGGGTTAAACATGTTAGCGGGATCCCAACCATCGCCCTAACGTGGGACAATGCCAATGGTATAACTGTTTAAAAACATACCAGTAAAATTAAGATAAAAGCACTCTGTTTACATCCATGAAAAACTGCACCGTTATTCTTACAGTTTTCAACGCGTGCAGCCGACCAGCAATGAGATGGCTAACTTGAAGTTCAGTATATACAAGTACAACATCTTAGAATGCATGGATGACGGCTTCGAGCGTCAGATATAATGTCAAACGTGAAGCAATCCTCGATTTCATGGGGGAAGGAATGGTCACCGCAAAACTGCGATAGCCATTTACCAATTTCACTTGAGTTTTCTCTCTACTAGCCCAACAGACTGGACCCCCCCCCCCCCCCCCCCCCCACACACACACACACACAAACCAGTTATTTCTGCGCCAGATGAAAACGACAGCAGCCTATTTGCAAGGAACAACAATTATTATGACAATTTATAACATGTGTATATAAATAGCGAACAGTAGAGGTTTGTAATAATAATGAGGGGGGGCAAGGGGGGTCCCCATAACAGCAAAACAGTGAATTGATTTGGTGAAAAACAGATAACAAGGAATTGAAAAGGGATAATAATAGATAACAGTAAATGAAATATGAAAATAGATCTGTCCAGGACCAATCCAGTAGATGACTCGTAGATCTTAGTATATAACTTGTGGTATGGACCTAGAAAATTGTAATTTGTGTAAACAAGACGTTCCGGTCGTTGAGGCAGTTCTGCCTTGGTTGATTTTTTCCGTAACTTGTACAATAAGTTATAGTATGGATGTTGAATTTTTCTGAACGAAATTACTGGTTTCTGTTTTTGATATAGGGATATTTTTAATCCACGGCATTTGAGGGATCAATTTTTAATGATTTAGGTTTTTTTCATGATTTAATTTTTAAAAATAGTGCAGCCAGTGACACTTTATTATCAATTTGATTTTTTGATTTTTTTTCTTCTGAAAAGCAATATATGTCATATATATACTTTACAAGTAATAAAAAAAAACATTGATGCACAATATATTTTTTTTATTTAATGACCTTATGATAAAACTTACTTATAAAATACAAAAATACCCAGATCAGTGGAGACAGGACATGTAACTGAAACACGCATACCAGTTATGATTATTCTGATAATAGAAATTGACTGAAGTGAAAATTCTGATAGTATAATAGAAATTGGACATAGTGAAAATTTGGATGACACCAAGTGAAACACCAATCATGTATCTTATGTGAAATTATAGAATATGAAAAATTTGGGTACAGCATTGGAGAAGCTGTGGGATTTTAAAAAGGGTATTTACCGAAAAATTAAACTGAAGACACATCTGTGTTTGCATTAATGGTTTCTGAGCTTCAATTTTCGCCATGTGAAGCAGTTAAAAAGCTTTTAAATATATGGTGGTCAGGGTTCTCTTTCATGTTAATGAAAAGAGAGGGAGTAGCACTTATAATTTAAATACTAAATGAAAAAGATGTTGTATAATTCCCAAAGCCATAATTCAAACCCACACCACTTAGTAATGTAAAACAATTCAAAGGAGAAAACTAACTGCCTAATTTATCCACAAAATAGTGAACGAGAAACTTAGTAACACAGTTACAAACTACATGTACAACCACTGAATCCAGGCTCCTGACGTGGAAATAGGCAAATACAGAATGTGACTGCATCAACTTTAGCATGCTAGTTGGTGTCTAATCCTCCCCTAATCAGGGACAGTGGTGTAATAGTACAACATAAAGATTATTATGTGGTCATTGAATAAAAAAATCTATAGGGTGTACCAATGCTTTTTTTATAACAAAATCCATACTATGAGTTATTGTACAAGTAATAAGTGAATTATAATTTGTACAAAATGCTACATGTTCACAGACAATGGAATTTATTACAAAGGATAATAATAATATATACTGGAATGGTCCTGGGTCCAATTGATTTTATATGTTTATGTGATGTATGTTACTGAAATTCTTCTGCAAATACAGGGCCACCCTATAATACCAGTAGAAAGACCCCAATAGATATACATTGTAAGAAGATGTGGTAAGCGTGTCAATGAGACTATTATCCATTCAAATCACAATTTTCAATAATCTTCAATTTCTACGGAAGATTGGCTGTCAAAATGCTAACATTCCAATTTTCAATAACAGTTAACAGCAAATAGATTCTCACAATAACAGATAACAAAATAGATAATAGTCATATAACAGCTAACAAAGAATAAGACAATAACAGCTAACAAAGAATAAGACAATAACAGCTAACAAAGAATAAGACAATAACAGCTAACAGTAAATATATTTTCAGAATAACAGATAACAAAGAATTAAAATGCCCCATAACAGCATAACAGTTAAACCCCTTGCCCCCCCTCAATAATGATGATAATAGTAATAATAATCGGTGCAAAAGAGAGATCGAATATTTTAAAAAATGTTGAAATTCAATACTGGTCCGAGCCATTTGTGACGATTCATCTCTGATATAAGTTTGATTCACAATTGACAAAGAATTTTACATGAGAGGTGGCTGGACAGAAACACGGACACGTTCGGACGCCCATGAAAAAGTTTTATTTCTCCCGCAACGCATGTCGCGTAGGGTGATACATTTAAGAATTATAAAGAAGAACAGTGCTGACTGCCAGGTTGTCAAAATATATATTAGAGCGATATTTTTGACACGATTATTAATAAGAACTTTTTTTTTTACATGTACATGTATGTACTAATTTCCGAAGTTAACAAAAATGAATTCCGATCGTCATCCCGTTCACAAAAAATTATAAGTTATATCATACCGCCTATATATGATTATCACACATTCATGTCCCATGGCGAACAAGGCGGGTGCAAATAGCAGAAAGAAGTGTGTTTTTTTTTTATTAATTAACTAGTGTGTGTTTACGCCATGTATCTAAAATTTGGGCGAATGAAAAAAAATAATGTATTGGCGAAAATGAAAAGATGTTCATCGAATGTTTTAGAAAGACTACATAAAAAAGGTGATGTGGTATAATTACCAATGAGACAACTATCCACAAAAGACCAAAATGACACAAATATTAACAACTATAGGTCACCGTACGGCCTTCAACAATGAGCAAAGCCCATACCGCATAGTCGGCTATAAAAGGCCCCGATAAGACAATGTAAAACAATTCAAACGAGAAAACTATGCCGGGTAATTCAGATTTAAATGAATATAGTATAAAATTTTAGGAACTACATATGCATGCAGAAGATCCCTCCACATCCCCCTTGTGACACCACTGCATAAAACAACATAGGTTTGCATACATTTCATTTAGCAAAAAGCAATACAGAAGTAAAACGTAAATTATGTGTGTCTATAAGACACGTTTAAATACCCCAGCCATAGTTGATTTAGTCCAATTATTAGTTATAATGTATATGAATGTATATTTGAAAAAAATATCCTATATATATATATATAAAAGAAGATGTGGTATGAATGCCAACGAGACAACTCTCCACTAGAGACCAAAATGACACAGAAATTAATAATTATAGGTTACCCTACGGGCTTCAACAATAAGATAGGCCAATACCGCATAGTCAGCTATACAAGGCCACGAAATGACAATGTAAAACCATTCAAAAGAGAAAACTAACGGCCCTATTTATATAAAACATTGAACGAAAAAAAAATACTAGTATGTAACACATAAACAAACGACAACCACTGAATTACAGGCTCCTGACTTGGGACAGGCACATTCTTATATTATGTGGCGGGGTTAAACCTGTTAGCGGGATCCCAACCCCATGCACTTAACATGGGACAATAGTATAACAGTACAACATAAGAACGAACTATTAAAATCGTTTGAAAATGGCTTAACTCATCAGATGACAAAACTACAAGTGGACGTGGCCGGGTACTTGTTCATCCCCAACAAAAAGACACTATAGGAACATATCTCAAAGTACTCGCAGTTAACTGACAGCTAGTTCAAAGCCACCAACAACTAATAAAACAAATCATGTATCTAAGACTAAATATGGACTTGCACATCACTATTATGCGTATAAACATCCCAGTTGCGGAACTAGAAATTTTCAAAAGTGGGTCTCAGTACTGCCGAAAAGGGGGCCTGTGCCAGTCATGTTTCAGTGCTTCTCTTTATAATCAATAACACAAAAAAAGGGGGAGGCCCACCTGCTACCGCATTCCTTTGATACGCCTCTGCATCCTACAAGATATCAAGGTCTTTGCTTAAAAAAATGTAGGAGTAGCTCTATAGATGCTGGTTATATACATAATTGTTAAGGTTCAACTTCCTGGCATTTAAGAATATTTGACAAAAATCAAGATGCATATATAGGAATACATGCATGAACATCTCAATTGTATGTTCAGACAACCTCTGAAATATTAATTAAAACTATAAATTTATAGTTAAAAAAATGTCGGAAGAGGAAGCAGGACAAACGATGATCTCTCTCTGCATTTTATGATAAAATGTATCCAACTACCTTGAATTTTGAGGATATTTGACTTAAATGTTTCAGTTGCAACTCAAAAACTGTACGAGGTGATAGCCAGACAAACCAATCTATAGCTTGACGAACAGACGAACGGGTAGACGAACGAACCTGTAGGCGATAAATTAATATACCCTTCGATGAAAGTGAGGTCATAAAATAAGCTTGAAATTGCAGTTGATACTTATAAAAAATCAAAACCTCATAGTGCTCAGTTTGCTTAAACATTTCTCTTCAGCTTTATAGCCATGAATTCTAAGATTTCTAAGATCGTAATACATTTGAGTTTCTGAATTGAAAGTTATTTTTCAGGGATGCAATGGTTGCTTTCTATCAAATTTTGTTTTTTGTTTTGTTCTTGTTTTTACATACTCTAGGCTATTGTTTCACATTTTGTCACATCGGGACATTTTATAAATTGTTACGTATATACATTTCGCATGTGTTGGTTTATTGTCGAAGGTCGTACGTCGAGTTTTTCGATTGAATCGATGGGTGCATGGATAGTTACAATACATGTGTCGGATCGGCAATTATAGAACATTTTCTGTTATATCCGTATTTTGCGTGGAATTCTCGCCGCGTTGAAGACCCAATTGCCTTCGTCTATCGTCTGCTTGTTTTCGAGTCGTTGTCTCTTTTACTTATTCTCAATAGCTGCAAATGTTAAATAACACCAAGATTAAAAGCACCAACAGCTAGTGTATAGTTCGGTTGGTATAGGCGGATCCAGTGGGAAGGGGGGGCGTGTCCTTCTCTCGTGGGATTTTTTTTAGTGATTATATACTATATAGGGAATCACTGACTTGAAAGACCCCCACCCACCTTAGGTCAGTCAGCACCCTGTCATGTATTTGTTAAAAGAAAAAAAATATATTGCCATTCACTCTAAAAACGAAGCTAAATACTTAAACCCTCTTTTAAGAAAAGTTATATTGTTTCATTTTTACAATTTATTTTCAATAGCTTAAGATTAAAAGCGCCGACAGCAAGTGTTTAGCTCGGTTGGTATAGGCGGATCCAGTTGGGGGCGGGGGGGGTCCCCTTTCGTGGGATTTTTTTATTGATTATATACTATATAAGGATTCACTGACTTGAGAGACCTCCCACTTTAGGTCAGGCAGCACCATGTCCTGTATTTGTTAAAAAATATATAAAAATATATATATATATATATTGCCATTCACTCTAAAAACGAAGCTGAATACGTAAATCCTCTTTTAAGAAAAGTAATATTGTTTCATTTTTACAATTTATTCTCAATAGCTGCAAATGTTAAATAACACCAAGATTAAAATCGCCAACAGCTAGTGTATAGCTCGGTTGGTATAGGCGGATCCATTTTTTTTGGGGGGGGGGGGGGGGGGGCTCGGGCCCGGGTCCGGGTCCCCCGTTTGTGGGATTTTTTTTATTGATTATATACCATAAAGGGAATAAATGACTGGAGATACCCCTCACTTAAGTTCAGGCAGCACCCTGTCATGTATTTGTTTAAAAAAAAATATATATTGCCATTCACTCTAAAAAAAGAAGCTGAATACGTAAATCCTCTTTTAAGAAAAGTAACATTGTTTCATTTTTACAATTTATTTTCAATACTGCAACCAAGATTAAAAGCGCCAACAGCTAGTGTATAGCTCGGTTGGTATATTTAATAGAAAGATATTTGTAAATATGGTAAATAAACTCATCATAAATACCAGGATTGAAATTTTACATTCACGACAGACGGGTATTTCGTCTACAAAAGACTCATCATTGACGCTCGACTAAAAAATGTTAATAAGGCCAAATGAAACTGACCATTTAACTTAAAAAATGGCGAAGTGCAAGCATTTTTTTAGTTTTTAAACGCTATCCTCTTGACCACATAATGTGTTTTCATCAAAATTGGAAATGATATTTTATAAAGAAAAATCTTTACCTACGTCGCATTATATATACTAGTATACTAACATATTGTGTTGTAAAATGATGCCCTTTATGGGTTCTTGATTAGATTAATAAAAAATTCTATACTATTAACAAATTCAAAATATACTGCTTTACAAAAAAGGTAAAACAACAGATACATTCAAGTCAAATCTATCTTAATTTCTGTCAAGTTTTTCCATTTTCAAGTAAAGAAAATCACGCATTATGGTTCCATTTATTTCCTGTAATAATTAGATCACTTGCATACTTGTAACACACATACAGACAATATGTATTGTTTATTTGTTGAAATATATTAAAATATGCGCTGCTGAACTTATATTAGTCAGTATAGTATATAGACGTGTATACCAAAGACAAATTTATACATTGTTTAATTTCCTGTAGTGTTTGATAATGACGCAGTGACCTACAACTTTTATAATAAATAAACCACATAGACAACGCTTCTGAATCAGTATAAAAAGTATGAATTATTTGTTAAACTAGTGTAAAATGTGGTGTGAAATAATTGGTAAAGGCAACGATATCCGGCTAATTAAATTGACCCGATGAGCTGACATGATGTTGAATTTATTTTGGAAATAAATATTACAGTTAATTTAACCTTACAATTTTTCATTATGTTTGTTTAGTCTATGTATTTGCCATAATCAAAATTGTTTTTTGTTTGTTTTGCAAATAAAGAATCATTATGTTGAATATTTTAATGAGAGAACCTTAAATAATCCATTATTTTCATTTTTGTTCTTAACTGAAAAAAATGGTAATACTAAATCCATTATAGCACAACCAAGTAAAAAAGTGTCCTTTAGTTTATACTTAAATCATAGATGAGATCATAGAACATTTCTAATCCGACAAAATGAAGATTAATAAAAAAAATCGTTTATTTGAAAAAAGGGGGGGGGCTTTGATAACTGTTACCCTAGCTTGCCCTACAACATAATACCCCCCCCCCCCCCCCCCCCAAAGAATATAGATTTCGTATTCATATACATGTTAGTCTGAAAATCAAACCCAATAGAGTTAGAATTAGATTTTTAGGCTGACAAATATTTTCTGTCAATTTACATTTGCACAAGTCTGTCTACATGTTCACCAGTTTTTCAATCATCCACTAGTCTGTTTTTACTTTCACAAGTCTTTCTTATAGACCCCTAGTCTGTCCATATGATTTTCAACAGTCTGGCTATGTCCACAAGTCACTACGTTTTAACCGCGGTCTCTATGTGTCCGTCAGTCTGTCTCCGTGTTTACAAGTCGATATACATGTTTACCCGCCAGATTACGTTTCTAACAGTTTGCCTTCATGTCCTACACGTCCACCAGTCTGCTTATATATATATATATACCAGTCTGGCTACAAGTCTACAAGAATATTATTTGCATCATTGACTAAGTCTGTCTGGATATGTCGTCTGGCGGATTTGCTTGTCTCTCACATTCTGAAGATGATGATATTCCTCGTAGTGAAATCGTTAATACAATGTACCAGTACTTAAGTCTATCAGTGTCCATCTCCATGCAAGACTCGGGTCTGATGAAGGTTCTAAAACAATTAAAGATTCGTCTATACAGTCCTTCTGAAAGTCTTCTCGGTCAGATGCAAAAGAATGCCCGGTTAGCGCCTCTGGATTTGCCCGGGGCATGTGGAGGATCAGAAGATATCGACACACCAAATTCAGTTATTCGACGAAAAATTTCAACACCTATCTCATTTAACACCAACATTACACAATAATGTCAACATGGAGTCAGTAACTGAGGTAACATTAAGTTAATTTAGAAGTCAATATCTTGTATATTTCTGTATACAGTTTATAATGCATATATCACTGTCATGAATCAAGGATGTGTATAGTAATAAGGGTCTTACTATCATCGGAACTTTGTTTTTTTTTTGGTAACACGCCATTATTCCGACAGCCCATTAGAGGTTTCCAGATTTGCTACCGTACCAACCGTAGTACGAAGTAGGAGCCGTCATTTCACTTTTGAAACTTATTGATGCATACACTTGATATCAACACATGTTTTAGGAATCATATGCAGAACTGTTTTGAGAATTTTTAGCTGTTATTTGGGACTACAGTGGAGATCAGTTCTAACCTCTCATTAAATCTGTCAGAATCTGTCAGGAGAACTGTTCTAGAACAGTACGTAGAACTGTCAGCCTGACACCTTTTAGTCAGTTCTAGGTTAGAACTGTTCTAGCTAGAACTGATTTGGACAGTTCTACCTAGAACTGATCCTGACAGTTCTACCCTAGAACTGATCCTGACAGTTCTACCTAGAACTGACCAAATCTTTGGTCAGTTCTACTTCTAGAACAGTTCTGCGGTTAGAATTGATTACAAATTCTACGGCTAGAATTGATTTAAAAATTCTACGGCAAGAAACTGAACTGACTGAACTGATTTATAAATTCTACGGCTAAAATTGATTTATAAATTCTACGGCTAAAATTGATTTATAAATTCTACGGCTAGAATTGATTTATAATTTTTAAGAAATCTTTGACTAAATATAAAGGCTTCGACAAAATAGCGATTAATATTATAAAAAGTTTTGCTATTTTGCCAGTTTTATTTCAAATTTTTCGTCGGCAAGAGAACATGTTTAAGCCGCCATATTCTGAATGTATGTGACTGTTCCAAGTCAGGAGCCTGTTATTCAGTGATTTTCTTTTGTTGATGTATTACATAAATTATTTGTTTTGAAAAGTACATGTATGAGAAGTTCTCTTCTTGGAATAATTTGAAGGAGGAACATGATTGGTTTTGTTTGTAGCCTAAAGTCCAGTGGCAAATGTTTCATTCATGTTCACATTGAGTATATTTTTCTGACGTTCCAAATTCCACACTCCCAGATTATTTACATGTATAATGCAAATGTAGCCTACATAGTTTTTTTACGTTTAACAACACTTTTTTCGTTAAAATAATATCCCATTATTCATCCACTGTACAATTTTCGTTTGAACATTTGTCAAAACAGAATCTTAAATCATGAATGTAAATCCAAGGTAATCAAGGTAAATTAAGATTAAACTTTCATGAATCAAATGCAGAGTTTTATGAAGAGACTGTTAAAGACGGGGAACGAAGACACGTAAACAATGATGTTTTCTATGCAATCTTATAAAAATGTTTCTCCGATGAGTTGGATAACCTTCAATTCACTTCTATATTTGTACATGTAACGTTTGATTAGTAAAAAATATAGAAAATCTGCTATTAAATAGCAAAGTAATTGGAAGTGATTTATTTCTTCTAAATTCTAAAGTGCCCTTACTGTAGTGACGTCATTTAGAACTGTTCTGCAGTCCTGACTGATTTAGTCAGTTCTGCTGACAGTTCTACGGTTAGAACTGATTTGGACAGTTCTACCTAGAACAGTTTTAGACAGTTCTACCCTAGAACTGATCCTGACAGTTCTACCTAGAACTGATTTAGTCAGTTCTACCTAGAACTGATCCTGACAGTTCTACCTAGAACAGTTCTCAGGGTAGAACAGTTCTAGCTAGAACTGTTCTAGGACAGGTTAGAACAGTTCTATGACAGATTATTCTGACAGTTCTAATGAGAGGTTAGAAGTGATCTCCACTGTAGGTGGAAAACACATATCTTAATTGTAATCTATACTCGATATTCAATGTTATTCGTTTTATTGGGTGATGGGTTCATCTTAATTCAAATAAATTTTTACAATGATGAGATATAATAAAAAAAAACAATTGATCAACCTTCTTATACACGGATTTTTTCAACGAATCATCACGGATCGCAAACATTCCACGCATTTTTACGATTAAGCCATTTGTATCACCGATTTAATACTCATTACGAGTTATTACAAGCTATTTCCAGGTTTTTTTAACGGATCATCACGATTTTTTTCGATATTTTCACGGCAAAGTTATACTATTTGTTTAGAGTTGTTGTTGATAACATAGAGCAAATTATGGGCATTTAAAGTCTTTTATTCAGTAAATAAAAATATACTGATCGAATCCTAAATGTATTCCAGATGACATGTGTTCGTGTTTTTATGAATATTTACGAGTCTTCATGTTTTGCAGTTCTGATACTTTCCCCAAAATCGTAAACAAAAAGTAAGGATGCGTATCTATTTCTACAACTGGTCAAGTGCCTGTAATTTCTAGAAACAACCCGTAAAGTAACACAGTATAATTATCTATTCGTACGTCATTCGAGTGCTCGTAATTACTCGTAACAATCCGTTAAGTAAAACGACCCGAACAAACTTTGTGACTAGATAGTAACCACTAGTAATCAGTTGTGAATTATCCGTAAACAAATCGCAAACGAACCGTAACAAATCGTAAGAAAGTGTACTGAGTTCTTTACAGAATCTGACGAGCACGTAGTCAACGCTGGGAACATTTTGTTTTTGCGAGCGGTGAACGGGCGGTATGCGGTACGTACGGACTATTTCGAATATTGATAAAGAAATCAATTTATAGCCAATCGAATTGACATTCAAACACAAAGTTCCTCTCCCTTCACGGACTATTAGGAATGTCTCCACATTGTTGGGAGTTGAACTGAGTAATACATGTAATAGATGGATACCAACAACTATTTACGCATTTGCGATTGATAACGAGTGTTCTACTCCAATTGCTATTTAATAGGATTGTCATTTATAACAAATAAGTAAAATATCCGAACTTATAATGTTGATTATGTACAATAGATAGTGATAAATTGCGTTTTTTGTGAATTCTTTTATTTTTTTATAGCAAATATGTGTCCCTGTAGATGTGACTATAGGAGGAAACTTGAACATTGGGGATCTAAAAAAGTTTCAAATTTGTCTCGGGAGGAATTGGTAATAGAACTGGAATCCGAACTACAGATGATTGAAAAGGAACTAGCAGTAAATAAAACACAACTGTCTTCATGCATCCGCAAGCTTACATCTGCTTCTGATACACGGAAATCTTCCGAGAGGATTGGATTATTTGGAGCTGCCTTTATGTGTATTGTCGTTAGCCTCGTTTTGCTGATTGATGTACTCACTCTTGTTAAGTTTGTAAAGTCTTCAATTAATGTTTTGAATACTGATAAATAAGTCAAAGGCAAAATTAGCAGAAAACCAAAACTCGTTAGAAACAGAGGAAATAGAAAAATAAAAAAATCGAATGTCAAAACGAGAATTAACTGCATCACGTTAGCAATAAGCAAGATATTCATTTTCTGTGTTAATGTCATTGCCAATTGAAGTTCTATGCATTCTTTGTGGCTTAACTTATTTCAATGATATTGTTCGACTACTGTTGTTCATTTTTGACAAATTCTGCAGGGACTTATGTATGCGTATGGTAAAATTCCACCTCTGAGAATCCGTCCAGTACTAGACATTATTCATCATTTATTTCAGTGTATGTGATAATAACATATTTCCGTCCTGCATTGGATGTTTTGCTATTTCTATATACTTTAAAACATAATATTATTAATTGATACTGTATAAATGACGCTTTCACTTACATGTAATTTTAATTTTCCGATATCACCGTTTCGATTTCTAGTGAAAGTGAAAGGAGAAAACGCAAACACGCGACAAATGAAATGGCACAGTACAATAAATTATCCACTGTGTTTGTTGGAAGACCTTTGTATAGGTGATCATGATCTTGGTCAACTATTTCAGTTACATATGAATAAATGGATATAAAAACAAACCAGTAAAATCACCAAAAAAAAACTGAAATCCGAGGACAATTAAAAACGGAAAGACCCTCATCAAATGACAGTCGCATATAAGATAAATGGTAGAGGTTCCATTCTGTTCCAATTTGACGTATAACATGTTGAAATTGTAATTGTTGCTCTTGTATTCCCATTGTAATACTAACTATGATATAAACCCCTGTGTATCTATATATCCAGTGTAAAGTGTTATCACACCTACAATAAGACATATAACTAAAATTTAAAAGATGTCCGACCAGATACCAAAGGACGATCACAAAAGCAATATGTTCATGTATATAGGTCATCGTATGGCCTTCTAAAACAACCAAAACAAATATATAGTGAGCTTATTTTAATTACTTATATTGATTGATGTGAATATCATCCCATCGTATATTTAAAGGAAGCCATCATACGTTGGTTGACCATTTGAAATAACTGCTTCACAAATGTTATCGGATATGTTCCTTATGTCGTAACTACAACCCTCTTCCCTTTTCACGAATGTGACCGACCGAATTAGACTATTTACCGGGTGTGTAATGAAATAAGCATTACGAAGTGTGTCACATGTGGAAGAGGATTAGCTTACGCTAATGTGAATCGGAAATAGGTTTTAAAAAAGTACATACAATGATTATTTCTGAATTAATTGATTGATTTACTATTTATATATTTATTCTATCAAAAAAACTACCATTTGATTTGATTATACACATTGTAAATCATATTTGAAAAAAAAAAACATTTCTTTGAATTCTAATGAATTGAATGGAAACATGAAATTATGTATATCCCCAGTCAGAGGTTCCTTAATTACATACTGTCTTTGTGTAAAATCATTTTTGTCGGTCACAGCCACTGACAAACACAATTATGATTAAATACATAACAATTTTGAAAAGTATTTTTACGATACAATATAAAAAATAAATGCAGATCCTTAATGTGATAAACAAAATGTGTTCAAACAGATAACAACATCAGAATTCTGAAACCACATTATCCCTAGACCTTGTGTTAAGTTTTAAAAAAATAAATCATTTGAATGGTAGCGAGGAATAATTAAAAAAAATGTTAGCGTTTAAAAAAATCTAGCATTATTATGATTACCCCATCTTAAAATCAGATTGTTGCTTTCTAATGATTTTTTGTTTTTCTGGCTTGGTATTTTTGCATAATAGCAGGCGATGCTACGAGAAAACGAAGCATCGATGTATGAGTACATGCAAGTTAACTGACTTGGTTTTTTTTTAAATTTCAAACTTTAAGTTAGATCTGGGCCCATATGGAGAAAGCTTCGTGATACTTAAATATATTACTAAGCTAAGATTTTTTCCGAACGGACATACTTTTCTACATTTCACACAATATTAGTATAACGATCATATACCTTATCGCAATTAGTGCTATGCATACGGGCACATGTACTGTATTGGCAAGCAACCGTTCGCTTGTAATGTAACTTCCAATCCAGCGTACATATATATTAACCTCCCAAGAACAAACTTAGTTCATATTGCCGATAACAAACAAAGTGTATAGAAAAATTAAACTTTACCAATACAAGCTTAAAGAGCTTAAAGAGTGAATGTAAATTGTTGTAACGGTTGATTTTCTAAATTAATTTGAGCTCAACTCGCAATTATTATAAAATAGAAAAAAAAGAAACATTTACTTATACAAAGTTATAACCGGTTTTTATCGATGAGGGAGGCAGAGTCTTTTTTTTACCAATTGATAACATGATCGTTTTAACGCAATCAAAAGTATTTTATTTATTTTTTGATTGACGAGAATTTGTAATTTTCATCGCTTGTCAGTAAAGTACAAGCACATGATTTATGTCTTGTAATTGATGATCTAGACGCAAAGATTGGGGTTGGCATCTCATGTAAGGAAAGAATAATGGGCATGCATGGATGTGGAGAATGCAATGAAAATGGTGGACTTTTAGTAGTAAATTGACGCGAATTTATACACACAAACTATCATCTGAGCATCTTTGTCAATCTGTTTAAACTAACCTTTTATCAATTTAAATTCCTTATCAACAACAATGTAATATAAATACACACACACAAATCAATAGTTATATATTACATAATTTATATCAATTAAGACGCGCTCAAAGTCTAACATTGGTTTCATGGCTATGAATTTTAAACACAATCAAAGTTAGTTATTGGAAGTTAAAAGTACATATACAAATGCCATTACAGCGAATATGAATGCGAAAAGTGACAATATGTCCATTTTACTGACTTCTTCCGGTGTTGGATCTTCTTGACGTGGATTCAAAACCTAAAATGAAATAAAAATCAACACATTGACATTTTTGTTGTTGTAATAACATCATTTACAAGAAGGGCGAGGTACCAGAAGGACATTCAAACGCATAGATCGACAATAAACTGACAACGCCATTGCTAAACCAAAACGAAAAAGACATAATTTACTATAGAACGCCAGACACAACATAACAAACTAAAGACTAAACAACACGACATTGTAATAGATCAAACTAACTTTCTATGGCATTTGGTCGTTGATTAAGGATTGACTCATTGACAATCTTATCGAGTAAAACATCTCATGATTAAATACAAATTGTTCAGAGAAGAATTGAAGGTCTTTCCACATCAATATTATATATTATTGATGAGTAACAACTTAAAGTAAATTTCAACGTCCAAGCAAAGGTTTCTTCAAACTGATTCAATAAATGTTTCTATATATTTTTGCCTAAACGAAAAGAGATAAATGTGAACAAAAAATATCACTTTTGGTCTCACATGATAGCGTTATTTACACTGATTAAAACATATATAAGTTTCTAAGTACTATTCCATGAAATAAGTGAAAAAGTAGCTACTTCCAGTTAACTCCAGGTCACTTTCGGTTGAATAATCAATTAACCCTAAATTAAGGTTTGAGATGCTATTGGCTTTCTCAGATACATATTTATCATATCTTTATCATAATAAGGCAAGCATGTTGCACTAGTTCCTTTATTATATCATTCCAAGTGACAGAGGAGATATTGGAACATGAAAAAGTCATAAGCGTAGTAATATATACAGAACCTGCTGTTCCTAGGCTCTAGTAGTGGTCTAGAGCGTCGAGCACAGTGCAACTCGATTTGGTGACAATATATATCAGTAGCATGAGTTCGAATCCCAACGAGGGAAAAGCAAAATATTTGCCAACGCAAATCAAAAGATATAACATTGCTATTTTGGGCTGTTATTTCGACGTGATATATACAGTTTTTATTAATCACACAACATAATGCGATTTTATACCTGTTTCAAGAACTGTAATACTGGTACATCCAGCGATGGAATTATTGTATCTCGATGTACCCCTCTGCTAACTTGAATGGCATCACAGTAATTTATAATATGTGCAAACCGACATTGTGGTAATGCCAGGAGATTGCGAAATTCTTTAATTTTGTCTTCTACGGTATCCGGAGGATATCTGTCCCTGCATGTCAATACTCCATAAACCGGTATTCCTGTTTGACAAATTAAGGAGAAAAAATAAAGACAATATTAATGTTCACCAGCACTTGATTTCAATTTATCTTTTTCATATTTTGTATGGTGTCTTATATTGTCTTAGATCTATTTTTCAAATGGAATATCGTAAATCATAAATTATATCCTGCGTTGAGTTATTGTTTTGTTTTTAGAAGAAACTTTTTTCTCTGCACACTTCATTTAATTACTCTGTTACTCTTATACTGAAATGTTGAGGACAAACTGGATCCTACCTTAAGGGTGTTGTCTTTATCTTTCCAAGATATTTTTCTGCCGATTCATGTAATTATTCTGAGTTAATCAAAATCATCAGTTACAATGCATCATTGTTGAAGGCTCTTTGTTAAATGCTCTACAGTTTGTTTTCCAGAGGATATATCAGTGTTCATGTCGGGTTTTTTTTTAAGAAGGTGTTAATATATCAACCAACGTATTGTGGTTATTTGTTTTTCTTAATTACGCTTCCTTAAGTGTTTGCTGACATTTTAAACAAAAACGGTTTTAACAAAGAAATATCGACCACTGTTCATGATCATGCATCGTCTGCTGTTATATTATTAAACTATTGTTCCAGATTAGAGAGGGCTTAAGCACTCACAAAGGTTAACATGTTTAACATCACCACATTCGTTGTGTACATATTTGTTAATCAGTGGTTGACGTGTGTTTATGTCTATCATATTTGTTTTTCGTAATTTTTTTTTTGTAAGGCCACTTCTTTTCCCAATGAAATTATTTCTTAATTAATATGTCGAATGCCTTTTATAGCGGACTAAACAGTATGGGTTTTCCATCCTTGAAGGCTGAATGGTTACCTATCAGGTGATCACAATTAATTTGTTTGAACTTTTATAAATACGTGTTTCATTGGTTATCATACCACATCTTCTTTTTATAATGGTAATTATTCTAAGCATTTCATAGTTACCTCGGTGTTTTCTTGCAGCCTCCCAAACAACATTTAAAAAGTTCTTTGGTAAATTTTCGTCGAGATTTGACGTACAGACCACAATTATCCGATCAACTGGACGGTGACATACTCTCTTATTGTATTTGGTCAGCAATGCATGTACTCCATATTTGATAGCATACTTTTTGAGTTCTATCATTTTCTCCTGTTCCTTTATTCTACCAGTAAATACCATCTCGAGAAGGGCTAACGTTTCTTTGGATTCATCGTCCTCAAATCCAGGCATGTCCAAAAAGGTTGGCATACGATGATCTCCTACAGGTTTGTAGTAACTATCTTTCTTGTAGCTTTAAATAAACAATATATTCGCACTCAACTGATTTATATTCTAACTAATTTCTCTATAATTCTGAGGAAAGTAGTTTATTACAAATGCCCTAGAGAGAAAAAGATACTAAAGATAAATCAAACTCATTTGTCAATGATAAACTGACAACGACATGGCAAATAAATAAAACACCCACAACACAACACAACAAAATGACAAATATGAAATATACAAAACACAACATAAGAAGTAATTATACTGAGTATCAAAAGCTCAAACAAAAACGAAGGGTGGTCTCAGGTGTTCCGGAGTGTTAAGCAAATTAGCCCCGTTTAACACCTACTGCACATCGAAGGGATAATCAAACTTCATCACTTGAAACTCTTAGTTTGATAGTTTCCGTGTTTACAACACCCTGCTATCAAATGAATTGTTATATTGAGTACAAGCTCTTGAATGTTGTACCAACTTTGAGATTTTTACTTCAAATACAAGCGCTGCTGAAATCTTGCTAAAATTAAATTAAAATATGAAAACAGCTCTGTTGTCGTACTTGGTAAATTGTGGTCTCAATCGACCCTCATAATCAATTACGTGATGTACCAGAATATATTAGGCATGCAGACCTAACTACCTTTTGTATAGGTTCGATTGATTATATATGTGTTCAATAGTCGCCATATCTTGCATTATCCAGTAAGAGGACATTATCGCTTTAGCGATAATTAAAAGGGTAATACATTTTGTACTAACTCCTGTTTATTTTCCATAAGACGCTACTATATAAACATGATAAAGTAAGCTAGTAGAGGAGCACAGTTTGTACCAATGGACATGCCGGTTGTTTATAAAACACCACGTCATTTAAACGTTACAAGAGTAAAGCATTTGATACCTCCATAATTTTTCTTTCGTAGTTTTAGAATCAGTATTGTATGTAATAATGTGACTTACTTAAACGTGTAAGTGACAAGAACAAAGTAATTCCTAATGAGCTTTGCGTAAGAGTCATTTAAAACAAACAATTATTACAGTACTGTAAAATAATAGGAAATTTGTATACATTTCTGAACATTGTTATCAATACGTATGATATTTACCATTATAAAGAACTATTTGATGTTTCCGGGTTATTGTTGTGATCTATACATTTGTATTCCAGTCGTCAATAACACCAACGTAAAATAGGGAGAGAAAAAATGGGAACATACAAACCTTGTGAACTCTGTTGTAATCTGTTTACCAGCTCTGCCATGAGATCCAAATGAAACTAACTCTTTCCAACAATCTGTACTAAAACTTGCAAATATGGTGTTTAATAGCGACGATTTGCCTCCGCCTGGTGTGCCAATGATAGCTATGTTCAATGGTGGCTTTTTACATAGAGAATCAGTATATCTACCAAGTTCCTGACATTTCTCTATCAGCTTAATCTTCTTGTCGTAGTTTGGATCATCTTTCATATTTTCATGTACATGTTTATGTGTAAAGATAGGACATTCTCGATTGTAAAGATGTTCTACGAAAGAATTTTCCCACACATCTCGTTCAATCTTTATTTTTGAGCGGTCCATCTGGAAGTAGGAATATATATTTATGGAAGTAACTTTAAAAAGAGCAAAATAAAGATCAAATATCAAATTTGTCTTTCGCGATGAATAATCAGAACGAACAAATTAATCATGTGACTGCTTACATGAGTGTATGGAAGCGAATTAGTGCCACATAATTGTATAGGTCCTACTATGTTAGCTTTAAGCGCAAACCTTTGCAAAATAACGCAAACCATTTTAAAATAACGCAAACCTTCTGTGTTATAATAATACAAACATTTGCGAAATAACGCAAACCTTTGTGATATAACCGAAACCTTTCCATTAAAACGCAAACATTTGTAAAATAGCACACACCTTGTTCATTATATAACGCAGTCCTTTGCGTTAAAATGCAAACATTTGTTTTTATCTAATTTCTTATTTTAAAAGAATCAAAGGAAGCAGCAGTTATAAAAAGAGGAGGCTACATACATTAAAATGTATCCTCCTTTCTTCGTATTCATTGCAAAGGAAAATGCTTGAATATTTAGAACATATCATTGACTTATAATGAGTAATAAAAATAAAAATAAGACGATGTGATATGAATGGCAATGAGACAACTGTAAATCCATGTCATAATTTCTAAAATCAAACCCTCTAATATAAGTCTAAGTACGGTCTTCAACACGGAGTCTTGTTTCACGCAGAACAGCAAGCTGTACGCTAATACAGCTATTATAGCCAAATATATATATAAATATACTCTCAAAGTATACTATCGTTTGAGCATTTTGTAACTTTGTTTAGATTCATACAAGCTTTTTATTTCTTAAATTATGCTCTCCATTCAAATTGCTACCCACGCATCATAAAGTTACTTCACTAGATTGAAATGAAATTCTATCAAAGAATCTTTTAAACTATCATATTCTAAAAAATCTTGCATCAAAATTTAAAGCAAAAATGTTTCTTTATTAATTATTCATTTTACAGCAGAAAGCTCATGTTGTCTATTTGCCTTGTGAGTATAACAATTGTACGACATAATGTTTGCTCTTCAGATAAACATGCTCATATTATATCTTTGTTCTTATTAAATTATATAGTTTTTACTTTCTCTGATGCACAAATCATTCTTAATTTATGTAAAATGGCACTTCAAGTATTCTCTTATTTCAGTTCATATTCATTATAATGAATTGGCCTAGTATTTATGGGTTTTTTTCCGTATCTACCTTTAAATTCCAACTAAATTTATTGACAGACGAATATATAATACAAAACTTAATGATGAATTGAAGGTCATACTTTTATGAAATAACAAGAGCACAACAGTTCAACAAGAAACCCAGCGGCCTAAATCATGTTCTACGGAGCCCTGTTGGTCTCACACAGATTATAAAGTGTCTTTTTTGAAGTCCTGCGCCGAAGAAGTGTAAAGTCTAGCGCTGGAGATGTAAAGTCTAGCGCCAGAGCTGTAAAGTCTAGCGCTGGAGATGTAAAGTCCAGCGCTGAAGATGTAAAGTCTAGCGCTGGATATGTAAAGTCCAGCGCTGAATATCTAAAGTCTAGCGCTGGAGATGTAAAGTCAAGCGCTGAAGATGTAAAGTTTAGTGCTAGGGATTTAAAGTCTAGAGCTGGAGATGTGTAAAATCTAGCGCATGAGATATGCGCAGTCTAGCGCTGTAGATGTAAAGTCTAGCGCTGGAGATGCAAAATCAAGCGCTGGAGATGTTAATTCTGGCGCTGAAGATGTAGAGTCAAGCGCTGGAGATGTAAAGTCAAGCGCTTGAGATGTAAAATCAAGTGCTGGAGATGTAAATTCCAGCGCTGAAGATGTAAAGTCTAGCGCTGGAGATATAAAGTCTAGCACTGGAAATGTAAAATCAAGCGCTAGAGATGTAAAGTCAAACGCTGGAGATAAGTAGATTTTACACATCTCCAGCGCTAGACTTCACATCCCCAGCGCTAAACTTTAGATCTCCAGTGCTTGACTTTACATCTCCATCGCTGGACTTTACATCTCCAGCGCTGGACTTTACATCTCCAGCGCTAGACTTTACATCTTCAGCGCTGGACTTTACATTTCCAACGCTAGACTGTACACCTCCAGCGCTAGACTTTACACATCTTCAGCGCAGGACTTTAAAAGACACTTTATAATCTGTGTGAGACCAACAGGGCTCCGTAATGTTCAAAGGATCATGGACGAAAATAATATGTAACACAGCGAAAAACTGAATTATATTTGGTCCCCGACTTGAAAGAACAAAATTAATAAAATAAAATGGTCAAGAAAATTTGCTAAATAAAGACATGAAAGATCAGTTTTGATTATCAAGATATTGAAGTAAAAAAATCAAAAATATTTGGAAAAGGTTAGGTTAGTTTATATGATCTATGCTTCTTTTTTGACTTATGCTACTTTGATTTATCAGTCAAGGTCAGGCTCACACAATGCAGGTAAGGAATACAATTTAGTTAATGTATTCATGAGTTACAGTATGATATAAAATGGAAGGCACGTGACTGTCACAAAATGTTCAATATTTAATTTTTTTTTACCTAACTTAAAGTATTATGATCAAACTTGTGGTGTGTTTAATTTGTAGTGATCAAATCTATTTTAAATTTTAAATACTTCCCTATTCATAAAAGAAATAGTGTGTATCAAAATCAATACGCTTATTTTAGAAAATTTCCTTTTAAGCTTGACAATATTTTAACAAATTAGTGTTAAATGTACGAATATACGACAATGTGTCCAAAACCTTTGTTACCATGTAAACGCAGATTCGCCTGAATCATATTTCAATCTTTATATGTTTAGAATTATTCTGGAAAACATGGACAAAACTTTTTCTTATTTTACTGCTACATTTGATGTTCTAAAAGATTTATGTATTTGTCCTAAAACTACTTGCCAATATGACTTACCGTTAAGTAATGTTTCAATATTCTTTTTAAAACCGAAACTAAAAATTTAATTACACCATTTGGAACTCCTCTGATTATATCGTTATATCATATAAAAAAGACGATACAAGTATTGCATGCCTGACTTGATGTGTATATCTCAGCAAAAAGTCAATGAATGAAGGACGACATAGATTTTGACACACGACAAAACTGAATAGTTTAAATGTAATGTACACGTTTAAATTGATTATTTCAAATGATCTGGTCTATAAGACGGATATACTTATGTGTATATATAGAGGATCAAGGGGTCGGACGTGTGTGTGTGCGGGGGAGGGGTGGAGTGGGAGGATTTGGGGATGTATATAAAGGGGCACTAGCTGTCAAGTTCATGGTCACCGATTTTATTTCTAACAATGTAAAACATTTATCCAAACTATCAAAAGTGTGCAATAAACAGTTTACAGAGCATTGGGTCAATGATATGAGGTTTCGTTTTTTGTCTAGTCTTTTAGTCTAGATCGAATCCAATAAATGTTTTTAAAAACTTTAACTGCAGACCGTATGTAATGGCAACCAGAGGAAAAACCAAGTCAATGTATAAATAATATACAGAAAACAGGAAATACATTTTTCCCAAATTTCTTTTTGATCATAATTTAAACAAGCTGCTGTCCAATTTAGTACACATCAATGATAATTTAAGAGAGTTGTTAATTTTTTTTAAATTTTAGCCACAGAATAAATGTACGGTAACTGGCAGAAAAACTAAGTTCATTTATAAGTAATATACGTTAAAAAACCTGAGCTGTAGAACAACTTTTTTTATCAAAATTCCTTCCTACGATCTGTTATTCGTGAATAAAACAGCCTTCAACAAGATGTAAGATGTAATCCATCATAATTTACACTTAAAAATTATTTAAATCGTGATATTAAGAAAGACCCTTCATATTATAATACTGGTTGTAGAGAAGGCCAAATACTTCACGCCAGACTCCGGTTGAACTGCAATGGCTTAGTTGAACACCTTTTCCAGAAAAAAAAATATTTTTGTTTCCAGCCTCTGTATAAGTTGAGAGCAGCAAAATACTATCTGCTAGAATGTAATAATTATAGACTCATTAGGACACAAACCATTTCTACACTAACAAGATATGATATACGAAAACTATTATCAAGAAGTGAACTCATCAGTGATGAGGAAAACGAAAATATTTTTAGAGTTGTACAAAGTTTTATTTTGGAAACAGGGATATTCGGTTTATAAACCTTTGTTTTTTATGTCGATTTAGATGTTGAAACTTTAATATAATTATTTTTTTGAAACACATTTTCACAGCTACATGTGATTCCACAATTATATAAATGAGTTGATCCCATTTTCGATCAAACCGACATCTGAGTAACTGGCAAACCACAGAATAAACATGTAATGTGAATTGAAAATAATATATTGTGCGGGTTTCTCACACTATGTTCCACATTTTTGTCCTTTTTTCAAAGGGAAAAGGATATCGTCGCTGGACTTCTAAAATGTCGTATATGACTTTTTTTGGCTAAAAATACTTCTTGACACCAATGGTCTGGGCGGGAGGAAATCTTTGGTATTACAAAATAGCATACAGTTAGACCAATCAAAATGTGTGAAATAAGACATATTACAAAATTGTCAATGTCAGTTGTTTGTAAAGTTTGCTTCCAAAATGATGTATGAAAACTTGAAAATCGTTGTAGAATGGCTTTAAGAAAAAAATAATTGTACATTTCTTTATTTCTGTGAAAATAATTTAAGTTCTTAGATAATCCGGAAATGTCAAATTTTTATTTCACTTCTATTTACAAAAATGTTCAAGTTCACATACGACATTTTGGAAGCATGCATTTTGCCAAAATTTTTAAAGCCTGTTTGTGAGATATTTTTTTCTTGAAAATTTTGTAATTTACAACATTTAGAAGCCCAGCGACGATATATATATTAAGTTCTTCTGGTGTCTGAATCCCTCTTTTTCTATAGTTTTTTGTGCACTTTTGAAAAACAAATGTTTAACCTAGGTAAAATACGAATAAACAGGATTGGTTTACAAAATTTTAAGAAAGTTATCAAAATTTAAAAACTTTAACCCCAGAGTGAATGTAACTGACAAAAAAAACTAATTTTATTTATTAGTAAAATACGGATAAACAGGATTTTGTTTTAAAAATTTACTACTGGATACTTTCTTATTATCACAAACAAGCTTCTGTCCAGTTGAATTCCTAGTAGAAATCCATCATAGTCTAAGAAAGTTATTAAATTTTTCAAAAAACAATAACCACCGAGTGAATATTTGTGGACGCCGCCGCCGATGCCGACGATGAAATGTATGATCGCTATTTCTCGCTTTTGCGACAAAAGTCGCAGGCTCGAAAAAAAGACAAACAGACAAAAATTTTGTTTATATAGATTAGACCGTTGGTTTTCCCGTTTGAATGGTTTTACACTAGTAATTTTGGGGCCCTTTATAGCTTGTTGTTCGGTGTGAGCCAAGGCTCTGTGTTGAAGGCCGTACTTTAACCTATAATGGTTTACTTTTTAAATTGTTATTTGGATGGAGAGTTGTCTCATTGGCACTCATACCACATCTTCCTATATCTATATAAAGTTTTAAAAAACGAGACGAATATTTACCTACAGAATTAAAACAAAGAATAATTGTTGTAAGTGTATATCGATAAACATGATAAAGATATGAAAGAACTCGAGTTAGAAAATAGAAAGACAAATGAACTAAACTTGAATGTCAAAAACGAGAAAACATTTAAATTCCTTTGAGTAGAATAGTGTCTTTTTCTTGTTTTTTTTTTAATTTCTATTATCGGAAGCATTCTGATATCTTTAGACTTAATTACTAGTAGTATTTTAAAGCAATTTTTTTTTTTATACAGATTTACTTTTCTAAGAATTAATTGATATACCTCTATTCGTTTGAAATCGGGATTTCTCCGTTTGCTGCTAACATAATGACTATCCAACGATTCTTATTTAAATACAGTTTGATGTTAAGAACAAAGAAGGGAGGACGATACCAGAGGGGAATTCAAACTCATCGATCGAAAATAAACTGATAACGCCATGGCTAAAAAGGAAAAAAACAAACACACAAATAATAGTACACAAGACACAACATATACACAACTAATGATTAAGCAACACGAATCCCACCAAAAACTGGTGGTGATCTAAGGAACTCCGGAAGGGTAAGCAGAATCCTGATGTACATGTGGAAGATCCAATTCGTCATCCTTGGTTGAATTTCCAATGGAACATACATGTAGAATAGACATATGATTATCCAGGATTTCCTCTTTGGCAAGAGTTATGGGGAAAATGTTCAGTTTCCAAGTGAATTATCAATACCTAATTGATTTATCAAGCAGTTTAGGTAATGACGTCGTGTACACACAGCAACGATGTTGTTAGAGAACAAAACAGGTCAACTATCACTTTGGTTTTATATATACACATTCATGGATCTACAATTTCTTGATACCTGTATCTTGGCATTGCACAAGGTTATGTTTTCTTTAAAATTGAGAATGGAAATTGGGAATGTGTCAAATAGACAACAACCCGACCAAATAAAAAACAACAGCAGAAGGTCAACAACAGGTCTTGAATGTAGCGCACCCGGAGGCGTCCTTCAGCTGGCACCTAAACAAATATATACTAGTCCAGTGATAATGAACGCCTTACTAATTTCCAAATAGTACACAAGAAACTAAAACTAAAATAATACAAGACTAACAAAGGCCAGAGGCTCCTGACTTAGGACAGGCGCAAAAATGCGGCGGGGTTAAACATGTTTGTGAGATCTCAACCCTCACCCTATACCTCTAACCAATGTATAAAAGTAAACGCATAACAATACGCACATTAAAATTCAGTTCAAGAGAAATCCGAGTCTGATGTCAGAGGATGTAAACAAAGAAAATAAACAACCTGACTGTTTATGACGTCTTTACACTAAATCTATTTGATGTTGAATGTTTACTGACTAAGAAACAATTCCTTTATGTCATGCTCTTTACTCATTTTAACATGTGTAGGCAATTATATTTATCGATATTTTACACTGAGTGTTAGTGATTCTAATAGGACAAATACTTAATGACACATTGTAACAACTTTGATTATTTAATCATCAATTTCAGACAATTCGGGATTGCTTCAGCTGAATTCCGGATTTGTACCTCATGGTCTAAGAATAATCTGAGATAACTCTGGATTTTGCTAGGATGATTAAAGATAACCAGCGGTTTTCCTTTAAACATTGGTACATGTATACAGTTGTCTAATTGACAATCATACATAACGGCTACAGTAGTATTCCGGTGTTCCAAAGTCATAAATCGAATAAGAGTTATCAATTTCGACTTACAAACCAAAACATCTCCTCTGTTATAAGAAAAGCCAACTTCAATCAAACTGAATTAGAAAAAAAAACTATTCAGCAGAACAAAATGATGTTACTTGGTCCGTTTACCGATTCTGTAATCACAGACAATCCTATGATCTCCTAGGAATTCCACGAGATTTGGTCAATGTTTTTATATCTCCGTTTGAATATCATATTTTATTTGCTTGAACGCCTATTCAAGAACATTGCAATCGCAATTTTATCAGTTAAAAGAGAGACAGGGGCTCACCTGACCACCCCTTAGAAATTTCTGTTAAGTTATCAAGGGCTGTCAAACATTTTTAGATATTAACTTCAAGATACAGTGGAGATCACTTCTAACCTCTCATTAAATCTGTCAGAATCTGTCAGGAGAACTGTTCTAGAACAGTACGTAGAACTGTCAGCCTGACACCTTTTAGTCAGTTCTAGGTTAGAACTGTTCTAGCTAGAACTGATTTGGTCAGTTCTACCTAGAACTGATTTGGACAGTTCTACCTAGAACTGATCCTGACAGTTCTACCCTAGAACTGATTTGGACCTACTTCTAGAACAGTTCTGATTACAAATTCTACGGCTAGAACTGATTTATAAATTCTACGGCTAGAATTGATTTATAAATTCTACGGCTAGAATTGATTTATAAATTCTACGGCTAGAATTGATTTTTAAATCCGACGGCTAAAATTAATTTGTAAATTCTACGTCTAGAATTGATTTATAAGTTTTAAGAACTCTTTGTCTAAATATAAAGGCTTCGGCAAAATAGCGATTAATATTATAAAGAGTTTTGCTATTTTGCCGGTTTTATTTCAAATTTTTCGTCGGCAAGAGAACATGTTTAACCCCGTCATATTCTGCATGCATGTGACTGTTCTAAGCCTGGAGCCTGTTATTCAGTGATTTTCTTTTGTTGATGTGTAACACAAATTATTTGTTTTTCTTTCATTTTTGAACATAGATTAAGCCGTTAATATTGGTAAAAAGGGCATTTTTATTTCAATTGTTTTACATTTGTCATTTGGGGAGTCAATATGGCTCATTTTACATAAAAAAATTATCTGACCTTAATCTTTGTGTAATATGTTATTCTGGCCCAAACCACCAGGGACGGATCCAGCAGTTTTAAAGGGGAGGGGGGTCCAACTAAATGTCCTCATTCAAATGCATTGATCGTCAAAAAAAGGGGTCCCTCCACCGCTCTGGATCTGCCATTGAGCCACTATTAACTTAAACTGATCATATTTGATTTCATCATATAAATCTATATACATTTAGCTGCAAACTGCAGGAATCCAGTTTATCTTTAGGCAAGAATACCAATTATATTGGAAAACATTAATGATTTCAAAATTTTATTTGCACTCAATTTATAGTACTAGCATGTCCTCTTTTTATTTAAAATATTGAATTGTAAACAAATGTGATATCTTTTTACAAGTAGTTTTCATACCTCGGACGGACTTGTTATACCAAAATCTTTTGACCGCATCAATCTAA
Source organism: Mytilus edulis (assembly GCA_019925275.1). Classification (NCBI taxonomy): domain Eukaryota; kingdom Metazoa; phylum Mollusca; class Bivalvia; order Mytilida; family Mytilidae; genus Mytilus; species Mytilus edulis. Next base: position 58,538,778 of record CM034362.1, read on the forward strand.
ACTGACCTTATTTGCTCTTTCTTCCTGCAAATCTATATAGCTGCACAGTAATTCAGTTATAAAATTAGGTCAAGAGGGACTGTAATATACAAGTTACAGCAATATTAGAAAACAATGACCTCAAAATTTTGTTCACATGAATTTAAAGTGCTAGCATGACCTCTTTTTATTCAAAGTATTGAATCGTAAACAAATATCAGTAGTTTTCATACTTCAGACTGAGTCGTGTAATAAAACATTTTGACCGCACCAATCTAAACTGACCTTATTTGCTCTTTCTTTCTACAAATCTGCTTAGTATATAGCTGCACAGTAATTCAGTTATAATTTTAGGTCAAGATGGACTATAATATACTAGTTACAGCAATATTGGAAAACAATGACTTCAAAACTTTGTTCGCATGAATTTATAGTGCCAGCATATCCTCTTTTTATTCAAAGTATTGAATCGTAAACAAATATCAGTAGTTTTCATACTTTAGACTGAGTCGTGTAATAAAATCGTTTGACCGCATCAACCAAAAATGACCATATTTTCTTTTTTTTATGCAAGTCTATATAGTTGGACAGTACATCAGTTATAATTTTAGGTCGAGAGGGACTGTAGTTTATAAATAACTGCAATATTGGAAATCAACAACCACAAAAAAAATTTTCGCATTGATTGAGAGTGCCATCATTTCCTACTTTTATTCAAAATATCGCATCAGAAACAAACATCAGCTAGTTTTCACACCTCAGACTGACTCATGGAACAAAAATATGTGTAAAGGCAACAACAACCCAACCATAGAGCAGACAACAACTGATCACGATGGATTGTATAATTCAAATGACAGCGTGTCCTCTTTTTATTCAAAATATTGAATTGTTATCAAATTTCAGAAGTTTCGATATATCAGACTGAGTCGTTTTAATAACAAAATTATTTGACTGCATCAACCAAAACTGAACATATGGGACCTTTTATAGTTTGTTGTTCGGTGTGAGCCAAGGCTCAGTGTTGAAGGGCGTACATTGACCTATAATGGTTTACTTATTTTTAAATTGTTATTTGGATGGAGAGTTGTCTCATTGGCACTCACACCACATCTTCATGATCTTCCTATATCTATATATTCTTTATCATGTAAATATATATCATGTATATGGCTTCATTGTAAACCAATAATACTTCTAAGTCAGGACAGATATTGTATGATAAAGAGGACACCAAATTTTATCCACATCATTTTAGAGCGCCATTATTTCCTCTCTGTATCGATAATATTACTATTTAAGGAATGACTGTAATATTTTTTCTATGAAGAAATAACATAAAAAATTTGGTGCACACTGATAAATGCGCGTAGCGGGTTTTTTAACAGTGAGCACCACATTTTTTACGTTATTTCGGATAGACAGAAAAAATATTACAGTCATTTCTTATAATTTAATTCTAAATTTCATTTTTAATTAACAAAACGTTTAACCCTTGGCAAACTATAAAAAAAACGTTGATGATGTTACTTTCACATGACTAACTTATGTCTATGGGTGTTGATAACAAAATAAGGTCAGAAGACCCATTACATCCAAACTTAAATTATTAAATATTGAACCGTCACAAAAGTGACTTTTTAAGTCAGTATTTCATGATGTTTTTTTTAAACAAAACTATTTCATGGCATAATCCAACACTCACAAGACTGATTCATATACTTTATTTTAAAATGAAAAGTACATGTATGAGAAGTTCTCTTCTTGGAATAGTATACTGACTATACTGTTAATATATAATTTGAAGGCCAATTATTGGTTTTGTTTGTAGCCTAACGTCCAGTGGCAAATATTTCATTTATGTTCAGATCGAGTATATTTTTCAGACTTTCAGGACTCCCAGATATTATTCATAATCGTTATGAGTAAGTTTGGCAACGAGCTTATGCAAATGTACATAGTTTTTTTTACGTTTAATAACACTGATTTCATTAATCCCATAATCCATCCACTGTACAATTTTTGTTTGAACATTTGTCAAAACAGAATCCTAAATCATGAATGTAAATCCAAGGCAAACAAGGTAAATTAAGATTAAATTTCCATGAATTAAATGCAGAGTTATATTTATGAAGAGACTGTTAAAAACGGGGAACCAAGAAACGTAAACAATGATGTTTCATTTGCAATCTTATAAAAATATTTCTCCGATGAGTTGGATAACCTCCTATCCACTTCGATATTTGTACATGTAAATTTTGATCGGTAAAAATATATATAGTAAAGTAATTGGAGCTGATTTTTTCTTCTAAATTCTAAAGTGCCCTTTCGGCAGTGACGTCATTTAGAACTGTTCTTCAGTCCTGACTGATTTGGTCAGTTCTGCTGACAGTTCTACAGTTAGAACTGATTTGGTCAGTTCTACCTAGAACAGTTTTAGACAGTTCTACCCTAGAACTGATCCTGACAGTTCTACCTAGAACTGATTTAGTCAGTTCTACCTAGAACTGATTTAGTCAGTTCTACCTAGAACTGATCCTGACAGTTCTACCTAGAACAGTTCTAAGGTAGAACTGTTCTAGCTAGAACTGTTCTAGGACAGGTTAGAACAGTTCTATGACAGATTATTCTGACAGTTCTAATGAGAGGTTAGAACTGATCTCCACTGTAATTTCATGTGGTTTCTTCTTGTATTCGAAGGAAACAATAGTGTGTGCACTCGATTATGCTTTCAAGCAACCGTTGCAAGTAACCGTTGGTACGAAAGGTTTATAGTTAAGAGTTATTTCCCCGTGAAACTACATAGATACAAAGAAGCTAAATTACAAGACAAATTTTAAACTTTATAAATTTTGTTTGTAATAAGTTTATGTATCATTGTAAAATGTTAAAGTTTTGTATTTATTTTGGTAAGTTTTTAGAAAACATGATCAAATAAAATTAATTTGAACAAAATAAATTGACCTTAATAACAAAAGAAAAATGACAAAACTAATATAAAACCAAATCGTTGTTCAGTCTGTACGCGTGAGGTCTAAAACCCTTGTCGATGGATATTGAATTAAGATTAAAAAAAAAAAGTACAGGGAGACATACTTTATAAAATTAATACTCTGTTACAAAAAACCGAAGGTGTCAAAACGGTTTGATTTCTAATTATTGTACTGATTATGTATGTCATTATACTTTTAAATAACATTGCCTTGTGATAATTTTGTGTTATATGTAATATAGCTGTTGTATATATATGTTGAAGAATTAAATAAAAAAAAAAAAAATCAGACGTCCGGAAAGAAATTATAAAAAATACAAGGTCGTTTATATCTTCAATTTGAACAATTATGCATAGAGATATGGCTGATATCGTATTTACTTGACATCCTTCCTTTTTGGAGAATTATCTTTACCGTCGGGTTTAAAGTTTGTCTTTATAAAAAAAAACCTCATAAAATCAATATGCGCTATAAATTTTAGAAACATGCCCTTTTTATTAACACAACTGTTCATATATCTTTTTCGCAGTAAGCCGAGAGAGAAAACTCAGAAAAACTGGAGTTAACTATTTTAAGCAGTATCGTATGCATGATACTAGTACATATAAACCTGAACATATTACATAGAAACATTTACCAACCGATGAAAATGATCCTTAATTTTGAGTGACTGTCCATAAATCAGTTGTAAATGGTGCAAAAGACATTATATAGCAACATAGTATTTTCCGTACAACATTACGAAGAGTTAGAAAGACATATTCATATTGCATTAGACTAAGTGTAAATATAGCGTCAAATTATGTCCGTTATCAGTGAACAAAATACGCTGTGTTGTATGAAGTTTTTTTTGGCAATGCTGTACGACAAAAAGATTAATGGATGGATATTGGTTTAACATTACCCCTCGTAGATTATATTATACTACTCCCAGGCACGTGCAATACACAATTTTACTCGCGACAATATTTACAAATATTAATGTAATAACAATATCTAGTGACATAATAATAATAAGCGAACACGATGAAGTAACATCGTGATGATAAATATTTCGACTCAAAAAATGGTTTTCGTTAGTGTCATAAAATTTATATTTATTCTTTAAGTAATTAATATAATCAACAATTTTATTAAAAAGTTCAGTGACAAAATATAAGGAAAATGATTGATCGATGGTTTTACAATGTGTGTTGCGTTTTATGAATAAATGTTGCTCCAATGATCGAAAAGATAACTTAATTAATAAAAATTTATTTTAATGAGAAATCAACACAATTTTGAACTCATTTTTGCCATAAGCCCGTGTACTAGTTTAGTGACGCATCCAGAACTTTTCATAAAAGGGGGGGCGCTCCATCCATGCTTCAGTGATTCCCTATATAATCAACCAAATTTTTGCCACGAAAAGGGGGGGGCGGGCCCCAAGCCCCCTCCTCCTGGATCCGTCTATGTAGTCATTAACGACACCAGTAAGGTACAAGTAAGATATAATTAATAAGTAGTTTCTAATTATTCCAATTTATATTTGAGTATTAGAAAACATTCTTTATTCTAATCCTTTTCTTAATATATACAGAAAACAAAATCATAGCCATACAGAAACGCAAATCTATTTTTAAAATATAAAGGTCGAGGCAACTCAGTTCCAGTAAGGACTGTTTGATTCATTCTCTTATGCACAAAATAAGTTTTATCGTATAAAATCACGTGCAAGGTTTTCTAGAATCAGAAAAATCGTAATAAAATAAAAGATTAAGGTTTTTATCACTGATATGCAATTTTGTTTCTTTATTTTCATCATGATACATACAATAATCTCATGCATTAAATTAAACCTCCCAAACAACACCAACGGTTGTGTTACGTACCAACCGTACCTGATACGTAGCAAATCTGGAAACCTCTATTAATCCGACAGCCTATTGGTCCGACAACCAATTAGTCTGACAACCCAATAGTCCGACAACACATTGCTCCGACAGCCCAATACTCCGACAACCTATAATTCCGACACTTATCAAGTCAAGTATCAGGATATCAGGGTAAAATAAAATGTGTCTGTCTGTATTATTACGTTTATATTTGTAATAACATATTTTAAGAAATAACTCCGTATATATAATACAAGGCTAAGGTAGTTCGTATACTTTCAATGTTAATTCTCAATTCGAAATCTGCATATAGAATAAAACAGAAAATAATATTTTATTTTCCAAATTAAAGGATCTATGTAAATCAACAACAAGCATTGATGGCGCGAGCTACTGATGATACCCTGCCCAAATATTTCGGTAGATAGAAAGTTTTTGAGTTGTGAATCTGAAAAAGCATTACACAGTATAACTGACTTATATAAACCTTGAAGTTAAATATCAGAAATCATGGTATTGTAGTACCTGAGAAAAATGTGACAAAAGTTTTCAACTTGGCTGTCATGTAATGAGTAATGAGTTTGAAAAAGCATCACACGATATAACTGACTTCAATAAACCTTTCAGAAATCCTTGTAATGTAGTTCATGAAAAAGATGCAACGAAAATAGTTATGGGACGGGCGGCGAACTGACGGATGGACGGTTGGACGGACGGACAGACAGAGATAAAACAGTATACCCCCACTTTTTCGAAGCGGCGACCAGTCTAATGATTGTGTCAACATTAAGACATTACAATACTAATATGATATAATTATATTTATAGCACTATAAGCCTCAGTCACAATCGGAGCTAAGACAAAATATAAAAAAAAATACGTATTAATATCAATTAACAGTCAGTATCCAGACATGTACTACATTATTCAAAAGAACTAACGATATGATCCTCATTTTTTTCTCCATAATAGTAAAGTTTTCTTGTGTTCACTTCGAAATTAATCATAATTGTCTAACGTTTTAAAGTTCTGATATGTGCTAGAAATATGGCGAAAGAATTCCTCCCTCAAATTATAATGAAGTGAGCATTCGATTGAAAAATGACGCTCATCCTAAACTTTATCAGCTGTACAATACGATTTTTTGAGTATTTAGCATTTTCAATTCTTCATGTAATGGAAGAGCACCGATTCTGAATTAACATATAAATTACCTTTCTTAAAATCAATGATATCTAAATATGTTTCTTCTTGAAACCAATTTTTAAATGAAAAATAAGTTTCCCACAAAACACATATTACTAAGTTTTTACAATTAAACAATTTGACAAAGACACAAGGACAAGAATGTCACACATTGTCTTATTCTACTAGTTTGTTATTGTCTTTTATGCTGCACTCGTTCTACTTGAGCAGTCAAAATGCGTTGACTGTATATTTCTATGACATATACAGTCACTGACCCGATATCACTTTTCCTTATGCATATTTAGATAGAAATTGCCGAAATATTCATGTCCGTCATATTTGTTTTTCGTAATAAGTTTTGTTGTAAATCATCATGCAGTCCTGCATCTCCACCAATCATTAAAAAAGAGGCATATCTTTCTAGAATTTAAAATAATCTTAGGATACAAAATCGGTCTCCCAACAAAATATTGAGTGTCATCTCTCGGATTATGTCTGAACGATCGCTATTAGAAGTGCTACATGTACTGTCTCCGTATTTCGTGGATTCTCATTCCCGAACATGATACCGTATTCATGATTGATCATGATTGGAATTGCTCATCTTTTCTGAGCACATATTTCGTCCTATTTGTCTTCTTATTTTTTAGGTTCTGGGTACGTATTTGTCTCCGTTTGTTTTTCTAATTTTGACTGACGCTATTTTATCCCATTATTTCTGCAACAAAATAAATTTAAATAAAACTCAGATGAGTGATACAAGGAGAGAAAGTGTTGCGACCAAAGAGGGCGGGTAGTGTTTTCCAACTCCGATGTATTATTTATTTATGTAGTTCATAGTGGGGGAACCTCACTCCCCTGATACGCGAAAAGGGGGATTCGAAAATCTAGTGAAAAGAAGGTAGATCAAGACACACATGCAAGAAATAGCGAGCTAGAACAGCACAGACTGATAGTAGACACACAAACAACGAAATATAAAGATAAATAAAGTAACTAGACACGCAAAACGAAAGAGGGGTGAGGTTAAGGACTGAGCAGTTGCTATAATCATGAGTATCAACTCCAATATACTGAGACAAAATTAATGTCCGCATGCAAAAAATAATTGGAATCAAAACGGACAACCACAAATATCAGAGAGCGGAGTTGGTTTTTTTTTTTTTAGAGAAAATTTATCCATACACTAAGAAAAACGCATATTGTCGGAATAATGGGCTGTCGGAGTAATGGGTTGTCGTAATAATGGGCTGTCAGAATAGTACATGTTGTCGGAGTATTGGGCTGTCCGAATAATGGTTGTCAGACTAATGGGATGTCACCATTTTTTTTACCCTCCCCCTTTTTTCCAATATCCGTTATTTTTTCGTTTTCTATTTTAAAATTCACTCTCTTTAGTAATATATCCGTGACCGCTGTGGATAGTAAACTTGGAATTGATAGTAAATAGCAAAACCAAGTAATTTGTAGTGTATTTATGTTCTAATGACACGTACAGACAGACGCGAAAAAAATAAATAATACGAAAGTGAGAAAACGAAAATTAACAGATTTTGGAAAAAAAGGGTAGGGTAAAAAAATGTCCTGTACCCAAGTACCTATGCTTCCTATTAAAGCAATAATTTGAGAAATATATATTAAGGGTTATACTAATATGTGAATATTATGAGTCCAGGTAACTCGATCAACTTGATTTGTACGTATGAAAAATTATATTTATTATCTGGTCATGTCCCGCGTTTTTTTTTGTAATGTTGTTATAATAACAGTGTAAGTTAAGACCAAAAAGTAGACCAGGAAAATACTTTATTATCTTTACTAGTTAATTTCTGGAGATCATGTGTCTGTCATTTATTCTGTTATTCACATCTTTTAAACAATTATATTATATACGCATCATATCAATCTATCAATTAGAATACATTATTTTATTTGGCTTAATAACATATTATTGGTATTTAGTGCGACCGTGCACCTTTCGGTTGTCTCGAGTGTTTTCTATTATAGCAATGTTTAAGCAGTAGGGGGAAACAACTCTATTACTAAAATGGAAGCGCCATCTTGATGCTAGGAATGGTCTTTTTCTGTATACGAAAAGGTTGATTTAGCGGATCGTACATATCAGAATGACAAGTAAGTCAGCCACATAATATTTTAAGAACATGAGCTTGCGATCTATCTATATGACAATAATAATCGCACCGAAATAACTATCTAAATCAGACGATCAAAAAGTTGTGCTATAGAAAATTATTGAAAGGAAATCGCAAGGTACTTGCGATTTCAACTTTTTTCAAGAAAATGAAACAAATAGTTTAACTATTCATTTTTTTACATAATATCCTGTATACATGGTGTTTAAAGTTCTACTACTCGATATTGGAAGACAAAAAATAAATCAAACAACAAAATAACGAGTTTGCAGTTGCATGTTGACATTGTTGTTGTTCTAATCAAACACCACGTCAGAAAATATTTACCACACCTGAGATGTGACAGAGTTGTCAAGCCACAACTGGAGATTTGGAAATTTTCAGCTGGAGTTTGGGCCTCATAACTGGAGATTTTTTATCGACCTTTTTATCAACATACGCAAGATTTTTTTGTGTGTGTTTAAACTGCATATCTTCCTTTTTTGTTAAAACACAACAATGATTCCACACCTTCAAGCACCTACATAGCCATTTTTACTTAGTAAAATCAAGGATTTGTATAGATAGACTCTAACTTTGGTAAAATAGATAAGGGGGGTTCAAATATTTGTTCATCATAATTTTATATCATGTATATAGTTCAAGATAAAGTTATCAGCCATCATACATTGTTGGCAATAAGTAAATATGCTTTGACCACATAGGCAACTTTTGTACCCCTACTGAACATGTTTGTAACAGAAGGTGTTAAATTGATAAAGTTGTGAGCTTTCTGTTGGGTAGCTGTCTCCATATTTTAGGTCAAGTAATTAGGGACACCATAGTCAGCTTTGCATGAAGTGTAGTAAGCATGGTCATGACTCTTGGCACTGGACTTTCACATTTTTTTGTTTTGGCTAGATACTGTGTCTTCTTTAATTTGATGCTGGGGTACATGTATTTGGTGATAACATACAGTTTGCATTTTGTGAAAAAATAAGACAAACACACTTATTTAGGTGTTCCATTGGACAAGATAGAAGACATATCATATTTGAGTTGATTTTATTGTCTTTGAGGTTTAATATAAACTAAGTCTGTTCCATGTTTTCAACAGCATCAAAATTTATGAAAGTCGATGTTTATATAACACTGTTCCATTGTCAGAATCACTTTTAATCATCCAGACATGTTTATTTAACTAGCTAGTTGATAACTAGGTTAATGTCAATCATCTTTTATTGTTGTATATACAGTCTAATCCTTAACACCTTCATTGATTACTCCAGGCTATTTTCTTATTGCGTAAACCCCTGAGGGTTTACGCAGTATATATTGGACGAGTGATGTAGTCTTTCGGAACACCGGATGTTATTCGGAACACTTCTGTTCTTTATATGACCACCTTTCAAATACATGCGCAATAGCTATGACCAACTTTTAAATGCATGCGCAATAGCTTTCCTAATCTGTTGAATATGCATTAGCATCTTAAGTTGCTATTAGAGATATTTTACGTATGATCTGAAATTTATTATGATATAATATTTTCTTACACACGATTACAAGCTGCTAATATTAACCTACATGCGTAGTATTTTAATTAGTCAAACGATGTAACCAGCTGTGTTTAAATATGAGATAAGATTTCATGTAAACAATGCGCTTTATATTCTGAACGAGAATAATTAAAATAAAATCTTTAGAAAGAGTTTTAGTAGCATTTTAATTTAGATTTTACGTTTAGTGAAGATGTACATGTTGTAAAAAGCAAGCTATTTATTTTTTTATACTGAAATTAAAGGGAAGTCTTTCAGTATATGATTAAATTACAGTTATTTTTTGGGTTAAATATTGCAACTTTAATAAAAAAAAAAAATGGGTATTAAAAATAAATTTGAATAGATATTGAAAATGAAAATATAAAATATTTTAACGAGAACAATTAAAAATAAAATCTTTAAAAAAAGTATTAGCACTTTTTTAAAATTTTACGTCTAGGATAGACCAAGGACATGGAAATATAATCATAAATACGTACGTGCCTCAAAAAGGTGTAAAAATGAGGATTTAAAAAAAAAATTGAAAATAACGTTAAAATTAATTATGAAAATTATGTCCGTAGTTATTTTTACTTTTTTTAAAAACAAGGAGGTCACATAATGTCCTCTGAATCCTTTTCGATATTAAAATGCGACTGATAAGTATAGATATTCAATATGAAGGGAGAAAAATGACCGTGACTGAAATCTAAATTTAAAACTTATTTTAAAAAAATACACATTTGACCATCCAGATGTAAGAAATAATACTTCAAGCAATGAAACAACGAATCAAATGTGCCGCTTTAATAACGACTGATAACCTAAAAATGAATCATGCATGCATTTTTAGCAGACTTAACTAGGTCGGACGGCGATAAGATATCGCCTGAATATAAAAAAGAAGCTATGGTTTGATGTCAATGAGACAACTATCTACAAGAAACCAAAATAACACAGAAATGCAAACTATGGGTCACCGTACGGCCTTCAACAACAGACAAAGCACGTACCGCTTAGTCGGCTATAAAAGGACCCGAAATGACAATGTAAAACAATCAGTTAAAAAAGAAAATTAACAAAGTCCATATCATCGTATGCGAAACTTAGTTGCTCACCAGAGGAACGCTGCGCAAGCGTTTAAACCCGCGTTCCATAAGTTTGAAGTACGTCGAAATGCAAAGGTATACGCTTGGTGAACGCTTTTACTTCAGGAAAATTTCAATGGAACATACAAAATTTCATTCAGCTCAAGCGTTTGTCAAGCGTATACCTGTAAACTGCACGCACATAATATACACGCTACACGAGCGTTGAAAACGCTACAGATAAGTTTGAGACACGTTAAGGGCACATTGCATACAAAAATACTTGTCGCCTTAAAGCTTTCATTCAGGAGAAGAAGTTCGATACGGGTGAAACTTCATCAAACCTACAGAAGATATTACACCCTCTCCAACCACTGGCATGCAACATGGGACTAGACATAGAAGTACAGGAACTAATCCCATTAGTTTGAGCTGTACAAGATCTACAAAAATATCCCGCCTGCCTCAAAGGTGCATAGGATCGACCATGGTCCAGCACTAATGATACAAGTACCAACCAGAGTTACAATGACATGGTAGTAAGTCTTTAAAGGCCACTGAGAGGCCTCCAAAAATGAAAATCAAAGCGCTGTAAGCGCTGAAGGCAGTTAACCAAAAACCAAGGCAACCGTAATTATGAAAACTGTGGCAATGTTGCCTCAACATTAAACAGTCATATATATTACATTCATGTTTATCTAATGATTTATTTATTAAGGCAAATAATTTATATGTTATCAAGGTTTCAAAAGCAATGCATATATCAATGTATATTTTTCATGGTGAGTCTGCAGTGGTACAAGTTCCCAATGATTGCAGTTGTTCTACTTGGTAGTTAACCTTGGTTTTATTTGACTGCTAGAAGTTCAATTTGACGTAGTATGAACATGTAATAGTATGAATGGACTGGTTTACCTGGAAAGAAAACTGAGTTTGTGTTCTATAGTACAAAAGTTATGAGACACGAATCAGACAAATGTTCACTACAACAGGGATCAAAGATGAGGTCTGACTGACTTGCCCATAGTAAATGTAAATGATTTGTTATTTTGTCCCATACATATGAATATATATAATTTAGGGGTGGGGATCTCAACGGTTTTCAAGTTCTCAAACAGGTAGGGGTAGGCAGAGGATTTAGGGAAAAAATTTGGTTGCTTATATAGGGAATCACTGAAGCGTGACTGGAGTAGGCCCCTCTTAGGTCAGTCAGTGGGCCCCACTTGTGAAAATTTCTGGATCCGCCACTGGGGGTAGGGTGACCCTAGGGACTTCCCCTACATTTCATTTTATTTGTTATATTGTCCCATACATGAATATATACGGTTTATGGGTGGGGATCTCATTGGTTTCCAAATTCTCAAACAGGAAGGGTAGGGTGACCCAAGGGACTCCCCCTATATTTCATTTAATTAGTTATATTGATCCATACATGAATATATATTGTTTTGGTGTGGGGATGTCGACCGTTTCCAAGTTCTCAAACAGGAGGGTTGGGATGACCACAGGGACTTCCCTTATATTTCATTTGATTTGTTATATTGTCCCATACATGAGTATATATGGTTTAGGGGTAAGGATCTTGACCATTTCCAAGTTCTCAAACAGGAGGGTGAACAGTGACCTCAGGGACTCCCCCTATCTTTCATCTGATTTGTTATATTGTCCCATACATGAAAATATATGGTTTAGGGATGGGGATCTCGACCATTTTTAAATTCTAAAACAGGAGGGTGGGGTGACCCCTAGCGACTCTTCCTATATTTCATTTGATTTTTCATATTGTCACAAACATGAATATATATGGTTAAGGGGTGTGGATCTCGACCGTTTCCAAGTTCTCAAACAGGAGGGGGTGGGGTAACTCCAGGGACTCTCCCTATATTTCATTTTTTATTTATTATATTGTCCTATACTTGAATATATGCAGGGGCAGATTCAGACGGGGGAGGGTTGCTGGCTTGCACCCCCCTTAAATTTGCAAAGCATGGGTTGTTCTCAGCTTAATAAAGAAAATTCCGAAAAATTTTACCTCAATTTTTTTTTTAGCCTCGCTCTGCTCGGCGAAAATTTAAGTTTGCACCCCTCCTAACCTAAAATCCTGGTTCTGCCCCTCATATGGTTTAGGGGTGGGGACCTCGACCGTTTCCAAGTTATCAAACAGGAGGGGGTAGAGTGGCCCAAAAAATGCCACCTATATATCATATGATTTACTTACATTAAGGTATATATAATATAGTTGCATTATTTGTGAAAATAAAGAATGAAACTTTCAGCTACTTTAATTGACCCTTCAAAATTGAGAAAAAAACAAATAACCCCTCGAAATTGCAGTAATATGTTTACACTTTAAAAGCATCTCACATGCATTATCGTCATTTATCATTTATAAAGAAAATTTAGACTGTGACCATGAACATGTATATTGTTAGATATACTGTTCCCAGCTGTCACGTTGTATTGGATTTTTAAATTAAAATTTATCAAAAAGTAATTTTTAGTTTCTGAATAAAATATTTTTCTGCTTTTTCTTTCTTTTACATATATCTTTCGGTTTACAATACTAGTGTTTTTATTCATTTACCATGCATAGATGTATTTTTTCACCTGCTTGGATTTATTTTGTAAATGATCGTCAAACCCGGAATTACCCTTATCCGCTTCCGGTATCGGATCCAATTTTGTAAAATTTTGTCTTCACGGCCGCCATTGTTATGTGTTTACAATGTTGTTTTTGTCAATTAGATACGATTTTACTCGAATTTATACAATATTTGTCGGCGATTTTCTGTATAAAGCTAGCGGTTGAACAAAATGAACATCGCCGTCATGAATACTAATGATAAAAACAAGTTTTTAGCTCGTTTAATTGGAGACTTTGGTGAACATGGTGAAAAGGTTTGCAAAGTAATTTCTTATTTTCTTTCAAATGTAAGGAGACTACGTCAGGCGTAGCTAGAAACCAACTATCCTAGTCGAAATTCCGCTTGCAAAAGTGGAAGGTCTCGGACCACCCCCTTATTTGCACACCTGCCTCCAAATTGAAAAGCTACGAAAATTTCTTTTTCTAATTTGAAATTGCCGCCAACAGCATGAACAGTTGAATTATATAATAGACTACTGACGTAGTTGTACTACGTATTGATGACAAACAATATTCCTACGACTTTTGTCATTTGGGAAATCTAAACTGCTTGTCTTAAGAGATTTTTGGCGATTAAATATTTCATGCAATTGTTCTTTGACATCTTAGTTAAAAGCACAAGTCATAATGAACTACACAAGGATTTTTAATAAGCACTACTTCCTATGTGTAACTTTAAAACTTTTGGATAAATCGACGATCATTTAAGGCTTTTCTGGTCATTTTTTTTGTAATCCAGAATAAAAAGTATTAAAAAAGTGTTAAATTAGTTATATATAACATAGTAACAAACTAGATAATAACAATGGCAAGTATTTCAGGATTTATTGGGTAGAACACAAATCTAGGGTGCTCGCATAATGCAGCTTAACTGCATAAAAAAAACTATTTAGTCGGCTATTAAATGCCCCGACCTTTAAGATTTAAAAATAAAAATCAAACAAAACTAAACAGCCTTTAATGATTGATAACAAAATTATTTACGAAAAAAAACTTGACCGACATGAATTATGAGCAACAACCACTGTACTACATGTTCCTGGCTTTAGAATGGACATTGGTACATAAACAATTTGGTGGCCATAAACCCAACCCTCCCAAATGGACCAAACCTTAAGGACAACACATCGCAAGAAAAAACTGTAAAATATCAGTTGTAATTCGCGTCCCTAAAAATATGGGTACGGTGCACAATAATCACTTACATAAAACAATAGACACAAATCACTGAAATAATCGCACTTACCGAAAGCTATTTCAAAGCTAGTAAACATGTAGACGAACCAGTGGACATAGACGGACTGGTAAACGTGTAAACAGACGGGCGAATGTGACAGACTTATTTACAAACATTACCATATAGACAGACCTGCAGTTGGGAATGTAGAAAGACTAGGAGAAACACTTAGGTACGCTTTATGCACACCCAATGCACGCTTTATGCTGGTTGTGCACACGATACAGATATAATTGACAGGTTGAATGCATCGAAATTACTAGCGTATTGGTAGCGTGCATGGTTTTTTTTACCACCGCCGACGTTCGTCGGATCTATACGTTGATGTGTGAAGCCGGTATTACATTAAGTAAACAGGCTATGTCAGTTTCTAATTCTTATGCACAACAAAAGTAATATAAGACAATACACCTTTATTAAACAATTATCTAATATATATATATAATGCCAAACACGCATTTGGGTTTACGATTGCATTTCTTTTTTTAAAGAAAGCAACTTGTTTACCTTTTTGACACAAATTCCATTACAGGAAACTTCCGATTTTCTCGGACTTTTCCCATATCAATTTAGAGTTTCTCGGACTTTTTCCCTGTCTGTATCTATTTTGTAAACAGAAATGTCTACTGAAATTTTTTCGCGATTGACATTTTCAAAAAGCGGAAGATTTCAAATTTTAACGGGAGGGACGGAAGAGGGTCTGAAAAGCGGGAGATTTTAACTCCCGCCGGAAGAATCACATGTATGCCACACAGTCATGACGAATCCAAGATATAGTTCCTACTTTAAGTGTTGGCAGAATGTAAGTGAATAACATCCTGAATTTAATATAATTTGCATTTCTTGATAAACATATAATATAAATAAGTATTTTTTTTTAAATGTACCATGTTTGTACTCTCAGTCATTGTTTGATTGTCTGGTCAGTTTTTAAATTGTTGTATTGCACATGGTAAGCATATTTGCTCATTTTATAAAGGAAACCATAGATGTGGTAGGGTTGCCAATGAGACACCTCTCCACAATGACACATAAATTATAACATTTCTACATGTATATATGTCAATATATAGTATTGTACAGCCTACAACAATGACCAAAGCCCATACAGCAGTCAGCTATAAGGCAGCAACCATTTGATTTTCTGGGGGGGGCTATGGTTTTTTTTGGAAAAAAAAGTTTGTTTCCAGTTTTTGGAGAAAAAAATAATTTGTTTTTGATTCTGAGAAAAAAAAATTGTTTGTTTCACCCTCAGCTGCCACTATATGTAATGCTAAAGTTGAAAGAAAAAAATTGTTTTCGACTTGTCGCGAAAAAAATAGATTGTTTTTCGCCGCAGGCGAAAAAAAAAGTTTGCACAGAAAAAAAAAACCATAGCCCCCCCCAGAAAATCAAATGGTTGCTGCCTAAAAGGCAGAAAAATGACAAATGTATAACAATTCAAGTGAGAAAACTAAATAACTTATGTAACAGAAAAAGCAAAACAACAAATATGTAACACATCAACAAATGACAATCAATGAATTGCAGACCTCTGACTTGGTAATCAGCTCGTTGATTGTGGCCATTATCAGGCAGAAGCAGAAGGGAAAGACACATATACATGTACATACAGAATGTGGCGGGGTTAAACATGTTAGCTAGATACCAACCCTCCCCTAACCTGGGACAGTGGTGTTACAATACAGCATTTATAAGAAGGAACTATAAAAAACTTGTTGAAAAAGGCCTAAATAAGTTAATAAGTATTCTTTATTTGAAGTCAGGTTGCATTCAGTGATATTGTTGGCTTTTTCAAAACTACCTCTATCCTTTTTTATTGGGAAAATATGCGAAATTTACATCAAATTGGGAAATTTATAATAAACCATGAATTTGACTGAAACTTCAAATTACAGACCCCTTTTCAGGATCAGTCAAATCCTGCTTTGAAATAAGACCCCTTTTGTCAGTAATCATAAATGATACATAAAAAGACCCTCATATCTGCACGTATGGTCATATTAGGCATGAAAAATGTATTAACAAGTGTCTTTCAGTTTGTATTCATGCACAATTACTACTATATATGACTGCACTGTTTGAGAAAAAAGTTGTCTTTTTGGGAATAATTTTAAGCCATTTTTTTCAAATTGGGAATCTTCTCCAGGGGAAAAAGCCTTTCTTCTCCACTAATTTAAGGCAAACAATATCACTGGGCATTATGCTTATATATACATGTATATAAATATTTAATAATAACAAGGACCATAAGCTCTTAATTAAAGCTCTTTAAAGGATTATGTACCCTTTTGCTAAACATTGAAATTTCCAAGCCTTTGTACTCTAATATTTGACCATTCTATGCTATATAGATAGAGCATTAATGCATGCAATGATTTCTTTTATAGTACAAGTTTATAAATCAAAATACTGGTTACAACAAATGTAAATATGAACCAATTCAAGTACATCTTCTAATGTGCCCTCTACTTTCAGAGTGACTCACCAGGTTTTTTGGAATGTAAAGGTTATTCAGTATATATAAAAAAAGAAGATGTGGTACATGTATGATTGCCAATAAGACAACTCTCCTCAAAAGACCAAAATGACACAGAAATTAACAACTATAGGTCACTGTACAGCCTTCAACAATGAGCAAAGCCCATATGGCATAGTCAGCTATAAAAGGCCTTGAAATGACAATGTAAAAAACTCAATCAAAAAAACTAATGGCCTTATTTATTTTAAAAAATGAACGAAAAACAAATACATGTATGCAACACATAAACGCACGACAACCACTTAATACAGGCTCCTGACTTGGGACAGGCACATACATACATATAGTGGCTGGGTCAAACATGTTAGCAGGATCCCAACCTTTTTGTAAATAACAAATTAATCATTGCATCCCATTATCCCATTTTGTATTTTATGCAATAAAACATTAAATAATATAGCTGCTTTGAAAGGAGTTTCCCCTTGGGTTACATGATCTTACATGTATGAGTGCAAAATGAAACATCTCTTATATTGATTATCTTTGCTGTTTTGACATGTTTGATATTATTGCACTAAGAAAATTCCCCTTTTTTTTTCTTCAAACCTTTAGATGTTCAGTGTTGTAGATGCTGTTCAGTTTGCAGAGGTATTTGAAATGGAAAAAAGAAATATATATGAACATACATTGACTGCTTTGAACTTAAGGTGTAAGTACATTGTATATATATGATATAATTATTAGATAATCAGCTTATCAGTGAATGTAAAAACATTTATTAGAGTTCAATATTTCAGTTAAAGTCACATTTTTTTTAAATTTGTGTATAAAGCAAGGCAAATGTAAAAGATAGTTTGTTGATAGTCATGATAGTACATTACTCATCTTACAATATCATACTTCTAGAAAATCACAATTTTATTGGACTGTTTTCCCCTGTTGAATATACAATTGATATTAAAATTAATCATCATTAACACAAGAAAATTGTATCTTTAGAGGCAGATTTAGGGGCAGTGGGCTGAACCTCCCCCTTTTTTTGTGCGAAAAATTTGGTTGATTATATAGGGAATCACTGAAGCATGACTAGAGTGGGCCCCCTCTGATGACTATTTATGTATATGCTTATGATCTTTATATAATAACATACTGTTACACATTTTGTTTTATTCTTGATTTATATTATCCTATTATCTATATGATTCTTCTCTTTTGTAGGTAAAAATGAGTTACATGTGCCAAAAAATATGTTGAAAATTTGAAAACTGTTAACAAGAGCATCAACAAATAGAAAAAAGAATAATACCAGGTCTAGACTTTTGTGGCTGCATGCAATTATTTCTAAAATACCAGGAAAAAAGATGTAGCTGCACAGCAGACACCCCAGATCATAAAATTGCATGTAAAAAAGGAAAGCATTCCTTTTCATAGAATCAAAGAATATTTTTAACCAAGTCGAGATGTTATTAGACATGTTATTATATATATACTATATATTAGTATTTACAAATATAAGAAGAATGTGTGACTATGTCATGTGACATGTATGCTGAGAATATTTTAATGTCACAAAGTTATGAAATGGATAAATGAAATATTGTCAACCATTTAAATAAAACAGACAAGCTCACATAAAAATCAACAGCCTATGTGAAAGTTCAACTTCAAAGTTAATAAAATTGTTTAGATTTAACATACCATATATCCAAAAGTACAGAATTGCCTTTGTCAGAAATTTTGTATGTTTAATAGAATGATAGTTGTAGCTTTTATTTTCTTGGAACTGTTTCAATATAAAATAGGGAGATGTGGTATGATTGCCAATGAGACAAATTTCCACCAGAGACCAAAGTAAATGTTAGAAAATACAAGTCACAGTTATGTTTGACATTGTGTAGCAATATATGAAAGACACAAAGATTACAGAGTGTAAAATAATTCAAACAAGATAACCAACTATCAATGATTCCTCTTAAACCAGCCAACTCACTGAAACTAAACATAAAAGCCAATTAAAGTCATATTCACAATAGGTACTATTTTGGGTCAACAGGGAATTCAAAATACCATCAAAGGCAATGAAAGTCAACATGAAAACTCAATAGCTATAGTAATTAATTTTCATCTACACTGTTACTTTTGCATGGGTACAAATCAAGTACTGTAAAATACAGATACATGTACCTAAATATTACAATAATTTAAAGTAACACAATAGTACTGAAAATTAAAAGTAGAACTACAGATTTTTTGTACAAGAATAGTACCTATGCAAAAGTAGCTGTGTAGGTTTAATACACATGGTTTCAGTTTTAAAGAATATATGAAATGGAATCAAATCTTACAGGAATATTCAGGCTGCCCAACACTTGAAAATTTGTTCTCTGCTTTGCAACATTGCAAAGATTTAACCTGATGATAAAAATTTGGAAATTGAGCTACAAAATGCATATCATACATAAAGTATTATTTGTGACTTCATATTTGAAAGAGTTCATCAAAATGATAGCAATAATTAATGGAACTAAATTACTGCTACCTTATTGAATTTGTTATCCTTGATTTTGTGTATTTGTATGCAATATGCTATGCCCCAGCAGAGACATATATTCCATTAAAAAGTAGTTAGCTGGTTTGTATTCTGTAATTATTGGAACACAAAAATATAAAAGAATGAGTCGACAGGAAATAAAGCAAAGTGGGGAATACAGTTTAACAAACTATGTTGATAGTGCTCCTAACATGCATCTGCCTGCTGAGATAACACAATTGAAATCCATGCCAAGAAAACCAACAAATAATTCGACTGCCTATTTCCTCAAATAAAAAAAATAGACACAATGAACCCAGTGAAATCATTAGCAGATCCAGGGAGTTTTCCTGTGCTCGGAATTCCTTTTCAAAATGACTGGATCCTCGCCTGGAATATATCACAGGTTGTGGTCAAAAGATAATGCTATCTTGTTTATTAAATATTTTAAACATGCAAGAAGAATAGATGGTACAGTCTGTGTTTTAGTTAGATGTATTTCTATTTGTATCCATCTGATGATTTGAGTCTTTTCAAACTGATTTTAATGGTTTGTTCTTATATTGGAATATTCTACCATAGCCAAGGTTAGGGGAAGGTAGGCGCCTATGTTTCATATTTGTTTTGTACATTTCAGTGGCGGATCCATGATTTTTCACAAGTGGGGGCCCACTGACTGACCTAAGAGGGAGCCACTCCAGTCACGCTTCAGTGATTCCCTATATAAGCAACCCATAGGCGGATCCAGGGGGGGGGGCGGGACCTATATATAGTTGTTAATTTCTTTTTCATATTGGTATCTTGTGGAGAGTTGTCTCATTGACAACCATTCCACTTGACTTTGTGTTTGTCAAGCCTACCTTTTGTATCAAAAGCGAGAAAGCGATCCTACATTTCGTCGTCGGCGGTGCTATGTCCACAAATGTTCACTCTTTGGTTAAAGTTTGTGGAATTTTAATAACTTTCTGAAACTGTTTTCGATTTCTACCAAACTTTGAAGGAAGCTTGTTTATGATGTAAAGAAAGTCACCATCCAGAATTCAATTTTGAAAAAAAGGGTAATCCGTATTTTACTTATAATTAAATGGACTTAGTTTTTCTGCCAGTTATCATTTCATTCACTCTGGATTTTTATGCCCTACCTACTATAGTAGAGGGGCATTATGTTTTCTGATCTATGCGTTCGTCCATCTGTCCGTCTGTTCCGCTTCAGGTTAAAGTTTTTGGTCAAGGTAGTTTTTTTATGAAGTTGAAGTCCTATCAATTTGAAACTTAGTATACATGTCCCACATAATATGATCTTTCTAATTTTAATGCCAAATTATAGTTTTTACCCCAAATTTCACAGTCCTTTCGACATAGAAAATGATAGTGTGGATGGGGCATCCGTGTACTGGGGACACATTCTTGTTTTTTTAATTTTTTAATAACACTTAACTTACTATCCTGGATTTGTACATAACTAGGATAGAATCTAGATTATAGGATATTTTATGATAATTTATTTCCTGTTTTTCCGTATATTAATTACTTTTAAATGGACTTTTTTTCACATGACATACAGTGTGCATTAAAAGTTTTTTTTATTAGATTCATCAAGGATTTGTAAAGTATACAAATCCTTGGATTCATATTCCTATATGGATTTTGACCACACATAGACAGAATCAAAATATATTATACAGTATTTTTAATCTTTTTTCCTTATATTTTCAGGGGCGGATTCAGGAATTTTCGAAAGGGGGGTGCTAACCCAGGGCACCCAGGGCAAGGGGGGGTGCAAAACATATGTCCCGATACAAATGCATTGATCGGCAAAAATAAAGGGGGGTGCGCACCCCCGGAACCCCCCCCCCCCCCCCCCCCATGGATCCGCCACTGTATTTTGTAGAGCCTACTACATTTGAAAATACCTGTAC
This sequence comes from Mytilus edulis, assembly GCA_019925275.1. Lineage (NCBI taxonomy): Eukaryota > Metazoa > Mollusca > Bivalvia > Mytilida > Mytilidae > Mytilus > Mytilus edulis. Next base: position 58,560,386 of record CM034362.1, read on the forward strand.
CAAGTCAGGAATATGACAGTTCTTGTCCATTCGTTTTTGATGTGTTTTGTTAATTGATTTTGCCATATGGACTTTCCGAATTGATTTTCTTCTAAGTTCAGTATTTTTGTGATTTTACTTTCTACTACATTTTGTGCTTACACTTTTACAACAAAAGTAGGCGAGACACTGGGTTCCGCGTAACCCTTACGATTTTTCTATAAACTCTTTAATAAAAGATCATAATATATTTTAATGATAAGATGAAAAGAAAATGATTTCACATTTCACATTGACAAATACAGAGTTGTCCAAAAAAGTATAGAAAAATCAGAAAACTGGAATAAAATATACTAGTTGTCTATGGCATTGTCATAAGCACATTATACTAACAAGCCGCTTTTGTTATAAATAGCTAAATTTGCATTCATATTTTAGAACAAGAAAAGTCTATAAAAGATGAAAATGACACAAATTAAATAATCATCACTGACTCAAGAGTAACAAAGTTAAGAACCATCGAACACTTCAAATAATACAACGGCCTGGTGACATGTGCACGCGTAAAGGTGCATTGCAGGTAGAATGCAAATTACCTGTCACTAGATTCGAATCGTTATTGAGAATCGTTTATAATCTTCAAAAATGTGTGCACAACAGAACAAATAAATTGAAGGTTGCCATTTTATAATCATATATATATATATATATCATGAGTCGGACAAGCGCATGGATGTAATTAATACGCGTTAGTTTGTAATCAAACTGTGTATTGACCTTTTAATTTTAGAATAATAGAGTTCAAATATATCAATATTCATGTTGTAAGTTATTGTCATTTTGACGTAAACGTTTTTAAACCAATGGCACGATACGATTTATTTTTCGATTATCTCTGATATTTACTCATTTCATATGGTAAAGTCCCAACAGATTCGAATAAGATCTTCCCAGCATATTAGCATTGGTTTCCCTCCCCCTTACTTATATTGGAAGCAAGTTAACTCGTACCAACGGAAACTCGTACCATGTTAACTCGTACCAAAAAAAGTTAACTCGTACCAACGTAAAGTCGTACCACTGGGAAGTCGTACCATTAAAAATAAATTAAAAAATATGAATGTTTTGTGGTGTTTTTTCTTTCTAAACTTAATACAAAGAAGTTGAATTACTGAAGTTTTATACTGGATTGTGATGAAAACTTGAAAAAAAGACGTTAGCTTCAAATTGTTCATATTACTCATTTATTAGGACATTTTTCCTTAATTCAAATGATTGGTTATTAATCTAAGTGTTTTTCTACACTTGTTATTAAGTAATAGTTTGATATATTCATCCTCAGTTTTAGATTGTTTGTCATAATTTTTAAAATTGGACAATTTTGATATGAGAACATTTCTTTGTGATTCATATTTTGTGCAATGCAAGATAAAATGTTTTTCGTCTTCTATATTTTTATTATGACATAATTTGCACAACCTTTCTTCTCTGTTAACTTGCATGTATCTACCTCTTTCAATTTCAAGATTGTGTGCACTTATAATATTGATTTAGGTGGAAAAAGCATTGATACACACCACCATTGAATAGTTATTAAGTGACCATACAGTACATATGATGTACAAAATAAAAACATATATTGTTTATTGTTATTTATCATTCATTTGAGCGGGTGAGTGAATGATAGCATCGGGAATTTCATCTTTTGACTTTTACATTTATTTCTTCTTCAACACTTTGCAATGGCTAATTACTTTTGGGTCAATTGCTCTAATAAGTTTCCAAAGCTATATATCCGAGGTATTATTATTTACACTCTTCTAGTCATTTACTCAGTTGGTGAAAGGAGTAGGTCCGGTAAGGAACTATTTTGGCCTCAAATTTCAGTTTCATCTGACGAAAGATTTTGACCACTTTTAAACACTTAAGTGTCTATTTTATTTAAAGTAATTAGTTTATGTGAAAGATTTTAACAGATTAAGTCATTAAAAACGATCCGATTCAAGCTCAAATATGAAAAATCTACCTAATATGCCAAAAAATGTCACTTTTCAGATGGTTTTTGGTAAAAATGAAAGTGGCCGCATCCGTGTTCATCCTCAACCTTTATATATGTTATGTATTATCATAAAATACAACTTACATTTCAATATTAAGGATGAACACGAATGCAGCCACTTTCGTTTTACACGAAAACCGTCTAAAATTTAACTAAAATGCTAGAATTATGAGGATTTTAGTAATTTAGCATGACTTAATGGTGCTAGTACCGGATACATGTGCATTGTATTGTCAAAAACAGCCCACATTTATGTAGAAGAAGCATTCTACTGTCCAATAAATAACTAAAGGTTTACATTTTAACAATTTTGTAAAACTGCTATATTTTGGGGCCAAAAAGGGGTCTTACTGAACCTACTCCTTTGTCAAAAAGGTTTTGAACCTAGCAGGAATGATACACGAAAGAACAATCATATGTCTAAGACAGGCATAATGGGCTTATAGTTAAATTGAGTATGACACTCACATTGAAACACCGATCATTCGCCGTGTGGACAATAGACTCAAGACTAATATCTTACCGAGAAAACGAGACAATAACTTATAATCAGAACTTGTTGTTCCGGGTTAATGTCATTATACATATTCCTCAGCGTGATCGTGTCCAAACCAGTTCTCAAAATATCTGAGGCGTAATTGTTGAATCTTGGAATTGGTTTCAAATATACGAAAAGCTGTGTGAATTTTAACAGGTTTTTTTTTATGTCTTATACTTAAATTGAAACTCTTAATGCATGTTTATTTACAGCATCTATTTTTTTCAGTATACGGATATGGATAGTAAAGTTCACATTGCTAGAAAAAAAAGAAATATCGATGGCATCGTCAAATACGTTAATAAAGTAATACAAATAGACAGGAAATACTAAAAAAAAATATAAAAAACATTGATTAACAAAATTTTAATCTGCTAAACGAGTCCCTGTGATATGCGCAGCAATACTTGTTTAATGAACAGCTGCGCCATGTCTTGTGTATTAATTTTTATGCAATAATCATAAATTAAAGTTTCTGACATACAAATGTATGGCGCGGAATGTGGGACCCCCTTTTTTTTGTACCGAAAAATCAATTACTCTAAAATAAAATTTTGAATCATCACCAAAAAGTATACAGATCTTTAAATTAATATAACTTAGAAGTGAATAAAGTTATAAGCAATAATCATAAATCGTAAGATACGGCGCGACATGCTAGAACCCCTCCCCCTTATTTTACAAAATATTTAATAACTCAAAAACATAATTTGAGTCATCACCAAAAAGTATATAGATCTTTACATTGATATAACTAAGAATTTTGTAAAGTTTAAAGCCATTATCATAAATCGTTTTTGAAAAACGGCGCGACATGTGAGCACCCTCCCCCTTTTTCTTTTACAAAATACTCAATGACTTAAAAAATAAAATTTGAATCTGACATCACCAAAAAGTATATAGACCTTTAGATTAATAAAACTAAGAAGTGTGTTAAGTTTTAAGCAATAAATCATAAATGGCTTTTGAGATACGGCGCGACATGTGAAAAAAATACACCCCCGTTTTAGTAACTCAAAAATGTTTAATCTTAATTTTCATCAAAAAGTATACAGATCGTTTGACCATCATAAGAAACAACTACATGTACATGTATGTTTTTCATGAAATTTGGATGAGTCGTTCTCAAGTTACGGTGCGACATTTTTACACCGGACAGACAGATGGACAGACGGACATTTGTATATCATAATACATACAGTCAAAATTTTGACGGGCGTATAAACACAAACGCAGAACTGCCATAACATTACTTCTAATACTAGTATTTGAACCTGCATTTATTTTGTTGATATTTTGATACGTTGCCTAGCTAGATGCTTTTTGTAATTATATACATGTACGTGGTTTTTTTCCTTGGTTCCGTGAAACTACTATTGCACATTCGAATACCGGTAACAAGTAAGTATATACCGAAAATCTATCTGGTGAGACTTTCTTTGTAGTGTGGTTTATATCCTTCCAGATCACCTAGTTACATTTCAGGTTGTGAGTGCGAGTTTTTGTTTTAAACAACTTTTATTTTTACTTAATAGTCAAATTGAGCATGGAAATTGGGAATTTGTAAAAGAGACAACAATCCGACCAAAGAACAGACAACAGCCGAAGGCCACTTATGGGTCTTCAATGAAGCGAGAAACTCCCGCACTCGGAAGCGTGTTGCAGCTGGCCCCTGAACAAAAATGTATAGGGATTGTTTTACTTGAACATTTGTATTGTCCTTAATTTTTGTATACTTACAGATCGATTTATTTGTTGCCTTTGACAAAGATACTCTAGGGGTACCCCTTGATCAAAGTCGCAAAATTCCTGAATTTGTGTTCACTTTTATTTCAAATACAATAGATCTAAATACAAAAAGCACTCAGTTTTTGGTGAATGAATATCTTTAATCAACAATATTGAATCAATTCATTTACCAATAAATGCGTTGAAGATGATGATTGTTGTTTGCATCTCCCACAATGGAGGGGTGAGGGTAAGACATTTCGTTCGGATAGTGGGTTAAATGATGTCGAAAGTATGTGTTTGGGCCCGTGTGTTCAGTTTCGGTATGCAAGTTATCTTAATATGTTGTTCCTCGTAAAGATAAACATTTACATATAATAGTAGGTTACCGATGTGTCCCTGATTGCTCTCTAAAAAATGGTATAACACTAGGTTCACAATTTAGTAAGTTTCTGTGTACCAGCTTACTACTACAAATGTATTGGTCGGACTATTGGTGAGTCGGACCAATAGGGTGTCGGACCAATGGGGTGTCGGACTAGTGGGGTGTCGGACCAATGGGGTGTCGGACTAACGGGGTGTCGGAACATCGGGGCTGCCCCAATAAAAATAAGGTTGAATTACTTGAATTTTATACTGGATTTTAAGGAAAGCTTAGACAAAAATACGAATGTTTTTATAAGCTTTATTTTTTAAACTGATCTAGTTTTAATCCAGAAGAAAGTAAAAAAATATTGCTTTAACTGTACCCTAAGTTGAATATCTATATCCAAATTAAATTAATTAAAGCTGTAATCCATGATCACAAATCGAATGCTATGTTACAAGTGTTGAAAGTCACGTGTTTTTTGGCGGGAAAATTCGGGAAACCCCTTAACAGGAAACAGTTACATTTCATTGTTATTTATAGACAGTAAAATTTTGGAAATCATTTTGATTATTACCGTTTTAACTGCTAAGATTTATTCATGAAAAATAAATATTTTCTTGGGGTGAAACTTTAATAATATTACAAATATAGGTAATTAAAAAACCAGTCTGAAGTATTTTCTATCCAGGACCAATAGACAAGGAACATTAGCTACAAATTGGTCATTGTACTTTCAAAATTATATATATTTTACAGACTTAAGAGGTATTCAGTGAAAGTAAAGTATATATTCATTATTTAATACCATTTAAATGCATTTATATAAATTGGTTCGAGTTAGTAGTGGTACGAGTTTGCATTGGTACGAGTTTTTTTTTTAGTGGTACGAGTTGACGTTGGTACGAGTTTACAATGGTACGGGATAACTATAATTCCTTATATTCCCCTGGTTTAAGTCGTCATGTTGTGGGATTTTCAAATCCCAAAAGAAGAACACACTTCAAATTCAACATGATTTTCGATTTGGTAACCGCATTACTTTAATATAGATCATTATATATTACATAACCTTACACAATCAATTTACTTTTTATGATTAATCTGATATGCATGCCCAATATATTTTATTCCCAAAACCTTATTTAAAAGGCACTGGCTACGGTTACATGGAAATGTAACAATAATAAAAATATTATTGTTACATTGGAGACTAATTGCCGGAATGCAAAGTTGGGTAAGGAACCGATTAATTACGAATGTAACAATAATTATTGAGGCTACGGTTACATTGCGTTATTGTTACATAAAAAAAAACAGCAATGTACGCTAGATTTATTAAACTTAAATCTTCTATAGTTTTATTGCTTAATTCTTTTATATGTACTAAATAATACTTGTAATAATGATAAATAATAAATATTATTATTTAACAAATAGTGTTTACATAGTTTTACGTATTAATTTTGGTTTTGATGTTCTTAAAGATACTACACCAGATTAGGAGTGCCAAAGGCGAAAAATATACTAGTCATGAGTTCAATCGTTTCACTTTTAAGTATTTAACTGCACATTTACTCTTAATTTACTGTTCGATTATACTTTGAACAACGGATGAAGAGATTCCTATTTTCAGTTTTGTTTAGGGTGAAAAATTTGAAACTTGGGATGCGTTTAAAACGAAACTGAAACAACATCAAGACACAAATTTCATTCAACTATAAAAACGCTGTTCTAAATAATTTGATACATCAAAAGCAAAGTTATATATTTGTTTAGGGGCCAGCTGAAGGACGCCTCCGGGTGCGGGAATTTCTCGCTACATTGAAGACCTGTTGGTGACCCTCTGCTGTTGTATTTTATTTGGTCGGGTTGTTGTCTCTTTGACACATTCCCCATTTCCATTCTCAATTTTATTTGCTAACTGTGAACTAAAATACAGGGAACTTCTGTATACATGTATCCTTGGAGGACGTAATTTCGTTCATCAAAAATGTGTCGGACTTAAACATTCTTTAACAACCACTTACTGGATATGTAGAAACTGTCATTGTAAATAAAAGATTAAAGAAATTGTATGTAATTATTGTATGTATTGTAAGTATAAAATAAATGTCTTCAACTTTTATTATTTAGTAATAATTACTAGTCCCATCGTACATTGCTTTTTTTTTTCATGTAACAATAACGCAATGTAACCGTAGCCTCAATAATTATTGTTACATTCGTAATTAATCAGGTCTGTACCCAACCATACATTCCGGCATTTAGTCTCCAATGTAACAATAATATTTTTCTTATTGTTACATTTCCATGTAATCGTAGCCAGTGCCTATTTAAAAAGGAGGGGACATGGTCAAAGTGTCGTGCAAACCAAATTATTGTTTATTGTCACGGAATAATAACAAACTGTGCTATAGTTTTTAAGATTATTGGATAATTGACTTGTTCTATAGGTACATGTACCTTACTTACCCAGGTGACATATCAGTTGTACCCTTGATATTGGTATAAATTCAAATCACAGGCACTTGTTTCTATCCATTTGAAGACCCACTATTAACGTATATATTTACCAGAAATAATGGTTTTAAGCGGAGAGGTGAAAAAATTACTGTGGTACCTTCTCGAAAATATATGTTGATAGTGGGTCTTCCAATGGATAGAAACAAGTGCCTGTGATTCAAATGCTTAATGATATATTAAAAGAAGATGTGGTATGATTGCCAATGAGACAGCTGTCCACAAGAGACCAAAATGACACAGACATTAACAACTATAGGTCACTGTACAGCCTTCAACAATGAGCATAGCCCATACCACAAAGGCCCCGATATGACAATGTAAAACAATTCAAACGAGAAAACTAAGATACATGTATATGTACATTGTACATGTTGTATATGAAGATTAATTAGATTAAAGTAAACAATGTGGTATGTTTCCAAAATAAATGCTATCCGCTAAAGACCAACTGATGTTGATCCAATTACTATAGCCAAACAAATGATACATACATGTAGGTTACCATACTTCCTTCATTTATATTATGATTATTGAGTATTTTTTTGGAAACATTTCAAACCTTTACATGCTGTTTATATATGTTACAGTAAATAGGTGAAATTAGGAATTACATGTAATTACTAAAATTTAGGAATTACAGGTAATTCCCGATGCACTTCATGCACTTAGTTAATACAAGTAATTCCTTAAACGGCCCAGTTATTACCAGTAATTACTAAATTTAAAATGAATATTTACACCTATTTACTGACTGCTAACACAACCATAACTTTTGATCACCTGACCATAATACAACATTGTTTTAGCTGTGTAATACTAACTAGAAGATCAGTTAGCACACTTAAAATTTTGAATGGTTGATATGTATAAAAAATATCTTGAATAAATATGGACTTTCAAATATTTGGTTAAATCAGAGTAACTTTAGTTTTAATCCAAAATGGTTTAAGTTGAGCATTATAATACAGATAATTTTTGACCAACTTCAGCAGACATGGAAATCAGAAATGGAAAATTCTCCCAAAGCATTATGTCTTAACTTTTTAAAGAACTCTTTGAATATGAAGAATATTTAGACTTATTACCTTATAAAGATAAGATAACGTTATGTAGGTTAAGAACTGGAATGAACTGTTATGTGCATTAGCTTCGAGATATATAAAAAAAATATCTTTTTTTTGTTGTTAAATCATTTATAAAAATGATATTGTAAAATTATAATTCACTGTTAGCAGCCATTCTGGTTTTATTTTGTTAAATTAGCTGAGAAACAAGGTTGATGAGTTGTGCACTTGCAAGTGAATATTTGGACCTCATTGAATACGTATTCATGTGACCTTCAAATCAACCCCTAGCTGGAGATGGGTTATCGATGTATTAAGCTATTAAAATTGTAAGGGTTTTTGCAGAACAAATACATGTAGTCTCGGTTACTTTTGCTGTTAATCGCAGGCTCAACAAAAATGAGGAAAAAATATTAAAATTTTCCTCTAGATACTATCTGTTGACTAGTACTGTAAGAAGCTTCAGTCAAAATTGGGTAAAAATCCAGGATGGTTTATAAAATTTAATGTTTTAAAAACTTTAACTACAGAGTGTATGTAATGTTAACTGGGACAAAACTAGTCCATTTATAAGTAATATACGAAAAAAAGGATTTTTTTCAAACTTTACTTTTGGATATTATTTTATGATCATAAACATTTAGCTTCTGTCCAAGTTCATGAAGTTTGGTAGAAATCCAGGATATTTGGAGAAAGTTTTTTTTAAAGTTTTGAGCCACAGTGCATGATGGAGATTTTAGTTTGATTTTGGATAGATATCATTGTCTTGCATACATATATTTACGGAGTTTCAAAACCTATAAAACAACCATTTTCCAGTTTCAATTCACAAACACTAAAGAGTATGCACTTTGGATGTGCATTATATTCCTACATCCTTAAGTTAGCGCCGTTAAAATTCCTACCCCTTTACTTTCTTATTTGATATCTTGAATTATGTTTTTAATTTTAAAACAAAAACATCAAGTTAGTAAATAGCTGTAAAAATGACAAAAAAAATCAGTGATTACCAGTAATCACTGAAACAACTAGTAAATACATGTAATTACTAAATTGGCTAGTAATTACAGGTATTTACTGAAGTGTTTAGTAATTACATGTAATTCCTAATTTCACCTATTTACTGTAACATATACATGTTACTACAGTTCAGCGACTCAAGTTTAAAAGGCATTTATATAAAAGAATTTAAACTTAATATCATTTTGTATGAACATCATGTTGAATATTTACATTTTCTCAAAAAGTTTTTATTTTACTTAGCTAATAAAGAAGATGATGGATTCCCAAACAGAAATCTTGATGACAGTGAAAAAATTGAAGAATTGCACCAATTGTTATAGAGAATCGATTTCAAGCAGAAACAGATGCTCAAAGATAAGGGAATACAACAGCCATCCATGTTCCTTCACATATAAAGGTATATATCATTGTATATTGTATATATATATTTTGTCTACATTTTCTGAATTTATGATTTTAAAAATCTTTCAAAAGATATAAATGTACATTGTAAGTCATGTAATTCAAATAGAGACGTGCCATTGTCTTTGATAAAAGATAGAGTTACATGTACATATATGCCTTTTTAGTATTATCAGCTTATATACTTACTTAGCCTTGTTAAAATCTATAAATATACCTTATGTATATTACATGTATGTTGAAATGTCTGTCAGAATATATACATATATGCATGTGATCATAATGTTTCAAATAGCCAAACATTGTAAAATATATATATATATATATATGGCAGATTCCATGTAAGAAATGGAAATGTCTGTCAAAATGAATAAATAGATAAAAATAATAATTACTGTTATTTGAAAGATAATCTGTGAATGTTTTGATGAATAATGATGTTAGATGAAATTATAAAAATAGTTTTTGGATATGATTGTTTCTGTTTAAAGTAGAAATGATAAAAACAAGTTGAAAAAATGCAAAAATTTTGACAGAATTAACTCCCATTTTTTTTACACAATGTTTATGTGTTGCAATGCTTTATGTTGACACTTGTATACTGGTATTTACTAGTGTAGTCAGGTTATTCAAACATCCCTGTTCCCAAATCTGTTACTTTTTTTAGTCAAACATCTGTGATATATATTTTTTTTCACTTTCAAATATCTTGCTTTATAGCTCGGTGTCTGTCAATAAATCTTACGTCAGGAACATCGCTGTAAAAACTTTCAAAATCATTGTTGGTTCCAATATATGCCAGTTAAAACTGTAAATCATGCTGTGCATAAGAAAAAACCCATGTTGATTCATTTATTTAACTTTATTCAAGCAATAATTTAAACTTATATGTTTCCTACATAAGATCTGTCTAACTTGTTTTCTTATGTCTGAAACATTTGAATGTGCTAACAATTTAAGTAATTTGACCTGAGGTGAAATCTTGTTAGATGTTAGGCTGCAGTATTTTCCAGGAGTTTTAAAAATGACTTTCAACTAGGATTTGATTTCCAATGTCAGTCAAAAAAAACAAATATATATTGTCTGTCAAAATATCTTATGTATGAAAAATCTTATGTCAGAATCAAGTCTGTCAAAATCTTATGTCAGAAACTCAATTTGTCTGTCTAATCTTATGTCAGAAAAAATAAAGTCTGTCAAATCTTATGTATAAAAAAATAAAGTCTGTCAAATCTTATGTATGAAAAAAATAAAGTCTGTCAAATCTTATGTATGAAAAAATAAAGTCTGTCAAATCTTATGTCAGAAATAATAAAGTCTGTCAAATCTTATGTCAGAAACATAACATTTAAGGCTTCGTTTATTTTAAAAGGATGATGCTCATAATTTTTTTTGGGGTCAAATTGTCTTTATCTTTATTAGTAAAGCATATATTCAAAAACAGAAGTTCATTGCGTATGATTTTTGCCTAACATGCTTATGGGAGTTGTTTCACTTTCTTATATGGAATCTGCCATATACAACTAGTCTAAACATCAACCCAACAATGTTAGATCTGTAAATTTGCTTTCGCAAATTTTTGGTTCTTCCCTCGCCGGGATTCGAACCCATGCTACTGTGATATCGTGACACCCAATCGCCTGCACTGCAGCCGTCCCGCTAGACCACACGACCACCTGGGCTATATACATGTATATATATATATACAACTCGTCTAAATATCAACCTAACAATGTTAGATCTGTACATGTAAATTTGCTTTCACAAATTTTTGGTTCTTCCCTCGCGGGTATTCGAACCCATGCTACTGTGATATTGTGACACCAAATCGCCTGCACTGCAGCCGTCCCGCTAGACATAATATATATATATATTGAGTATTGGAAATCCTGTACACCCTTTCCTTAGACCAAGTTTAACAAATATAATATGAATGTAATTATCTCCTGGCAATACACATTTATTTTAGGAACTTTTTATGTTTTATTTTGCAGTAAGCAGCTGTTTGTGATGCTTATAGGCATAAACAATCTAGTCTGGACATGTAAAACAGCAGCTGGTTCTATTTTGAAGTAAGCTATTTGATGATTACATTAATTTGACATGACCAGACCAAGTCTTGGGATAAATTAATAGTACTCATTGTCATGATTGTACTAGCTTTTTATTGTTTTATATATTTTATGGAAAATACTGTTAGTTGAGGCCTGCAAAAATTAATTTATAAGGAGATGAAGTGTTGTTGCCAATGAGAGTAGAGACATCTAACAAATAGCATGAATAGAATCATGGAGGATTGAATTCATACTCATTTTTATTAGAGTGTTACAAAATAATTGCAGGAAAAAAAAAACAACAAGAAAAATCAAAATAATTGTGTATTTAGTAGAATTAGCCAAATCAAACAATAACTGACTTAAATCTTGTTTGAAATTTTCACATTTCTATTGATTAAATATTATTTTATAGATCAAATAATAAATAGATAAAAGGGCAGTAATCCAGTCTCAGATTTTTGTTTTGGTTATATTGTATACAGCTGATTGTATTTTAATACTATTTACAAATACTTCTTATATGTCAAAAGAAAAAAAATTTGCTGTACCTGATATAGTGATTTATATTGAAATTGATAAAGACAACAAACTCAATAATGAGCTATTCCAATATCAATCTCCCTAGGGAAAAAATGGGGTGCTACCTAATTTTAGACCTCCATAGTGCCCATAGACACATCAAACACTTGCCAAAATATAAGCCTGAACCCCTGAGGGGATCACACATCAAATTATAAAAGTTGTATATATATCTACACTGTGAATAAGACCAAACAATGATAGAAGGAGTTAGTTTTAAAATATAATTGAAAAACTAAACTGATACAAATCAATAATTTTTTTGATGTTGATAAATAAATCACAATGTGTAATAGTTGTAATAAATTGTTATGCCAGCCTACAATAGTAGAAGGGGTTTATGTTTAATGATCCATGCTTTTGTTTGTTTATTCTTTCATCTGTTCTGCTTTAGGTTCAAGTTTTGGTAAAAGTTTTTGGTCAGGATAGTTGTTAATGATGTTAACGACCAATCAACTTAAAAATAAATATACATGTGCCTTATGTTATGATCTTTCTAAGGATAAATTAATGGTTTGACCCCAATTTCATGGTCCATTGAAAATAGAAAATTTATCACAACTTCTAGCTATTCTTTTTATAGAGTTATTCCACGAGATATTTTTGGGTCACTCATTAGAATATCTTTTAAATATATGATTTTGATTACAACTGCATTAAGATAGAATAATTGCATGCAGAAAATTATTGCTTTTGTCACATATATATCACTTGTCAATTTAATAAAATTAAACATTTTTTTTTATTACTTTATTACAGAAGCTACAAAATAGAGCTAAGGCCCTTTAAACCAAGAAACTGCCAGTGTCAGAAAAGGACAAACTTAGAAAGGCCATGCAAATTGATTTAATGTCAAGTTGGGACAGTGATTCTGTAGATAAACTCGCCTGATCACAACTGGGATTTGACTGTCACAAGATTTTAAATCTTACATGGATAAACTAAAGTCATTTACTAGACTGTAAATACCAGAGACAGCTGAATGCACAAGGCAAAGAGCTGAGGTCCAAGTAAATCAGAGAGGCCTTGTCACAAGAAATGTACAGAACTTGCATGGATTTTTACTTAAGGGCATATGACACAAAATTGAGAGATATCAATAAAAATTTCTTTAAATTTTAATAAGGACCAATTCAAAGGTACACTTTTGAAATTTGCAAGAACAAAAATACCTTCATGTTTACTTTTGAATTATAGTTGACAGTTTTCAGTTTAAGGGGGGAACCCTTAAAATGAAGTGGTTTGGTTTATTGAATTTGATTATTTTTTAAAGTAAAAAAATGAATTACTGCTCTTTTATTTCAACAATTGCATTTTTTATTAAAATTATTTACAAGTGCAGCATATCGGTGACATCAGATTATGTTAATGTGTTTGGTTAAGCTACACATATTTCTTTTTACTTAAACTTTCTGTTGCCTTTTCTAATTAATTAAATGCTGAATAATAATTTGAGTGTGGCTCATTTCAGTGTCTTGTATTTGCTGTCAAGATTTTTCCTGTAAGATTTCACATTATTTATAATCGCTTGGTCAAAGGGAGATAACTTTTTGAATCTTCACATTAGATAATCTGCGAAGAGGATTATGTAAAATGTAAATAGTTGAAAATTAATTTTATGGTTCAATAAAATCAAAATAAGTTATTGCCATTCATTATAAATAAATTTCTATCAAAAATAAGGCTCAAAGAATTTTTTTATTTTATTTACATAAATAATAACAAAGTACACACATCATGCACATGTTGACTTCATAAAATTTGTAAACAAAAAAAAATTGAAAATAAAACTAAAAAATTTTAACTAATCAGGAGACAGTCAATACACCAAATATATTTATAAGCATATAAACTTATTATTTTCTTCAATTGTCCAAGTACATATTCAATATTGATAATTTTTTGCTTGACATTACATAATTTTGTTGATAAAAGTTTATTTGTGTGCTATTTTATTCAATTGTACATATTTGAAGTATTTCATTACACCTTATTATTTTTATTCTTGCATACAGCATTTGGAATGAAATTTTAATCAATGTTCGAGCAGCAGGATGTTTTTTTTGTCGAGCCTGCAACTTTTGTTGCAGAAAGCTCGACATAGGGATAGTGATCGGGCGGCGGCGTTAGCTAACTTTTTTAAAGCTTAATATTTTAGAAGGTGGAAGACCTGGATGCTTCATACTTTGTATATAAATGCCTCATGTTACGAAGTTTCCGTCAGTCACATGTCAAATGTCCTTGACCTCATTTTCATGGTTCAGTGACCACTTGAAAAAAAAGATCAGAGTTTTTGTAATGTTGAATTCTCTCTTATTATAAGTAATAGAATAATTATATTTGGTATGTGTGTACCTTGCAAGGTCCTCATGTCCGTCAGACGGTTTTCACTTGACCTGACCTCATTTCATGGATCAGTGAACAAGGTTAAGTTTTGGTGGTCAAGTCCATATCTCAGATACTATAAGCAATAGGGCTAGTATATTTGGTGTATGGAAGGACTGTAAGGTGTACATGTCCAACTGGCAGGTGTCATCTGACCTTGACCTCATTTTCATGGTTCAGTGGTTATAGTTAAGTTTTTGTGTTTTGGTCTGTTTTTCTCATACTTTATGCAATAGATCTACTATATTTGTTGTATGGAATGATTGTAAGGTGTACATGTCTAGCGAGCAGATGTCATCTGACCTGGACCTCATTTTCATGGTTGAGTGGTCAAAGTTAAGTTTTTGAGTTTTGGTCTTTTTATCTAATACTATATGCCATAGGTCAACTATATTTGGTGTATGGAAATATTTTATGATCTATATGTCAGTGGCGCAGGTTTATTTTGACCTCGACCTCATTTTCACGGTTCATTGCTCAGTGTTAAGTTCTTGTGGTTTGGTCTATTTTTTTAAAACTATAAGTAATAGGTCAACTATATTTGTTGTATGGAAGCATTGTTAGCTGTACATGTCTGCCTGGCATGGTTCATCTGACCTTGACCTCATTTTCATGGTTCATTGCTCTTTGTTTAGTTATCTTGGTTAATGTTAAGTTTATGTGACAGTTTTTAATAAAGCTTTATACTTAGGACTATCAACATAATATCAATGATAAGTAAAGAAGGCGAGACATTTCAGTGTGTGCACTCTTGTGAATTTACGAATTATGTTAATCATGTAAATAATGTTATGTTTTTTGTTTTTTGCTTTTTGAAGTTTTTAAAATTGACAAATAATGCTAGCAGGGGAGATTATTCATTAATATTTTTATGATGCCAAACTTGAAATTTAGAGGTGCCTATGTTTGCTTTTTGTTATAACCCAATTGTTATGATTCTTAAATAATCTATACAAGTAAGCATGTTAATTTGTCAATAACCATTATTTTATTAATTAGTTTGAATTTGATGAGGTTCTTTGATGTAGAACTTGACTTTTTTTTAAACAAAAGTGTTTTTTTATTTGTTTTAAATGTTTTTAAAATTGTATAACAAACTTTTTGACATTTCATTTTAATTAATCACCAAAACAACTCTAATTTGTCAGTATCTGAATAAAATTAATTTGTTAGATACTTTGTTTCTTTTATTGAAGTATATACAAAGGGAGATAACTCAAAATTGTTTTTTTTATTATTCTGACCCGATTAGAAGTGAAAATAACTATGCCCAAGACAGGATGACAATAAGAAAATGCTAGAAATTGTTGTGTATGGTTATGCTTTGTCCAAAAGTTTTTGTTATCTCCTGTATTGTATATTGCTGCCATTGTCAAAATCCAAATCACACATAGATAGCCTTGTCCTATAGTTTATATCTGGTGTTTGTGTTTTTTGTATGTCTTAGATTCTAACTCTTCAAGTTCTTATATAAATTCAGATGCGTTGCAATTCTTTACATATAGGTAAAGGCATATTTACAAAATGGTATTGAGCTTTGCAAATGAGTGAAATGTATTCGTTGGATTATTGTTTAAGTTTCATCTGAAAAATACAGTCTTCAATGTTACTGACAAATTATACATTTGCACATTGCCATTTGAAACCACAAATATTATTCTACTGTAAATACACAGAGCAGCAATCCATGCCTTTCAAGTCTAATACTTTGTAAACATGGATCAGAAAAGTTGGAGGATCAATTTTATATGTACAGTAGCTACAAAGTTATCACCATTAAAAATTCCTGTTTTTCCTAATTTTTGTTTTTTTATTTAATTAGATATTTTCAAACCAGATATTTGGGTTAAAGTAAAAACAAATCCCCAACATCCCTTTTCCAAAAAGCAGAGGGAAAAATTCTGCCTTTTCTTTATTATTCATTTGCACTATTGTTTTGTAAGTAGTTATACAGGATTATATTGACTTTAAATTGCATTAAATTTGATGGAAGTTCTAATTTAAATAAGTCATAAACAAGAAATTTATTTGAATTTACATGTAATTAAATTACATAATTAATTAAATTTAATTTATATTTAAAATTCTTTAAATTTGAAATTTATTGAAATTTAATTTATATTAAAAGATCTTTAAATCTCAAATTTATTCAAATTTAAATTATATCAAAACTTCTTTAAATTTGAAATTTATTCAAATTTAATTTATATTAAAAATTCTTTAAATCTCAAATTTATTCAAATTTAATTTACATAAACATTTCTTTAAATTAGAAATTTATTCAAATTTAGTGTATAACAGTCTCCGGGACAAGTTTGCAATTCCGCTGAGTGCAAAAGTTGTCGCCTTAATTTTTGGAGTTAAGTCGAAACAAAGTTGATAACTTGGTTGGTATTGGTTCCCTGATATTTGTCCTAAAATTTTTTGGATCTAGCACCACTGTTGAAAAAGTTATGCCCCTTTTTTCAACAATTTCCTCAGAGGAAAAGTACTTTTCCTCAAGGGAAATCAAATTTCCCTGAAGGAAAAAGATTTTTCCTCAAGGGAAATTGTTTTTTTCCTCAAGGGAAAAAGATTTCCCTTAGGGAATTTGCTGCATAATTATTTCCTTTGAGGAAATTCTATTTCCTTTGAGGAAATTCTATTTCCTTAGAGGAAATTCTTTTTCCTTTGAGGAAATTTGCAGCTTCAAATTTTCCTTGGAGGAAATACTTTTTCCTGTGAGGAAATTTGTAGCTTCAAATTTTCCTTGGAGGAAATACTTTTTCCTGTGAGGAAATTTTTGACAAACACTTTTCCTTGGAGGAAAATTCAAGACAACAAATTTCCTCTAAGGAAATCATTGATCTTCAAATTTCCTCTAGGGAAATTTCTGAACATCAAATTTCCCTTAAGGAAATGTTTTTCCTCTATGGAAATTTCATAACAGTACAAACAGTATTAATATATTTTCTCCTAGACTGAATTATTGATACAAAAGATAATTAAAACTTTAATACTGTAATACAAATTTTCATGGTGAGTATTAAACATACAAAAACAAAAGGCTGACTGTTTAGCATGTTTAAGACAATACAATAATAAGCAAAATGCTATGAATATCATACCATTTGTGATGTTATTAATATTGTGCTCATATTTGCATATTAAATAAAATAAACACTTTTCATGTCAAATTAACTTGTCTTCTGTTTCAGCTGCTGTGTATTCGACCCCCTACATAACAGTTCAGTGCATAAATAATTCAATCCACAAGACATCTTCCTTCAATTGGTTGAATAAATTTTGGCAACGTATGTTCTTCAAACATCTTCTTTGTATATTTGATATGATGGAGCCATGTACATGAATTGATAAAGCAGGTGTTTATTTCGACAACAAACATGACAAAGATACTATTTTTTTTCTTAATTTCTCCATAATCCATCAGTTAATATGAATGTAGGTTGTTACATTTTACACAATTGTGTTCTTTGATAGTACTCCATTTTGTTTATAGCAATTTTGTAGGATTTTTTCTATTTCTTTTTCCAGAAAAACACACAGTTGAGTTCATTTCACATTAATAATCCAATTAGCACATTATGTAGAAAAGTATTAACAATTAAGTTTCCTCTTCAGTATAGACCTGCAGGACCTGTTGATGATCATAAAAACCAAGATATCTGACCTATAAATACACAAAATAAAAAAAAAATGTTATAAATGGAGAAAAAAACAGCAATATAAATAAGCTTATTTTATCATGTTTTAATGAACATTTTGAGAAACTTTCATTTGATATTCTTACTTTTCATGCTTATGAGTTCTCTTATTTCAGTGCTTTGTGTCCAAGATTTAATATTCGTTGTTTAGTGCCTTGCAGTGATATTTAAAGTTGAGCCACTTGCAATAGTTGTTATAGAATGTTCATATGTTGTGTTAATATTTGAACCACTGTCCTATATTATGGTCAGGTTGAGTGCTCACAGACATGAGGCCTAAATTAATATATTGTTTGTTTCCCTAATCCCTATTCTGACAAGCCAGGTGTGGGTAGGTAGGTAGGTAAATAATTTTATTTTTCCCAAAAGCCTGAATATTATCGGATGATCCGGCAAGCCCGAAAATCAGAAATGAATAAAATAATATTTGGCTTAGTTTTGACAATAAAATTTTATGAGTAAGGCCATTTTTGCAGGGTCGGTCAGGATTGGAGAAACAAACAATATTTTATATTAGGCATGATTTTTTTTTATTAATTGTTATTGACTTTGAACATGTTGAACTAAATTGGATTGTTTAAATCTTTATATGTTGAGATCTTTAATGGATGACCTATAAAGGAAGTGTTTTCTCATTATTGAAGGCAGGCCCATGATTGGGCTTTAATTTCTTGCATCCGCTTCATTGAACTCTGGTGGATAAGTCACTCATTTACCATACCACATTTTCTTATTTTTATATGAGTCATCATTCAAAGGCAATTTCTTTTATTACTGTAATTCAGAAATTATCGAAACTTTTTAGTAATGCGAATAATGTGACTGGGTGAGTATCGCAAAAATAAGAAATCATATTTTGATAACAGAAACATATATATATATATATATCATGTAACTATATAGATCTTTATGCAGATTTTTTTTGTAATCACAATAAGTTGTCCCTTCCCTGAAAAATCTGAATTTACAGTATATAGAAGTGGTCTTACCATTTAGGCCTTGTTGTATTCTGTTTATCTTGTTTTGCGTTCATTCCTATTGTAACTGTTTATATTTTTCATCATTTTTCTATATTTCTTGTCCTATAAAACATAAAAAGGGTAAAAACTATTATAAAACATCAGTTTGTGTTTTTCTTTATATTCAGTTATATTTAAAAAGAATGGAATATTTGTGCTATTTCATTTCACAAACTTTTTGCCAGTCATGACTTTCAAAGACTTTCACCCTGGTCAATAGTTTAAAAAACAAACATTCCCATACTTTTTCTTTGTGTTCGTACTAATTTTTCATTTGACAACAAAGACATGATTCAACTATTCTTCTAAAATTTGTTTCGCTTGACTACGTTAAACTCTGAAATATTGTTAACAGTATAATCTGTATGTGTCTCACTTGTCAAAATTTCAAATTAATATATAAATCAGATAAAAATGCTATGCATGGCTCAGCTTGATACAAACGTAAAGGTTGAACCCAGAACAGTTGGGGCAAGTATGGACACAACATTCAAGCTCAATACAACTCTGAATTTTAAATTTGGATTGTGATTCAATAGTTGATGCAGCATAGGTTTCTGACACAGAATGAATGCGGTCCAAGTACTTAAAAATTTTAAATTAACCTCTAAAATGGTCCAATATTCAAAATCTCAATACATGGTTAGATGCAGCATATCAACATGATCAAAGAACCCCAATAATTCATTTTTTGGTGAAATCAAATAAAGTTAAATTTTGGACCTTTTAGAACTCAATGTGGACCAATTTGATAATGGGTCAAAATATCAAAAATCTTAATGAATGGTTAGATTCAGCATATCAAAGAGCCCCATATAATCAATTTTTGTTGAAATCAAACAAAGTAAAATTTTGGACCCCGATTTGGATCAACTTGAATTTGGGCCCATAATAAAAAAAATCTAAGTAAATATTCAGATTCAGCATATTAATCTGAACACCAAGGATTTAAATATTGTTAAAATCAAAATAAGTTTATTTTGGACCCTTTGGACCTTAAGGTAGACCAATTTAAACAGGACCAAAAAACTAGGAATCTAAATACACAGTTAGATTTGGCATATCAAAGAACTCCAATAATTCAATTTTCTATAAAATCAAACAAAGTTTAATATTGGCCCCTATTGGCCCCTAATTCATGTAATTCCTAAACTCTGAACAAAACTCTGGTCACAAACCTTGTGTTTGAATTTCATATATTTCTATTACTTGTACTAAAGTTATTAAGCGAAAACTAAATGTCCTGGGACAACGACGACTCCATGATAAAATTGAGAATGGAAAAAGGGAATGTGTCAAAGAGACAACAACCTGACCATAGATTTGAGGGTTGGAATCCTTTTCTTTTACCGAGCAATGCATTTGAATGGGAGATATAGTTGGAACCCCTCTTTGCTCTTGGTTGGGACCCCCCTTTTAAAATGGCTGGATCCGCCCCTGAGAAGCATTATAGAAAAATCTATAAGCTTTAACTCAAAATAAGGATAATTTTATTTTTAAAGGGCAGGCACAGATCCGGAGGGGGTTCAAGGGATTGGAACCCCCCTTTTTTTTGGATAATCAATGCATTTGAATAGGGACATGTAATTGGACCCCCCCCCCCCTTCCCCTTTTGTCCTGGGTTAGAATCCCACCCCCACCCCTTTTTAAAATGACTGGATCCGCCCCTTAAGGGTCTATAATTAAGTTTGACAACATCAGACGACATACTACTTTATCAAAAAAAAAATGCCACATTTCATCCAATTTAATTTCATCCCTTACTTCCTACATGTATTTCATCCATAATATTTAAAGAAATAAATTTGGGAGGAGTATGATTTTAATTCATTTGTAATTTGCATGTTATTAACTATCCAAACTAGAGACCTAATAGAGTAGATATACTTGACTAATTTAAATCAAACTTGGGGTGACTGGGAACAAAGATTTAAGGGAATAGATGACAGTTTACCTACAATGACCTAGTTTCATAGCAATAGCATACATTAATAAAGACTACATGGTCATTCTTATGTTTAAACGTGGTTTAAACTTTAGGTGTTCATTTTTTAAGTTTAACATGTTTAAAGCTAACAATTTCAACTACATACATGTATCAAGATTTGATCCTACATTATTTAAATATTGAAAAAAATAGCTTTTTAAATTTGGATCTATATATAATTGTGAATGTCACATGGATGTATTTTAATGTAAAGCATCTGAAAAATCATTAGCCGTCTCATATTTATTTCAGTTCTTCAAAAGGCAAATTTATATGAGCTTATGCTGAAAATAGAGATTTCTTATTTAAAAGGAGAAATCCCTGCCCCCCTTTTTGTGTGAAAAATTTTGTTGATTATATAGGGAATCACAGAAACATGACTGAGGCAAGCATCCCCCATCTGAACCCCCCCCCCCCCCCCCCCCCCTGAATATGTTTTTTTAGCTTGTGTAGGTGTAAGTCAGTAAGGAGGCAACCATTTGATTTGTAGGCCGGGTGAAAAATGTGATTAATCTTGCTTTGTAAACTTGTGCTATAAATAAAAATTACCAATCCATTAAAAAATCCGTGAGCCCAATATCATCCAGTGAAATAGATTATAGTCTGTTTTCGAAGTTATATGGAAGTAAGTTAGTAGTCCAGATAATTATGACGCATTGCAAGGCATTTTTTCTAAGGAGAAGTGTAGAATGGGGGAATGGAACCAATAAATTGATCGGATCCGAAATGTTCTTCCCAGTAAAGGAGCACCTATTATTTTGTAGGTAATTATTATTAGTGTCGGTGGTCTCACAAGTAAATCAGAGTGAATATTGCATGCACATTAAAATTAGCAGAGAAGAGACAATTATCAACTTGTGTATTATTCATTTTCTCGCAGTATCTGTATCTGTAATCGTAATTCTGCCAATCAAGGCACACCTCCATTCACACAGAGGAAAATGTCAATACGCAATATAACACAATACAACGCGCATCACTTCATATATTAAAATTTTCCGCCACCTCAAGAATTTATGTTACATACACAAAATAAAACATTAGAAAAAACTTTGATAGAAATAAAACTAAAATGTTCTTTGAATACAAAAACAACTCATTCTGGGACCATGTGTGCCCGATATGTACTTGCAAGGCCAGTCTTACTAAACTACACTATTAAGCAATTAGAAGTTAACCGCAGTTGTATTTACGGTAAATCAGCTATATAGACATAGGAAGATGTGGTGTATGTATATATATATTATATATCCGAAAACAGGTGTTCGGTTCTAGTACTATAGTGGCTATAGTATATGACTTTTAAATAACAATTATCAATTATATCTGTATTCTGTGGCGGGTCGAAGGGGATGGAATCCGGGGTTGGCCTCCCCTAGCATTTTGTGAGCAATCATTGCATAAATGATAATCTCGGGAATCCTCTCAAGTTCCTATATATACAAGGTGATAGGACGTTCCGTTGGAATAGGTTACCTGTGCATCAGGAAAAGCGTAGCGTGAAAAGGTAACCTATTCCAACGGAACCGAACGTCCTATCACCTTGTATATAGGAACCTTAAAAATATGTGAATAGGTCGGGAAAAACTCTCTTTTGACACTTAGGTATTGCACTGTTGCATTACACACCAATCAAAACGCAAACAAAATGGGAAAAGATAACATTTTAACCTAGACAATATATGAATAAGGTATACACTTTTGAAATCTAAATTATATGAAAAGGGTGGGGTAACCGTAGAAAACCAGCGGCAACGACACCCCTTATTTAATGGAGACATGTAGTTGGAACCCCCTTTATCATGGCTGGATCCGCCCATGATTTTACATGTAAATCAAGCCCCGGGTATTTGTTGGCATAACGGTAACCACGAAGGGGGGGGGGGGGGGGGGGGGGGCTAATTAAAAGCACGAGGAATTATAAATATACAATTCAACAGGGGTAGAGTGCATCGAGGAATGGGAATTAAAATTGTCTCTTCACGATGATCGAAAAAAGTATCTTGCACGTTATTTTCATCATCTTGTCTGAAACACTCTGAATAATGAGCTTCAAGGCGAAAACAAGGCATGTGAAATACTAATAACATACACTTCTTTTTTTATACGTTGTATGGACAAACCCATAAATCCCTCAACAAAAATTGCTTGATTCATGTCATATCAAATAAATTACAGCGCGGAAAGGTAACTTTAATTTAATATCAAAACTAATTTTTTGTTATATTTTTCAATAAATTTATAAATCTTAATTAGGCATGCGTTGCGTGAGTTCCATTTCATGAGACCTACACAGATTTCTATAAAACAAATCAAAAATTATAAATACAGTTTTTCAATTCTTTCCTTCATAGATAAAAAAAAAAGTATGTATATAATTTATATACGATTTGGTTGAATTATTTCACTTCATTTTAATGATAAATCCTTTAGTTCTTAAATTTTTAATTAAAATGAATTTATCATTTTGATATCTAACGATAAACTTTTTAAATTGAAGTGACATGGTCAGTAACCTAATTAGTTGCATGGCTGATTACCATCTTACAGGTGACCCAGTAATTTTCCATATGACAGTAGCGTGTACCCTCGGGGTTATATCGGGGTGTGTATAACTTATTTTCTGGGGAACATCCTGTCCACGTGTAGTACTTAGCATATATTGCAACAGATGACATTAAACAAATTTTCTTTGTAGCATCGGAAGCAATTTCATGTTCGACCACACAAAATATTTCACAAAAAAGATATGATAAAATCAAAAGAAAAAGATAAAGAAATATTAACAAATAAAGGTGGAATTGAGTAAACGGGGATTCGTGTTTTTATGAGCTTATTTTCAGTGGACAACAACAAATGGAAGTTTTTAACGACCTTGTGTGACCTATAGTTGTTAATGTTTGTGTCATTTTGGTCTTTTGTGGATAGTTGTCTTATTGGCAATCATACCACATCTTTTTGACTGGCTATATACATGATATAATATATATAGCACTTACACGGTCGGTCCAGTGGACATATTTCATACTAGATAACTTATACAGTAATTCTTTTTATATATATGAAAATTATTGTCCGATCTGATACACGTACCTATAATGTACAGAATTTTGAACAGCTTCAAATATATGGGGTCCGTAGAAACACCGCAAAGGACCTCCTTAGTGCACTAAGAACAAAAATGTGCACTAAGGACCTACTCCTTTCATAATTTTAAATTATATTTTTTCTAATGTTTTCTCGACACGTGCCTCAAAAAGTTGATTGTCACCTTTAGTATAATCGATAGCAATTCATGTTCGCTCAACCTTGGCCCGTGAATAATCTACTAGTATACTGATTAAACATGTATATGGTATTTCAAATTGTTCTCTAATTTTTTTTCATTTGTTTTTTTTAGCCGTATTTATTCTGTCTGCTATATTTTTTACTTCTAAATTAATAGCGTATTTTCAACTCTTCATCCTTTTAATTTTAAAAAGACAAATAATTGTGAACACTTCACGGAAAAGTGAGGATTGATATTTGGTTGCTTAACGTCCAGTTGCCAATACTTCATTCATTTTTCTAATGTTAAGAACTATGCCATTTATCAATATTTCGATTTGAGCGTTACTGATGAGTCTTGTGTAGACGAAACGCGCGTCTGGCGTACTAAATTATAATCCTGGTACTTTTGATAACTATCACAGCAATGTTTTTAAACATGTTTAGGAAAGGAACATATTTCTGATTCGATGTTTATATACAAATGCATTACAAGTATAAATATGTATAGGTTGATGTTTAGTCCCTTCGATGTTTTAGACTGTAAATAAATTATGACCAATTTATTTCTGACATCTTCTTCATTTTTAACTTTTGTGGATATGTGTTTCATTGACAGCCGTACCACATCTCCTTTCGCTTATTTTTGTTGTATATATTTTTTAATTCACTTTCCTTGTCTTTTAAAATATAAAGTAAGTAAGTAAGTAAGTAAATTGTTTATTATAGTGACATGTGTAAATCAGCATAAATTTGTACAAAATATAATTACATATATAATGCACCCGGCCCAATGGACCAATAAGTCACCTTTTACTGTTAGTTCAATATAAATGTTCTAATATCACGTGTCAATTGCCAATTTAAATTTAAATACAGATAATTATAGATTAAGAATTAACGATTGTAAAAGTTCATATATTATTCAACTAATGTTTGTGGAAAAGTTTAAGAATGTTAACTAGAGTAAACTGTTTGTTTTCTACGGAAAAGTGACGCTGCTAAGTATTTAGCTATTTTCCTTGGATGGTTCACCATTAGAAATGTTAATTTTCCCTGCTCATCTAGTTGCGTAAAGTCAGGCACCATTAATATCTCGCTAAAAACAGTTTGTCTGATATCATTATAAAATGTGCAGTTTATAAGAAAATGTAGCTCACTTTCAACATTTTGAGAATTACAAAATCGGCATAGTCTGTTTTCTATTGGTTCCCCAATATATCTACCAGTCTCAATTCTGATCGGTAATAATCCGCATCTAAACTGGGCTAGCACAGATCGCTCGTGTTTCGTAAGATTTAGTTTTACATAGTGCTCTAGTTCGAAGTTTGTTTTAAAGTTTAAGTAAGATCGTAGATTGGTTTATTTATCTAGGACTCTCTCCATATATCACTGTAATAAGTTCGTACAATTTGTTCAAAAGATTTTAAATCCACCATTGTTCTACTTTCGTAATAATGTAACATATTAAGTTTAGTGAAAATATCTTTAGTGTCACTACACCAATTGTTTGTGCAACGATCATAATCCATATTGAACACCACTTTCGTTAATCGGTCGTCTTCAAACGATAAAAGCCTATTCCAGTATCGAATAATGTTCACCCAATGCCGAAACTGACTTGGTATCCATCCAGTATCCCCATACAGTGCTAGAATTGGTGCAAATCTGTGAACGCCTAAGTAATATCGAATTGCTCTGTTCTGTACGTTGTCTATTGATTGGAACTTCCTATATATTTATTCCATTATTTTTATTTGATGCCGAAAATAAGAATACGAAGTTATTTGTTAAATGCTATAAATAAGCGAAGTAAAACAACCGTTAATAATTATGTATATGAGCATTATATCTATTTATAAAATATTTTAAATACAAGCAGACATACCATTTGTGACACCAATTTCATTTATTTCCAAATCTTAAAATCATACATTTCCGTTCTTTAGCGTTTCTTAATAATGGCAGAACGGGCTTAAGAGTCATATGATTAAGTTAACTAAATAATTTAGTTTTCCCACATCATTAGCGGATTTAGGGGGTTAAAGCGAGCCCCCCCACCCCCGGTTGAAAATCTTAAAATATTTTTTGTATTAACCATTTCTTGTTTTAATGTTATCTTTACTATAATTTGAATGTCTAGCACTGAATACGGTGACACGTTGTCGCTACACTTCTTTAAATATACACAAGTCATAATAACATTGGCCAGAGGGTAACTTGATAATTAGAGGACCAAAGGATTTAATTAAGACAATCCAAGGCTGCTATCTCTATATTTTATTATATATATCTTTATTAGCCTCCCTTAGAGTGATACAACAATTGCAAAACGGGTAGATACGATCTGTAATCAAATAATTAACCTTATAAAATTAATACTTAAAATTTTATTTAGAGTAACCATATGCCGGATGAACAAAAAGTGTGCAATTTATTGAAAAACATTTGGTTTGGTATAACATGAAAACTTCTCTAGTGTTTTAAACATTTCTCACATAACCCCTCCCCCAAACCCCCACTTCAAGCTCTGGATCCGCGCCTCCCCATAGTGCTTATTACATTATAAAATAAAATGGTATTCATCTTCAATTGTTGAAATAAAGATGAATTGTTAAAAAAAAAAAGCATTGACACCAGTTTATAGTTATCGTTCATAGAAGACAGTTATGATTTATTCTATAATTCTCTTTTTAAAACGTAATATAATTTTACCTCTTGAAGTTTTTCTATATGTTACTTCTGTAATCGGATTTTGAAGAACCCCATGGACACCACATACTCTCAAATGTCTTTCAAGGAATAATGATAGTATGTAAACTCTTGTGTTGTTAGTAAGGAAATGAAATATCAAAAGCATTTGTTTCTCAATTTTTATCTCAAAATAGGGTTCTTTAAATAAAAAAAAAGCTTGAAAAGCAATTTCCTTAAAAACTAAATATATATAACAAAGGCAAAGTTTTAAAACACAAAATTTATTTTTTATTTTTCTTTCATAAACTTGAATTTATACCACGCTAAACCGTTAGGTTAACAACCATTGATTAATCAATAAGTAACGATCAAAAGACAATTGTTTATTGGATTAGGTTGATTGAACATGATGATTCGGGAATCTGCAATAAACCGTTGGTCACGTGGCGAGTGGCAGGCGTTGATTAAAAAGTCATTTAACTTCAAAATTACAAAATCTATTGATACCTAACTTTATAGATTTGTGGTATTTAATCATATCCTCTTATATTCATGTTCGCTGTGATCTTACAACATCGTTTTAGTGTCCTTAATGCAAAAACTTTCTTCTTAGTGCACTAAGAAGTCTTTTGCGGTATTTCTACACACCGAAATATATGGCCTTATTATTGGTAATATACCATATTAGTGTCACTAATGGCTTAACGTGTTACCAAATTAAAAAGAAGAAATAGGCTCAAAACCGCATTTTTAACTTTAGATTTTTTTTCAATCCCAAAATAGAGAAGAGGTCCGGTATACAGACTTATTAAAAAGTCCAGATGAGAAGTTTAACTTGCTTTTCTATTCCCGGCACTTTTAACTTAACGCATGCAAAAAAAAAAAATCAGTACCTGGTTACAGTTGCGCATTGACAAATTATAATCTTTCGATTAAATGATCTTAAATCTATATGGTCTTTATTTTAAAAGTTATAAAATCTAAATGTAAAGTGATCTAAAATGTTCAATATAAATGAGTATTTTCGCTGTGAAATGAATCTAAGGTCGTCTAAAAGTGTATACATGTGTATTTGACCCGACTACTGACTACATAGTAAACTATTCATTATGTACCTATAAGGGGGGTCTGAGCGGGACTCGGGATTGTCGAGGCGTATTTTTTGTAAACGTGACACATGAAAGTCAAATTATGAGGGAGGGTAGGAGGGGTACTGATCCCGAAATCCCGAGCTTAAAAACACGAAATCCCGAAATCCCGGGCTTAAAAAACACGAAATCCAGAGGTCCCGAAATTCGAAAAAAGAATTATCGTATCCCGAAAGGGTCAATCCCGAAATCCAGAGCTTAAAAACACCCGATCCCGCAGTCCCGATAAAGGTCCTATCCTCCCTCAAATTATTGTGCCGTGAAAACGCGAAATGAAGTTTAGCGGGACATGGGAAATTACAAAAATAGCAGAATTGTTCACTTACATAGTGTACGCGGGATGGCATCATGCGAGAATCTAAAAAAATAAGTAGTAACTAAGCGGGATCCGTGAACAGAACCCCCAATGAGACCCCCATTAGTTGTGGCTTATTTTGGTCTTTTTAGTTAGTTTCTTTCCCCTACATTACTTGACCGTTTTTGTAAAACAACAGCACTCGAGGTCTGACAGTATTTTACCAAGAAATGCACAAAATATTCAAAAAGAAGGCCTAGAAAATTTAAATATTGGTATGCACACATACTCCCCTATCAGCACAGACAATTATATTTTTGTAAAGGCGCCAAACTCGTTTCTAATATTTATAATAGAACCGAAAAGAAAATGGAAATGGAACTGGGGAATGTATCAAAGAGATAACAACATGACCAAAGAGCAGATAACAGCCATAGGTCACCGATGGGTCTTCATTGCAACGTGAAAATCCCGCAACCTGAGACTGGGGTGGATCTAGTCATATAAAGGAGGGGATCCTAACCCAGGACAATTTTTTTTTTTTGGGGGGGGGGGGTGTCCAACTACATGTCCCCATTCAAATGCATTGATCGTCCAATAAAGAAAGGGGGTTCCAACATGTCCAACCTTCAGCCCCCCCCCCCCCCCCCCTGGATCCGTGCCTGTGAGGCATGCTTTAGCTTGCCATTAAACAAAAATGTAAACTAGTTGAGTGATAATGGACGTCATACTAAACTCTTCAATATAAAAAAAAAGAAACTAAAATAAAAATCATACAAAGGTCACAAAGGCCATAACTTCTGGCTCCTGAATTAGAAAAAGTGCAAAATGCAGTGAGGATAAAAGCCTTTACTGTAAATTCCTGAAATTACAATTATATAAATCATCTCACATCTTTGTGCATTTCTTGAAATTGGTCATATTAATAAATGCATGCAATATTTTCAGAAAATTTCAATATAAAGGCTTTTAAAAGTCAATCTTGTGCATGATTATCAATGATTATACTCGCACAATTAACACATGTGGTTCTCAAAACTCAGAGGTGTCTATGCTATTTATGACAACATTTTAATCAAGTATAAATTTACAAAATATGTTTAGAACTATATGATTTTTAGGTTTTTAAGCATAGATATAGTAGGTCAGGATCTGCGAACTCTCACTGACTGACTGAGCACATGAATTCAACACTAGTTTTTTGGTGATGTTGGTGTTGCTTAGTGTTTTGTTTTGTTTTTCTTTTCTGCATCTTATGTTTTGCCTTGGCATTGTCAGTTTCTCTTTCATTGCCTTTGGTTTTTTTTTGTTATGTTAAAAAACAAGTCACAAGAGAGAAAAAACAAAAAAAATATGTGAAAAAATGGCTTAGTTCAGTATATATTAAGGACAGAGATAACAAATAGCTAAATAAGAAAAAAGAAAAAAGAAAATTCCTTTTCTATGTACAGTCAATTGTCTGATAATCTAGAAGATAGCCTGATTTGGTCTAATTCTCCTGAATTCTAGCAGGTACTTTATTCCAACTTTTTTAATTCAAACAAACCATGTCTTAGATAGTCTTGGAATTAGAATACATTAATCATAAAATTTTCATAATACTTTGGTGAATTATCTATTGATATAATCATGATAATTAAGCTCCTTTTTAATTTTTAGGGATTTTAAATTTTTAATTTAAAGTTAGGGATTTTATTCATAAAAGCAGGGATTTTTCCAGTACGTATACTATTAATAATGCTTTGAGCAATTTTCATGAAACTTGGTGAATTATTTTTGTATAACATAAACATGATAATTTTCCTTTTAATTTAAAAAAAAATCTGATTTATGTCATTGTACTATCATGACTTGGGATTAGGATAGTCTCAAGAATGCTTTCACAAATTTTTATGAAACTTTGGTGAATTGTTTTTATATCTTGACAAACTCCCTTTTTATTGTTATGACCCAAAGTGGAGGGGGCATAATGTTTAACACTTGTCAGATCGTTTGTCCGTCTGTCCCAAAGTTGTTTTTTGTTCTCTTA
The DNA here is from genome assembly GCA_019925275.1 of Mytilus edulis. Classification (NCBI taxonomy): domain Eukaryota; kingdom Metazoa; phylum Mollusca; class Bivalvia; order Mytilida; family Mytilidae; genus Mytilus; species Mytilus edulis. Next base: position 58,591,236 of record CM034362.1, read on the forward strand.
CAGTACTTTAGTTTGCCTCAACCAAATTCAATTAAACTTTTACAAAAGCTTGTTATCACAATTCTCATATCAAGTTTGAATTTTGGTGATGTCAGTGTTACTGTACTAGAGTATCAGAGTTATGCCCCTTTAGAAATGGGGAAAATATGCTGAATTTTTGGTTTCCTGTTCTCTAAAATTTAGTTTGTCTCAACCAAATGTTATGAAATCAATACACAATGCTTATCATCACAAAATACAGATTAAGTTTGAATTTTGGTAGTGTCTCTTTTACTAAATTCTATAGTTATGTTCTTTAAAAATAGAAAAAAATGTTTCGGCCTTCTAACTTAAGTTTCCCTCAACCAAATTTTATTAAACTTTAAAAAAATACTTTTTATCACAATTTTAATCAGATCAATTTCAAATTTTGGTAGTAAAACTTTTACCGTTCTTCAGTTATGTTCCTTTAAAACTTTGAATAATATGCAAGCTGGAGTATCATTCCCTATTTATCATGTATATTTTTTTATAAGATACAGAGTTAAGGAACTTTAGTTGTTGCAAAGTTATTTTAAAATTGTCCATTTTCAAAAACTTTGAAAGGTTTTAGAAATTTATGGATTTGTTAAAAAAAATCACAGCCTTAAACTTATAGTCACTTGAGATATATATCTATAAATGGAGCCAAATTATATACATGTTTTATGTCAATAAATACCACTGTTTGTGCATGTTTTGTTTTTTTTGGAGGGCAGGGGTCTTATTTGCACAGTGCTCATAGTTTTTTTATTCGATCATTAAAATTCATTTAAAGCTTAAAGACCAGCTATAAGGGCAAGAAGCTTATCAAGCACTCATGGTTTAGATTTTTATTAAACACACATTAATATACATAATGTACATTAAACAGAAAAAAATATTGATGCAAGATGTCATTCAACTTTTACTCTTTTATGTATAGGACAAGAACTATAGAAGATACAGAGAAATTATATACAGCAGAAATGATAGGCAATGTAAAATTTGCAGAAGCCAACTAAACCTAAATGGTAAGGCACCTTTTAATTTTAAAAAGTTATTGAACTTGAAAGATGATTACTAGTATCATGATTACTATAAAAATTAAAAGATGTGGTACATTAAATATGAAAACTATCATGGCTTTGAGAAAGCAATTGTAGGCCTGTTACGACCTTCAATAATGAGAAAATCCATACCCTATACTATAGTCAAAGTAGGCAGCTATAAAAGACCTAAAGATGAAACATTGAAACAATCCAAACTGTAAAACTAATCATGGTAATTGCCTAGTTTATAACAAAATAAATTACAAAAAATAAATATGACCGGTATGAAACAACAACAACAACAACCACTAAATTTTAGTGTCAGACTAAACTGACAAAAGCTACAGGCTCTGAACTTTGGACAGGCACAATAGGAATATGGCAAGGTTATATAAAAATAAGATGTGGTATGATTGCCAATAAGACAACTCTCCACCAGACAACCAATGATGTAAATTTCCTGCAAACAGGGACTTGACTTCTGTAAATCAACTAATTTTTCGTGAATACTTTATTTGGCATTTTATACTTTCTAGCCTACATCGCAGTTATTTATTTTTCTCGAGTTCAAGTTTACTTAATGTATTTTAATAAGGAAAGATACACATGAAAAACATTTATTGCTGTTTCTCTCTCCATTTATAACATTTTATTTGTTTATTTTGTGTATTTATAGGTGATCAGACATCTTGGTTTTCATGATCAATAGGTCATTACTGAAGAGGAAACTTATAGTATTTTGTTGTTGAAAAAAGGAACACCAGTTTTATCCACTCATTTACATCGCTCCCTCATATCAAATATACAGAAGAAGATCATTGAAGAACAATTTGCAAAAATGATTTCTCTTAGAATTGAAGGGAATTGTTTAGTGAATGGAATAATGTATTCACTGAATTTTTACGTAGTGGATTGAATAACTGTACACAAGCTGAAACAGAAGAAATTCTAATTTAAAATAACACGAAAAGTGTTTATTTTATTATTTAATCTGCAAATATATAAACAAATTCTTTAGAACACCACAAATGGTATGACATTCAAATTGGTTGCTTATTAATGTATCGCATTGAAACAATTACAAAGAAAATAGAAGCATTTGCTCCAAAAAAAATTATAAATCAAAGTTAAATTTATAAAAAAAGTATAAACAATACCTAGATCTAAACAGTCAGACTGTATTATTTTCAATGTCATTAAAATGTTGAGTCAAACATTTATTAAAGTTTTAAATATCATTTGCATCAATTATACAGTCTTGTTATTATTATATTCATACTGTTTGTATACATGGTGTAGTGAAGAAATGTTCAACAAGTAAAAATTAGGGAAAACATTTCCTTAAGGGAAATTTGATCTTCAGAAATTTCCTTAGAGGAAATTTGAAGAACAATGATTTCCCTAGAGGAAATTTGTTGTCTTGAATTTTCCTCCAAGGAAAAGTGTTTGTCAAAAATTTCCTCACAGGAAAAAGTATTTCCTCCAAGGAAAATTTGAAGCTACAAATTTCCTCACAGGAAAAAGTATTTCCTCCAAGGAAAATTTGAAGCTGCAAATTTCCTCAAAGGAAAAAGAATTTCCTCTAAGGAAAAAGAATTTCCTCTAAGGAAATAGAATTTCCTCAAAGGAAATAATTATGCAGCAAATTCCCTAAGGGAAATCTTTTTCCCTTGAGGAAAAAACAATTTCCCTTGAGGAAAAATCTTTTTCCTTCAGGGAAATTTGATTTCCCTTGAGGAAAAGTACTTTTCCTCTGAGGAAATTGTTGAAAAAAGGGGCATAACTTTTTCAACAGTGGTGCTAGATCCAAAAAATTTTAGGACAAATATCAGGGAACCAATACCAACCAAGTTATCAACTTTGTTTCGACTTAACTCCAAAAATTAAGGTGACAACTTTTGCACTCAGCGGAATTGCAAACTTGTCCCGGAGACTGTTGTATACTTAAATTCTTTAAATTTGAAATTTATTTAGATTTAAAAATACCTTTAAACTAGGTTGAAATTTGGGAATTTATTTGCAATATTAAATTTAGTTTAAATCTATATTAAATTAGAAATTTTCCAGCAAAGTAAATGCATAATATTTTTTGTAATTTGAAATTTAATATGCATAACATATGCATTTAATTTTATATTAAATGAATCATTTCATGCAGTGGTTGTCCGTCAGCTTTAGATAAGATAGCGAACAGGTGTTGACTTGGTAATTTACGTGTTGTTATTAGAATAAGGATATATACTCCATTGCATCTATTTGGAAGAAATCCACACACGACAGGTATAAACATTTATAAACATATACGTGCATTGTAAAACGATGGATCACTTAGATTTAACTTGGAAATTTAATTGTATCTTGTATACTATTTTTTTTTGCTTGCAATCCGCTTTTTACATAACCCTTGAATACCTCGAAATAAGGAGATAGATATGTTCATCAATCATTTAATTGTAATGTCACTTTAAACATGAAAAATGTAGCTGGAAGATAACAAGATAACAAGATAATGTTCAATTTGAAAGAAATATTGTTGCTCTTGTGTCTTTTCATTATTATAACTGATCAGGTTTGATGTAGATTCAGAAAATAACACTGAATTGTTGCCATTACTCATGTTAAATGTTCGAAATTTAGTTTTCATAAAGATTTAGGTGTGTTAAGCTGCAAGGTTTTCTAATGATGTGACAAATAAATATAAGAACGGGATAAGGAAATGAAATTTTGCGGTTGCAAATAATAAACAACGTACTGCTGAGACTAAATGAAATAGAGAAAATATAAAAATGTCCATGCCTTCAATTGCTTACTATATATCATGTATATGAAAGAATTGTTTCTCGAAGGGTTCTAATTGAAGAATCAAATCGTTAAAGTTTCTTTAACAACTGGATATACTTCATAAGTTTATTTTATTTAATTTCAAACTATAAAATTAACACTATATACTTAGATGAAATTAGGTATAAGCATAACGTGTGTTTCAGAGACAGCATATAATGATATATATAAACTTTCAATGTTTTATTTTTTTCTCTTTGTGCACAATTTGAAATTCTGTCGACAAATGATTATACCATTTCATGTGTACTTCATTAGATTAACAAAGTGTAACTATTAAACGTCACAACTGTCTTATTTGGTACCCTAATATTGTCTTATGTTGTCTTATGATTACTTTATGATATTTTGTCTTAAGATAGTATGGTTTTGACATTATGTAATGATGTTTTTACATAACTCAATATGGAATACACATTACTTATGATATTTCGATTATACGTAATATGGTTTCGTATTGAATTTATATGATTTTTATGACTTAATATTGGTTTTTCATAACTCGATGTGATTTCATCCCTATTTAATGTTGTTGTGTCATTATGCAATGTGATTTTGTTATTACTTGATGTGTGTGAGGCTTAACGTTGTGTATTTGTTACATTGGTGTTGTTTTGTTATTTCCTCGACATTTAAACTATAGTGGGCAGTTATCTCACTAGCAATCACATCACATCTAACTATGTGGTGTTTTGTATGCTTTAACATTGTTTATCTTTCGTACGCATAACCCTTAGCCCTTTATTAGGAAGCCTGAGTCACAGCCCTTGATCGGCAATAGAATATTTAAATACAAACTCATATGAGTTAACTTCAATTTCAACTCGAAATCTTAATATAAATGGGATTCAATTCTTACTCGAGTTCTACTTCAAAAGGTCAAACTCGAAGTTCAGCTCAAAACTCAATGACAACTCAAACTTTTATTCTTATTATGACTTGAATTCTAACTCTAAATTGAAATTTTCTCGAAGTTTAAATCGAAAACTCGAATTGTAATAACATTGGTTACCAGAAATTAAATTTGAACTATATTTCGATGGATTGCCACACACATCTGAGGTAAATAAAACATGGAAATCGATTCATTTAAAAATGGACCTGCTGTTCCCAAAATACTCAATGACACGTGGGTTTAGCATATCAAGTAATATGATAACCTCATCAAAGAATTACAGAACCGCAAATACCAGAATGAACACATCATGTAAAATCGCTTGAAACATCATTATGTAATATTTGAGCCATATAAGCAATTGCCACATTATCAGTACGAAATAACAAATCCGCATTATGTAACCAAACCAAATACATCACGCTAGGCCACCAACACACTTAAGTCCATACAAAACCATATCATGTAATATCGAAATATCATTAAGTAATGACTATTCCATATAAAAAAAGTATCGAGTACCGATAAAAACTAGTGTAGCAATTCATTTGTGACACTCATACATGCATGGCGGCCGTAAAGGCGTGCAAGTGTAAAATATATGTGCTGTTTTATGTTTTACAGATTGCCTTCTCTCTCGAAGTCTCTTGTGTGCGCTTATTCATTTTCTCATTTTCGTGTTATGTAGTCCGAATCTATCTTTTATGCATACGTTATTTACTGTTAAGTTATCACACGTATATCCTGATGTAATCCATGTTAGGTTGTAGGAAAGGTTGTATTGTTTTTAAATATAAAACTGAGATTATCTGTTATTTATGACATTGCTAGATTTTCTTTCGAGTGTAAAATGTATATTTTGTATAGAATACCCTTAGATTTATTCATAGATGTAAAGTAATGGTGTGATCGTTTGGATAAAATACATTTTAACATTAAATTTTATGAATAAAGTGTCAAAAGAAAACAAGGCATACAATGTAGTTATATGAACTAAAAAATGTACTGAACTCTTCCGAAAGCTTGATGGCAACTGTTTTTTCTCAGCTCATCCTAAGAATGTCATAAGTTACAATAAATTATGTTTTGTTATTAAAGTGAGATGGCTACACTGTATATATGGAAGTCTTCTAGTGGGGATACCAGTTGTGGACATGCGTCACTTTTTTCATGACACAAACACCTTTATAAGCTGGTGGCCACCAGACAACAAGGCAAAGTTAACATGTATAAGAAAACCCTTTTTTATACATTTTGTATCATTAACATCTGAAGTAGTTTTATTTGAGAGTATGATTCTTGTCCGTGCCAAGATAAGGTAAATTACCCTTGTATTTGTTTCCAAAAACAAACAAAAAAATAGTAGGGATTATTGATACACATATGAATATCTAAACGTGTCTGATATTCATATGATGAAGACATAATCTTTCAATCAGTATAATTGAGGTCTGGAGCTGGCATGTCAGTAACTGCTAGAAGTCTGTTGTTATTTATGTATTATTGTCATTTTGTTTATTTTTTTTGTTTCATATTCTGACTTTGGACTTGGACTGTGCGTATTGTTGCGCGCCTGTTTTTTCTACAATAGCGAGAGGTATAGGGGAGGGTTGAGATCTCAAAAGACATGTTTAACCTCGCTGAAATGTTGCGCCTGTCCCAAGTTTGGAGCATCCGGCCTTTGTTAGTCTTGTATAGTTTCTTGTGCATAATTCGGAGTTGAGTATGACGTCCATTATCAATGAACAAGTATACATGTTTGTTAAGGAACCAGCTGAAGGACACCTCTGGGTGCGGGAGTTTCTCGCTACATTAGAGACCCATTAGTTGCTTTCGGCTGTGTTCTGCTCTATGGTCGAGTTGTGGTCTCTTTAACACATTCCCCATTTCCATTCTCAATTTTATGCGTATAAAATGTTAGTTAGAATTTCAAAGTATCTATTTCAAGTTAGTACTTTTGGTAAATGGTCTAGTTATAGATCAATTTAACGTGTTTACGATAGTTCAGGGGTATACCGCCATCTTGATTTACACAATCAGAGTAAATAATCGGTCTAGTTCTTTTCCCAAATCTGCAAATTTGGAGACAGATTTGCAATTTATTGGTTACAATGTTTATATATCAAAAGAAACTTAGTTATTCATTGCATTATCAGAAATGTTTTAACTAATACCAAATATATGTGCTTTTAGAATTTATTTTTCAAATAACCTATTTAAGGGGAGATTACTCTTTTAGTACAAAATGTATACTGGACATAAAGGGAAATTTTCATTTTTTACTTGTAGCAATAAAATAAGTTCGATGACACCATTTGTTTTTATTATTTTCTTTTGATATAGTATGAAAACTATCTTCTCATATTTTCTTTCAAAATTCTGTCTCATAGATTTTTTTTTATGCACAACAATGGGTTTTTTCATGGACAATATAAGAAAATTTTGGCAATTTTGAACAATCAGTACCTTGAAAATTTAACATAGCGCGGTGACCCATACCTTTTATCATTTTAGTTTTAAAAGCATAGTCAAATTTTCATTTTTTTCTATACCCCTGAACAACCTTAAGGTATACACTTTTACGTAATACTGTAACATTTCAACACTTAACGAATTCACCACTAAATATTCATAAATAATGTGGTTGGATTGCCATGCAATAACGAAATCTTCCAAAAGAGTTCAAATAACATCGAGTTTAGAACTTATAGATCTCTATACCAAGTATATCAGCTCCTTCATACGGGGTATATATCTCCGAATTGATACAATATTCCCGTGCTTGTATTTCCTATTATGATTTTCTGAATAGATGGTTGCTGCTCAAAAGGAAGCTATTAAATCCAAGAGTTCCAAATGGTGAAGTTGTAATAACCATTTCACAAATGATATCGAACATATTATTTAAGTCGTAACTACAATCCCCTTCCCTATTATGAATGTGACTTACCGAATAAGACTATTTACCGGATTTGTTGTAACATGAGCAACACGACGAGTGCCACATGTGGAGCAGGAACTGCTTACCCTTCCAAAGCCCCTGAGATCACCCCTATTTTTTTGGGGGTTTGTGTTGCTTATTCTTTAGTTTTCCATGTTGTTTCATGTGTACTATTGTTTGTCTGTTTTTTTTTCATATTTAGCCATGGCGTTGTCAGTGTATTTTCGATTTATGAGTTTGACTGGGTTTCAGGAAAAATACCATAACACCTCATTCCTTTTCAAGTTCAATGTTCGTTCCCTAAACATTTTCCATCTCAACTTATAATTTTTATTTTTAGACATAAACAATATGTTAATGTAGCCTAGAACATTCGTTCTGAACATGCATGAACTATTTGTCACTGGACGTTAAACAACCAATAACCAATCAACATATAGGACATTGTCTTAATATAAAGCTTGCATTTAAGGTAGCGCCTTCTTCATATTACTGATATGTCTGTCCCACGTTAAAAAGTGTTGTTGGTAAAATGGAGAATGGAAACGGGGAATGTGTCAAAGAGACACAACACCAACCATAGAACAGACAACATCAGTTTTTTGCACTTGAAATGTTTAATGTTTCACTTTTTTATGATTGAACTAGTTTCATTAAGATACAAGGTGATCAGGATTAACTGGTGTAAAGATATATTCGACAGAAGCATTCCTAGCATCTAATTTACACGGGTTAGGTCGAGGTTGCCGCTTGTTAAAAAATGTTTAACCCGCTGCACCTGTCCTTTATCCGGAACCTTTTGTTCAGTGGTTGTCGTTTGCTGATGTTGATGTATTTCATAGCTGTATTTTGATTCTCATGTTTTAAATGGGTCGTAAATATGATCTTGAACAGTATAAAATTTTAGTAATTTACCTATGACGTCACTTTTGTGGTGTTGAACCAGTCAAGTGAAAGACAGTGCATGGTTTTGTTGTGCTGTTTGTGTGTGCTGTCCTATGTTGTATAACGTGTTTGTTGTTGTTATTTTGGTAAATGAAGACAACAGTAGTATACCGCTGTTCGAAATTCAAAAATCGCTTGAGAAAAAAACAAATCCGGGTTACAAAATAAAACTGAGTGAAATACATCACATATAAGACACAACAGAAACCCAATAATTAAATGTTACACACACAGAAACGAACTATAATATAACAATGGCCGTTTTCCTGACTTGGTACAGGACATTTTAAAAACAAAACAAATGATGGGTTGAACCTTGTTTTCTGCCATGCCAAACCTCCCGTTTTTATGGCAATGTTTAATATAACATTAAAATGACAACATTACATGATAGGACTACTACAATAAAAAAAAATGGGAGAACATATAGGACAGAAACACACGAATAGTAGCTAACAAAAGGTGTCAGATTTTAAATTTACTACGCCAGACGCGCGTTTCTTCCACACAATACTAACCATTGACGCTATAATGAAAAAGTTCGAAAGCCAAAACAAGCACAAAGTCGAAGAGCATTGAGGACCAAAAGTTAAAAAAAGTTGTGCTCAATACGGCTAGGGTTTTCTGCCTGGGATAAGAACATCCTTATTATTAAGAATAATTTATACTTTCGCAAACAGTAACTTTTTATAAAATTACTTAGCATGTCGAAATGTACTATTGTATTGTTTATTTGTGTATTTCTCTGTCCTGATAGTTCTGCATTTATTTTTATTGTATTCCTGTCAAGTAATCTTGTTATTTTTAGCATTATATTTAAAATTACCATGAAACGCGAGGTTTGGTTAGCCACAAAACCAGGTCCAACAAGCAATATTTTCCTTATAATGTCCTGTACCAAGTCAGGAAAAGAGCAGTTGTTATCTTATATTTCGTTTCTGTGTGTGTTTTGCATTGTCGTTTGTTTTTGTTCACTTCAGTGTTTGTGTTTGTTCGTTGTTTCTTTTGTCCAATGAGTAACCCAAGTGGTGTTTACTTGTTGCATCTCATTGTTCTGTTGATTCGCTGTTTTCCTCTTATAGTTGATGTGTTTCGCTCGGTTTTAGTGTTACCCGAATTTGTTTTCTCTCAACCGATTAATGAGTTTCGAACAGTGATATTACTGTTGCCTTTATTAGACCGTTGTTTTTCTTGTTTGAATTGTTTTCCAATAGTAAATTTTGATACTTTTATACCTTGCTGTTTGGATTGAGCCACGACCTCGTGTTGAAGGCCGTACGTTGACCTATAAATGTTATGTTAACACATTGTTACTTGGATAAAGAGTTGTCACATAAGTTTCCCTACCATTATGTCCTTATTAGACATGTTCACCATAGGCCGATACCGGAACCGAAACCGATACCGAAACCAAAAATAGTAGTGAGGTAAATTATAAATGTGTATGATAAAAATTAACTCAACCCTTTAACTCAATAGTATTGTTTGAAATTTGAAAACACTAGATGAAGTATTACTTCAAAAGTATAAATTATTCGAAATACTAAGGATTTTTCTAATCCAGGCATAGATTACTTTAGCCGTATTTGGTACAATTTTGGGTCCTCAATGCTCTTCAACTTTATACTTGTTTGCCTTTCTTACTATTTTAATCTGAGTCTTTTCAGATTATAAGCATGGTATGTTTGATAACTATGTACTTCAATTCGTCAGTTCACATGAATGTATCAAACTAGAGGCTCTAAAGCCTGTGTCGCTCACCTTGGTCTATGTGCATATAAAACAAGGACACAGATTCATGACAAAATTGTGTTTTGGTGTTGGTGATGTGTTGTTAACTCTTACTTTAATGATCAATCTTGCTGCTTACAATTATCTCTATATATAATGAAATTGGCCCAGGAGTAACAGTGGAAAATATTTTGTAAAAATTCACTATAAAGGACAATAACTCCTTAAGGGGTCAATTGTCCACTTTGGTCAAGTTGACTTATTTGTAGCTCTTACTTTGCTGTACATTATTGCTATTTACAGTTTATCCCTTTCAATAATAATATTCAAGATAACAACCAAAAAGCTTCAAAATCTTCTTAAAATTACCAATTCAGTGGCAGCAGCCCAACAACAAGTTGCCTTATTGGTCTGAAAATTTCAGGGCAGATAGATCTTGACCTAATGAACAATGTTATCCACTGCAGATTTTCTCTAAATGCTTTGGTTTCAGAGATATGAACCAAAAATTGCATTTTACCCTATGTACTACCTATAGCCATGTCGATCATCTTGGTACACGGGCGATGTCATCGGACACATCTTTAAAACTAGATACCCTAATGATGATTGTAGACAAGTTTGGTCAAATTTGTCTTAGTAGCTTCGGAGGAGAAGATTTTTGTAAACGATTACAAAAATTTAGAAAAAATCGTTAAAAATTGACTTTCAAGGGCAGTTACTCCTTATGGGGTCAACTGACCATTTGGGTCATTGAACTTATTTGTAGATCTTTCTTTGCTGAACTTTATTGCTGTTTACAGTTTATTTCTATCTTTAATGATATTCAAGATAATAACCAAATACGCCAAAATTTCTTTAAAATTACCAATTTAGAGGCAGCAACCCAACAAAGGGTTCTCCGATTCATCTGAAAATTTCAGCGCAGATAAATCTTGACCTGATAAACAATTTTATACCATGTCAGATTTGCTCTAAATGCTTTGATGCAGAGATATAAGCCAAAATCTACATTTTAACCCTATGTTATATTTTTAGCCATGGCGGCTATCTTGGTTGGTTGGCCGGATCACCGGACATATTTTTAAACAAGATACCCCAATGATGATTGTGGCCAATTATGGTTTAATTTGGCCTAGTAGTTTCAGGGGAGAAGATTTTTGTAAAAGTTATCGACGAGGGACGACGTCTGACGACGGACGCAAAATGATAAGAAAAGCTCACTTGGCCCTTTGGTGCATCCATGTACTTGGGACAAATTCTTGTTTAATACAGTAGTGCAAGTATTAAAAAAAAAATAGATGTTGATGCAATTCATTTAGGATGTACATAAAGCATGGAGCAGGTATCGCCGTAGGGAATGAGCTGCACATAGTTCTACAATAGATGCAATATCGTTCCGACCATGTTTATAAAGAGAACCCTTATTTTATAAATGTTCTACTCTTCTTGCACGAATCTATTTTTTTTTTAAACCTTTGTGTTGATTGTGCGGATTTTTGCATTTTGATGGTGTAGCTGCCTTTCAGTATATGTTGTTGCAATGTGATGTTAAAATAGATATATGGTATAGCCAGGTAAGAAACAATCACGGGGATACGGAAATATCTTGTGTGGACCTATTGCATCCATCAATGTGTCAGTCATTGCGTCATTGTTATGACATAGGAAACCAGATATGATGTATCTTAGTTTCATTCCTTTGCCTTTGACTTGCGTATTAATACAGTATATATGACAATGTCCACTATAAAAGAATGCCTGTTTTGGTTTGTCGATTTATTCTTTGGACGGAGCAATCAATAGATCCAAATACCTCTTCCAATTCTGGCCAATTACCCTTAAGCTGAAGTCCATGTTATCATTAATCTGGATGCTTGATGAATAATTTGATGGATTGCTTTATGAATTAAAATTTTGCTAACACCAAACATCAAAGCCATTTGTTTAAATGTAGGATAACATCTTAAACAAATCAAAACCATTTAAGTTTATTTTGCTAGCTTATACGTAATGCTCCTTTATTCCTCTGTAATTCTCTTATTTTTTATGTTTTTTATTAAATTTGTATCCACATCTTAATTATTTATAACTATAGCGTTAGTATAATTAATATTTAATACTCGTTGTTTTTCACTTTGCTTTTTTGATAGATTCATGTTAATTGTTGAATTGAAGTAATACTCCATCTAGTGTATTAAAATTTCACACAATAAAATGGAGTAACAGGGTTGAATTCAGTAAACATTATAAACATTTACCATTTAACTCAATACTATTTTTGGTTTCTGTATCGGTTTCGGTTTAGTTATCGGTTTCGGTTTCGGTAACCGCTTATGGCGAAAATTTATATAATTTCATACGGTTGAACGTAGTGAATTAGAGTGAAATTGTTTTCTCTTGTCTTTTCATGATGTATATAGGTGTCGCAACTATCGTGTGGTCAGTTTCCCGCCGAAACGGGGGTTTCGGTCATTCAGCACGACAGCGCCAAAGCGATCGGTCCTCTTTTAAATACTTGGTAAATTTAATTTATTCAATAAGTCCCCCCCCCTTTTTTTTTAATTATTTAGATAAGATATATAGGATTGATAGGACTGGAGGGTTGTTTTTTTTTCTTTTTGGTATTATATTGTGTGGAGTATATAGTTGTGTATATGTGTATAATATATATATACTTAGTGTTTATGAATGTTCATGTGTAACATATTTAATAAACATAGCAGCGGCGTTGTCGTGTAGCTTTGAACTTTATTTATGAGTTATGTATTCTTTATACTTTCACAGTAAAGGTTTTTCTAAGGCATACATTATCAAGGGGTGACGTACATGAGACTAGTATTATATAGTGAAGTTTACTACAGAATGAAGGGTGTTACAAGATAACTTATATAAGTATCCATTTGTTTTATAAAATGAAAATACCGGAGTTGTGTTTATCACAACCTTAACATATATTGTGTATCTGTATCATAAATACATTGTCGATTTTCTAATCTCTTGACACATAACGTTATTTATTTGAATCTTTACCTTTGGTCTTAATGAGTTTTTATCATATTAGACAAAGTCGTGAAAAGAACATACTTGTATTGATTAATTGATTGATTGTTGGTTGCTTTACGCCGCATACTTGTATTGAAACGATGCCAGTGTACTGTCTATAAAATTTTAAAAGGAATAATTTTTCCTTTAAATTACTGTAGATTCGGCCCATGATTTGGCAGTAAGACTTTTGTTAACGTTATACCCGTCTTTGTTTATGTTTGATAACAACAGGTGTGTGTCACCAGTTTTTGAATGGTTTAAATCTGTATATTCAAGAACTGTATGTCTGATGATTATTTACCAAGATATCAAGTCACGTGTAGCTTCAGTATCATCTACAAAGGAACATCTCTCAGTATATTCAACCCTTAACTCAAACATTAAGAACAATCTCAAATACGTCTCAATAGTTTGCATGAGAGTAAAGCCACTACATGTAAATAAGTTAGGGTTTAAATATATATTAAAGGTGAAACAGACAGATGGCTAAAAGTGGTCATTTTATGCGCGGGAAAACAAACGTAAAACTCATACCTATCGAGTTTTTTCAGTGAGTATACCAAATATTCTAATCACTGAAGATAAGTTGACACCCATCACACAAGACTAAGACCATGAAGATCGTCGTATGGTAGGCTTGAATATTCAATATCCTATAGTTTTGACGTTCATACCAAGACATTGTTATGATCTTCATAAAATCCCACAACGAATCCGCAACGACAGTAACATGTTCAGGTAACGTTCTGTCATGGTCTGGTTACTTCTTATAAGACCTCCCGAAGACTAACACGATCTCTGTACGCTTCTGCCAAGTCCTTCTTGATCGCATTCCGTCTCAATACGAGTCCACTACGATCAAACCACGAGTCCACTATGATTCCATGTGTTGACACTACGCTGTTTGTTCCTATGGATATCTTTTCTTCCCCATTGTACACACCAGTTTCCTTGAGAAAAATGCCAATAAAAACTCAAAAACACTGGGAGGTCTTGGTGCTAAAAGTAGAGGTTTCAACTATTAGGTCTAAATAAGGTCTTGCAGTTATCTTGGATAGAACGTAGATTCGTAATGAGATCGTTCTTGTGACGACAAGCGCCAAGTAGCAATTTTTATTTTCTTCCTAGTCGTAGTATATTTATATCATTATCGTGACCACGGCGTTTTAAAGACGCAGTGAAATCATGCTAATCGCAATGAAATCTTGATAATGTAGCAGTCAAATGTTTTACATTCTCTTCCCTGATTGCACGTTTCCAATACGATGCTTGAACGACAATTGCGATCTTACTACGACCTTAATACGACCTTCCGTCTCTTTTGTTGAGCATATTTCAAGATGGTCGTCGATCTGCACGATCATGAAGACTTGGAACTTTCTTACTGCGACTTTACGACCACCACGATCTTACTACGACTTTTCAATTTTTTTCATATTTGCTGCGGTCAAAGCAAGTACATGATCATAGTGTGATTGAAAATACGACTCGTACTATCCCGAATATTAGTTAACACGATCAATCTGTAGTCAAGAAATACTGTTACACGTGCTCAAGGGGAATGGATGTTTTCTAGGTTATCTCATTTACTAAGGAGAGTAGCAACAATTAATTTCAATCACAAGACTTAACTCGGACCAGAAACAAAGTAAAATAACTACAAAAAACGAAAACTCAATACGCTAAGCGTTCAATTTTAATATATATATTTCAGTAAAAAACAACATACATATGAATCAGCTGTATTTCAATTACAGGTATGATTTTGTAATTCAATGGTGTTTATTTCAGCAATCTTCATAATTTCCCACACCACAAAGGTAAATGTTTTACAACCGAATTGTTTTATTGTAAACGACTCATTCTAACGAATGTTTGTATTTAAAACTCGCTTGTTACCGATTTTTAACTTTAAATGTCTGTTTTTAAGTTTAAGCCATAGATTTGATACACATTCAAAAAGGTAAACAAATACAGTATCACAATTATCAATAAGCTTAGTGCCAATCTTTCAATTTACATGTGTATAATTGTATCTCTAAAAGTCACCTGATTAATTTTTTTTATAGCAGAACCCACAAAAAATATTGATTGTTGTTCAACAGATGAATTTTTCCATTCATGTTGACATTACAACACCCTGAAACATGTTTGTGTCATATCCAAAAAAAACCTATTGAATCAATGTGGACACTGCTGATGTTCATAACGTATGATTTGTTAATAAACAGCCAGGTTTCAATGCCAAATAAAACAGATGAATGACTTTAAAATGTGCATTTACACTCAGCATTAGTTGTGTATAAATTCAATATGTAGTATAACTAAATTATCTGCAATAGGTCATTACCGTACTGTCTTATAATAATCCCTATTGTATGATTTCTACTTTTGTTACGATCTTGAAATCAAAATCAGGGTTAAATTTTATCTCAACCTTAAACACTGTTTCTTTTTTCTGAATTTTTCTTAATATCGACGTCTTTTTAACGTTAGTCGACTCACGGAATACGTCATAGTCTTTTCCAAGAATGAGTCGGGCTGATTTGTCAAAAAATTTAACCCATAAACTCCTGTTAGAGATGATTGGAAAATTCACAATTTTGGCTGTTAACTGAATTTTGTCGTCCTGGAATTCACTGCAGTCCTCGCAGTACCATCTGCCGTCTTTTTCTATAAGTCTGCCATGTTTTCCATCTATATCACAATGTTTCACTATCATCTTTATGTCACTGTGCTTGCCGAATGATTCAATTTTAACATTATCTAGTATAATTAAATGCTTTCTTTCTTTCAGTTTTATAATTTCTAGTATTGTCATTGTCTTAGGTGTAAGGTAATGTGGATCTTCATTTTCTAAAAGGTACTGCATATCATTACAAGGTTTTCTTACGAAAGTGGCAACATCTCCATCGTTTAAACTATATTCATCTCCTGTATAAGATTTAAACAAATCTACTACTACGTCACGAAGTTCAATCACCTCTCCATGATTGAAGTGGAATTTGTTAATGTTTTCCATGTCCCATAAGTTAAACATTATTTCTCCTGTTTCATCTTTTAACATTACCTCTTTCAAAGGCTTGACGTTTGGTGTTCGCACAAGCCCTACGGAAGTAATTATGACAGGACCCACCGTTCTTAATTGCCTGACATGAATTTTATTTGTGATGTCCGCTATTTGATATGAATCGTGTCTGGTTGCTTCAATATTTTCTTTCTCACTTTCTTCATTTGGTACAAGTTCTATGATCGTCGCTTTTGACAAAATGATTTCCTTGCTAGGGCTTGAATAGTCACTTGTTCTAAGTATATAACCAGAAATATTGTATTGCATACCAATTTCTAGACTGTCGTTGATATAGTTAACGTTTTCGTCAAAAGCTGATGCTTTAATGTTTTGAAAGTGATCCTTGCATTTCAAAAGCAACCCTATTCTAGGTTGACGAATAAGATTACCGTAAGGAATGATTGACGACTTTGATATAACCTTTATCCTCATTGTATTCATGTTTAAGCTCTTCCGCTGGATCCTGCATACTTCTAAAGTGCTTTCCTTATCTGATTCAAACGTCTGCAGATGGAAACTGGTCTGAAAGATGAAGCTACTATGTTGCATAATCCTATAATGTATACGGATAGTTATAAAAAGGTTTAACTTGCAACTGAATATTTACACAGCTTATCAGGAATTGTTGACGTGCAGGAAACATGTTATTATAATCGCTATAATTTTAATTCGTGGTGTATGTACAAAATTTTTGTTAAGTGATATTGATTAATTTTATTTTTAATTTGAGTGGACGTTACCTGTGTACATAACATTACATAAACTTTTTGATTAACGCAGTAAGGCGTACATGTAACACCACTAATTTAGTCCCGGCCAGAAAGGACAGAAAGCAGTACATATTTAACAATAAATAGTTCCTACGCATGATGGTAACTTTCAAAATATGTAATGTACATACTAGGTAATTTTGATATCAAATGAAAGCTAAATGACAGGTGAGAATTATAGAATACATTTTTGCTCAAAATTTTGAATGATAAAAATAAATCGTGAAATTAAAAAGAGGGTACATTTTGCCAGTTTGTCAGATCTAACGTACATAAAAGCAGTTGTCTTATATTTATTTTAATTTTAAATCATAAAATATAAAGATTAAATAATGTACAATGTTTTGTTACGTCTTGAAGTTTTGAAACGGAAATAATTCACAGCCTTTTCAAGTACGACTTTCGATTATTGACACTGTTGCATTTCCGCTTATCAATCAACAGGATCAGAGGAAGGTATACAAACTAAGAGTAACATTAGTTAAACTGTCTGATTTATTCTTCCAAGCTAGATATAGGAAGATGTGGTGTGAGTGCCAATGAGACAACGCATATTTGTTAGGTAACATTAATTGTAATAGCATGTTATTAAGTACTTGGACCGGAAATCAGAAATTACATCTGACTATGTTGACAAAAAATCCATATATGGACATAAAACTAAAACGGAAAAGTTCAGATATAAAAAAATTTATGCAACTTCTTCACGGTAAGCTTTTTACTCTATTCTTATTAAAAGAATATAAATCATTTAATAAAAGTGTCATGAAGTGGCTGTTTGTGTATTGGTCCTGTTATAGATTCTCGATCTGCTTTTTGGCCCTCGACTTGTCGAGTCTCGGGTGCAATACAGCAACCTCGAATCTATAACAGGGCCAATACAGAAGCAGCAAGTTAATAACACTATATTATAATATGACAATGGTAGTTCGTTTTTTACTTATAAGTTGGGATATAGTTTTGTCGTCTCGATATCCCGGCCAGTGAAAACAAAAAAAAATACTTCCGCAAATTTGAAGACATTGCTGTGATGATATTTAGAGTATATATGAAAACAAATATGGTCAGGGTCTTCTCAACCCTTTAAAGCCCCTGCAGTCACTCCTGTTTTTTTTTGTTAGCCAATCTTTAAACGCGTTAATTTAACTTCACTAACATATAAAAGAAAGAACTACTGAAAACCAATTCGTCTAGATGTTTGCGTGTTCATGTATATACAAATATATAGATTTATGGCGTTCAAAAATATTGTGAATCAGTAAATTCAACCACATTTACTCATTAGAATTGTTTTCTCAAATTATGTATTTCAAAATGTTTAAGTTTTGTGGCATCAACGAATCATTTGGCTTTGCTCTTTCTTCTCGGTACTCAATTAAAAGATTGACTATCTTATCATGTAAACTACCTTTCTGACCAACAGAAAAATTACCATGTTATCAAATGTCGAGAAAATGTTTGGCTTGTGAAGAATTTCTCTGAAGTCTGGATGTTTTGACACTTTGACTGAGTCTGGATGGGCATTACAGCAAACAAATGCAATGCAGGGATGCCTTTGATTTGTAGAAGTTTTAATTTATTTCTGATACTTGAACATCAGTTAGCAGCTGTAACCAATGGTTTATAAATCTTACATTATGTTATTTCAATAGAAAATTGGTATCTGGATATTTTTTTTTAAATTATCCCATAAATGATTTTGCAAACATGTAATGATTATAAACTTACAGAAGGTGCATTGTTGTTTTGCAAGCTGAGGTTATTATTTGAAACTGTTGTCTTTTCGTCGCTGTTGCTAATGTATTTACTCTTTTGTTGAACAGGTATTGCTTTTCTTTTATTCGTTGGAAACTGATCATATGTGCGCAGGCTATTTCGTTTACGTTTAAACTTTTGTTCATGACATGCTAAAACACAAAACAAATTTAAATAATTGAAAACATACAAATAGCTATTTGTTATTTTTTGTTTAATTTTCTTTGAGATATCTTTAATTTTTGAGGGGGGAGAATCATTTAATTTAATTATAAACTTTGTAATACGATACACTTGAAACACCTACAAAATTGATGATGTTATACTATCTTGTTAAAGCTTACCAATTATCTTTTAAGGTTCATCAAGTTTAATCTAGAGCAAGTTTTACCTTGTAGTTCTCTTATGAGATCTGTCAAACCTACACGTTCATTCTGCTTAAATACGTTTAAAAGTTTTTTCAATGGCTTCCGTGTTCTTTGTCTCCACAGTACTAAAGCCTCGAATGTTTGTCTATGAACTTTTCCAGGATATTGGTCCTCGATCATTTTTAATTCGATGTGCGTTACACCAAGTTCCAATAAAATGGTGAGTTTATCTCCATGTAGATGATAAGCCACTTTGGATAAATTACAATCATCACTTAAAACTGGAATGAAGCATATACAAATTACACCAAATTGAAAGAATACAATTAAATACCTTTACGCCTTACCTGTTGATAATAAAGAACAGGGTTAACATTTTATGCCTACCACAGATTTAAAAAAAAATAAGTCATTTGGACTATGGTGGGTGCTTGTCCTATTGGCAATCATCCTACATGTCTTCAATGTCATAGTAAGTCGCATAAATTGGTAAATCATTATCAAAGAAATATAGTTGTTCAGTTTATCAAAACTAAGACAAACGCGAATATTATGCAAAGTATTCAAAGTTTCAATAACCTGGAAGATTTTCTTAAATAAATCTGAATGAACGTCAACTCAATATCCCTCAACATTTGAAGTTCATAAGTAAATACTAAATAATTCCTTGAATGAACACTGAGAAATGTGTTATAGGCATCGGTTCAACGACCAAGGCTTTGTAACCTAGCAGATTCTGTTAATAAAAACAAAACAAATGCATTTATCATACCTTTTTTGCTTATCTGATGCTCTTCTTCAGATGAGCTTTCAGAATAAGAATATTCGTCTGAGGCATATTCCATTTTTGACATCATTTCCTGTAAATATAAACAGGAAGATCAGTTTGGTATGACCTTATGCTGTATCCCATGTAATTTTCTCGTCTTTAAAGTAATCGCAATCAGATTTACACTTTAAAGAGAAGATTATGGACTTCGATTATACTACAATGCCGTATGTATTATTCTAATCATAGGTTTGGTAGTAAAACCGATTGAATCAGAAAATGTATAGAAAAGACACGACAAAATGAATAAATATGAAGAGTTTAATTAGATGTTTTCTAAATTGAGAAGTATAGGGTTGACTTATTATCTAATTCGATTGTATAACATATGCAAATAATACATGAATACATAGACATTTGTATGGCGAAAGAACAAAAACCAAAAAAAATTGAATGCATTTTTTTTCAAAAACCTAACAGAATAAGCTGCATCATACAAACACTACAAACCATTAAAGTCTGAAATGGCCTATATCTGTACTTGACTGTACTGATTTTTACTCGACCAGTCTGAATTGGTCTGACTTTTACTTGACATTACTCGACCCCAGTCTGAACCATACTCGACTGTACTGAATCGTACTTGACCCTTATCTTTGCCGTTGAAAATAGTCTGAACTAGTACTCGACCAGTCTGAAACAGTCTTAACCCATTCTTGATCTGTACTCGACCTATTTTTCCAGTCTAAACCATACTTAACTAAAGGTCTGAACAATACTCGACCAGTCTGAACCATACTAGACCAAATAACCTCGACTTTTTTAACTGTTAAAATAATTTTCTTTTTTACTGACATATAACAACAGCAAGCAAAATTTATCAATTGTTTAACCCTATATTAGAAATATATCTATTATTATATTAAGGATAAACAAATAATATATTATATATAATTTATATCAAAAAGGGATAAAATTAAATAAATAAATAAAATTGTTTTTTCTGAGTAGTGGTGAAATATAAAGTATAACCTCTGCTTGGGGCAAACTCATAAATAAGATCACACCTGGTCAGAGGTATTAAATTCTAAATAACATTTATTCAAAATTGCAACATCCTGTTTAACTTAAAAAAAAACAAGGCCTTTCGAATATACAAGATAAGTAATACACGAAATAAGAAAATATGACTTTCTTTTTACCTACATGTACAGGTAAAACACACATGTACTGAGGCAATTAGACAATATTAAAGTGCTTAATGAATGCCATGTCTTTAATTTGACAAAAAATACTTAAATCAATTGAAATAAATTTTTACTGTTACTTTGGAACACATTTCCTTTTTAAATCTATACTAGGCTTAAGTTAATGGTGAAAATCGCCAGTTAGCATAAAATACTTCAGAAATATTCATAAAGTTTTGAATAATATTGAAAATATTAGTCACAATTCATTGTTTACATTATTTGATCAGCTTGTTTTATTTGTATTTTAAGGTTGATATTATTATGTAAGTGATGATTAATATTGTGTTGAAGTTATATTATGATTGATTACTGCAAAATTTTAATTTCAATACTATATTGAATACATTTTTAATATCATGTTGTTGTTTAAATTTCATTTTTATTAAAAATATTTCCTAAATTGATAAAATTCAGTTGATAGATACAAAGAAGAGGTCTGGGTTGGTTAAGACTTGGTCGAGTATGGTTCAGACTAGGTCGAGTATGGTTCAGACTATGTCGAGTACGGTTTAGACTAGGTCCAGTATGGTTCAGACTAGGTCGAGCATGGTTCAGACTCGTATAAAATGGTTAGGAACTGGTCAAGTACAAATTCAGACTGTTAAGTATGGTTCAGACTACAGTCGAGTATTATCAAGTAAATTTCAGACCAAATCAGACTGGTCGAGTAAAAATCAGTACAGTCTAGTACAGATATAGGCCATTTCAGACTTTTACTGGTTTGTAGTGAAATATGATATTATCATAATAAAATGCAGCTTGTTCTTTAAGGTTTTTTATATGGTTAAAATTGCATCAACAAAATCTACTTACAGTAACTACAATCTAATGACACAGTGACTTGATTTATCCTTATCAGACATGTAACTATGGGAAAATGGCCATGAGTTAAAAATATATATGGAAATTTAATTATATTTTTAAGTTGTGGATTTTCAGAAATTTAATCTAAATGTGTGTACCCCGTTATCTTTTTTTTAAATGGTAAGACTTGATGTTTGGCAATGTTTGAGTTAATCGACATATCTACTATTTTATCACTTCTCAGGTAATTTAAATGGTTATTTCTGGAGTTCTGTCGTTTTTTTCAAACAGATAAGTTTCAAATAGCTATATAAAGATATTAAAGTCATTTGAACTCTAGCCGATGCTTGTTCTATTAGCAATCATATAGTATTACATATCTTCAATTTCATTAAAAAAAATCAGAGCATAGTTTGTTGAAATCCTAAGCAAAGACATATAGTTGTAAAGATTATCAAAACTAAGACATAAAGGATAATATACAAGTTGTATAACAATGACACACACGCTCACTACTTGATTATATGGACTATATATATATATATTGATGGTAATAAAGTATAGGAGAATAACAAGAGAAAATCAATAAATATGAATGGTTTTAAAAGATTGTTTTTTAAATTGTTGTATATGGTGTATGGCCTATTGGGGTTGAATAATTATATAATTCGAATATGTTACATTTGCAAATAATATACAAATAGGGATACATATTCAAATTTGATTGCAAAACTACAAATAAAAAACACTTTGAATGCATTGTTTTAAACATAAAAGAATAGGCTGCTTTATATGGTTTTCATTATTTGCTATTGCATCGAAAAAATCTACTTACTATTTGATTTATCCTTCTCAAACCGATATCATGAGAGAATGGCCATGACTTAAAAATATTTTTGGAAATTTAATTCTATTTTTGAACTGTGGATTTTCAGAAATTTAAACTCTCTGTGTGTCAGTGTATACCCTTTAGATAATTTAAGTCGGTCAAACATTACTTAGGTCTATCCAAATCCAAATCAAAAATATTTTAAATAACTACACTTTGCAATTCTAAAAGTACCTGCTTTGTCCAACAGAAACCTTAACTCGGAGAGAAAACATATGATGCGGTTATTTATCAAAACAAAATAGGCGAATATATGTCCGTCTCAATTAGTTATCGTGTGTTATCGTGTGTTTTAATATCTCTTAGATTTGTATGTATGAATCACTTCATTAAACTTTTAGCTTTCTTTTTTAAAATAAATAATAAAAAATGCACCAATACATACTAATTTTTCTAACAAATCAAACTCTACTATTTTTCACGAGGACGTTTAAACAATTCAAATCAGATCACAAGAATGTGACTATAGTACACGGATGCCCGACTCGCACTATCATTTGCTATGATTCGAGGACCATGAAATTAGGGTAAAATATCTAATTTGCATTTGAATTAGAAAGATCATATTGCAGGTGTACTAAGTCTCAATTTGATTAGACTTAATTTCATCAAACTACTTTGACCGAAAATTTTAACCTGATAGGGGATGGACAGGACGGTCGGACGGTCGGACGCACGGACGGACGGACGGACGAACGAACGAACGAACGAACGCAAAGAATAGAAAACTATCGAAGGTGGGGCACAAAGTTCATACATTCTCCAAAAAAAACGGAAAGTATGACAGAGTAAATGTTATGCGCATATGAAAGTTATATATGTAAGTGATTTTATACTCTAAAACTATCGTCCAACGTCTATCTAATCGCAGATCAATATGATGTGCTTGATTTGCGCAACATTCTTCTATTTGACAGACCTGACACTATTAATACACGAACGTCTACTCTTTGTTTGTCGATTTATTACCATTTCAGACGGTATCCCTTCTTTTCATATTATTTCGGTAGTTCGTTTCCGTTTCTAACTTGCAAAATAGTAAATATGTTTTGCTTTAACGTGCAGTCGAGTCTTTTCAAACAGTTACAAAATAAAGCCATTGATTTTATTTGCAAACGAGAACAATATCCAGCAAAGACCAATTGATATAGATATTAGAATCTTAGGTCACCTTCAACAAACAGCCAAAACAATAACGCATAAGAAATTATAAAACACCTTGGCATAACAAAATGTAGATTAATTCATAATGATTATTGTTCTTTTGCGACGCCCATATTACCTTCGTATGATACACATCAATAAAAATGTGTATAATGCACCTGATTAATCCCAGCGTTCCAGTATTCCTTTGCAATTTCTTGCGTTTAAGATTTCAAAGTTTCAGGTGAAATGCTCTTTATATCGTATTGATATGTTCTAATAAAGTTTTGTAATGACCAACAATTCGTACTGAATTCGTGTTAATTGTTTGAAATGATAGAACTTCTCTCCGTAACGAACGTTAATTTTAGAGCCTTTCAGGATTCCTTGACCATTACCATCAAATGTGGTTACATTCAACATTTATCAAATGGCCTTGCTAAAATCTAGAACGCCAGCAAAGGTACAATGTTTGCCATCATAATAGTGTACAGTGCAATGTTTCTTCATCCAAGCATATCTCGTATCTGCAGGATGAAGGTCATTCTTGGAATATGAGCCTGCGCCTTGAAAGTAATGAATTTACTTAAATTCTCTATGAGGGGTGAAGTTAACATATAACAACTATGTTTAAAGAAACAAACTATAACCACCGGACCATATATGGCCAGTGACCTTGACCCTTGTAAATAAACTTCGGTTCTTAATAACTTGACATACTTTAAAGTAAGTTTGTGTCGACCATAAAACCCATAGGAAAAGGTTGAGTCTGACTGATAATCCATAGGTTGGGAATTAATTAATTTCGAGCGTGAGGCTCATGTTCAAAGCATGACCATCATCTTGCACATTACAGATATGCTTGGATGAAAAAACATTCTTATTCCTATTTCGCCTTTCGGTCTTAAGTAATGAATTAGCTTGTTTAAAATGTAGACACAAACTAAAAACAGAAGTCATAAAAATGCAACATTTAATAAAGCATAAACAATCACAAGATCGTCAAGTAATTACGACAGAAGAAAAGTCCTTAGTGCCGGTATTATTCACTTCCCAGTTATAGAACTTATAAAAAGTGTAAGCACATGTTTAGTTAACTGTTGTCATTATGTCTTTTATATGATATTCTGAAGCTTATGCAGCTGAAGTAGAGGCACCTCTAAAAATGTTGGTATTAATTTCTTCTAAAAATAGAACTGTCTTGAGCCATCTAGATAATATAGAAGTTGAAATTATACGAAATGTTGCATAAGAAATAAGAAAACTAGATGCTATCTTGACAGCTTTTGTTCACAAAACAAGATTAATCATTGTCCTAACAACACAACGTTCTGGTTTGTCAAATCGCTTGAACACCATATTAGGCAAACTAAAACCAGGTCTAGTAGTTTTTAAAAGTTCCTGTATACGAAAAACTATAGTGCCTTGTCTTTGACTAAAAGACATAGAATGTAAATCAAGAGCATAAAAAGATTGTGCTCTGGCAGTTTGAGTCAAGGCAACTTAGGACACCAGTTTAAAAGTCAAATTTGGCATCGTTAAATTCTCTAATGGATATATAGAACTTAAAACAGTTAGCACTACATTCACATCATTAGTGGAAGAATATCTTGCTCTTAGAAGGTTCAGGTTCAAGCAACCTTTCAACGTACAGTCAACAAAAACAAATGCATCAACATCTTCTCAAACAAACGATAAAGTTGTCAATGTACATGTATAGACGGAGTAGTATTAAAACACGGAATACGAAAAGTTACCGTTTTAATCTAATATATCCTTTTCAAATGGTCGAAAGGAATTTATTATCCTTTGAACATATCAAATAATGATTTTTTTCCAAAAATAAAGGTATTGCTTGATTGTGGAAGGTCTCCAAGAAGCAATGATGACATATGCAGATAAATATGCAAATCCTCTATCAATAAGCGATTCCCTGATACAATACACACAGTTATTTTCTTTTTAAATGAATGGCATTCTCCTGTAAGTGGTATCATTACCAAATATTTGTGATGAGACAGTCTTACTGGCAAAGAAATTAACGTTAGTATTAACAAAGACAACAACTTTGTGCAGGCAAAATAGGAATAATCAAAATGGCCTTCTCAACTTTGTCACTAATAATTTTCATTAAACTTTTCCCTAACAAAGTAAAAGGTGGAAAAATATGTGTTCATGAAAAAGTCAAATATTGTAAAAGCATCAACAAAAGTAGCTTGTGGATAAAACAAAACCATGAGGCAAATCTAGGGATTTCAAAATTCAAACGTGTAACAAACTAATCAATGTTTGGAACAAAAAGTAATTTATATGAAATGAGCGATCAGACAAGCTCCTTCTACAACCAGCAGATTGTTCTTCAAATTTAGACCCCAAACCTTTCATTAAAGCATGCACAACAAGGCCGATAAATGATGCAAAGCATCTTACAGTAACACACTTCTCTTAAAGAAAAAATTTCCTATTGGAGATAATTTTGTCTTTTTTCTCATATATCAGAACAATCTAAAAAAAAACCTGTGTCAGAGAAAGCAAACCATGACACCAAACAAATAGAATCTGACGATAGCTTTCTTGTATTATCAACATCAAATGGCTCATTCTTACAACAATGATTATCCAATTGAACAATGGGGGTCAACCCCATAACAAAGTATCTCTGGGTTTCTTGCATTTTAGAATCAGTGTGGGCCTGTCTATGCAGTGCAGTTCAAATCTCTCTTTTCACTCTAGGAACACAAAAGTTCTCACAATTTCCAGTCTTCTCTTCTGTGTTTAATTGTGGGATCTCCCAAGCAAATATAATAATTATATTGTTAAACATGTTCAACAAATGGTTGTGATACCGGCACATTAATCTCACTAAGAGGAGCCCTTAAGGCATCTTCTAACCTTAATGCAGGGTCAAAAGAAGTATAAAACTCAACTGGGGCAAGACTATCATCAGCCCTAGCACAACCTCCAGAAGGAAGGTAAATCAACAGGATCATACAAGTAGTCCAGTTCAAAATATTGAACTGCATCTGTATCAAAGTTAGCCTCTAAAGAAAAAATTGGAGTTTTAGAGGATACAGCAGCAAGGTGTTCTACAACATCTGCCTGAATAGAAGACCGAGAACCTGTCTCACACCAAGGGTTCCTTACAGTCTCTTTCACACATTTATTTATAAATCTTCTATAAAGATGAGTCAAAGTAGCGATAGACTTTTCCATTGTATATATGCCCACTTAATCCCTCAAGATATATATCGCGTCTGGAGAAAAATCCTCAACTCTTGGAGGTGTGGAAGTTTTACTAGTAGCACTAGATTTACCGTTCCTTTTGACAGGTGGTCATGGTGGTGGTTCTATTTCACCGTTCATTTAAGCTCACAATCTGCTCCGGAAGAAGCATACACTTGCGTTAATGTCCTTTTTTTCTGTTGAACTAATAGAAGAAATAGAAGTAATATCGAAATAAAAAAAATAACTTAATCACAGCAATCGCGTACATTTTACAATTTTTTAGTTTATATATACAAAATATAGGTCACCTATGAGTTAAAAAAGATATTTCAAATTTAATGCCAAAAAATGGCATTTTTGCACCACAGGGAGATAATTTGGAGCTTTTTCAATGATAAAAAAATGTTTAAAGTCGTCTGGGGCCATAACCGAATCGATTTTTTTGGTTGATTTTTGTACCATATCATAAAGTGATAACTAATAGTGTAATAAATAACATTTGTAAGAAAAAAAAAGTTTGATTTTTTGCTGAAATTTTTGTACATGCGAGCCTCCTTAAAACATGTTAAATTTACCCCTCACAGAGAGGTTAACCTAGTTCATTACTTGAGACCGAAAGGTGAAATATGAATAAGAATACCCTCGAGTAATTGTAGTACATGGTGATCAGATCGGGTTAATTAAGGATATCATATAAACAATCTGAAAAAGTTGATCATGAATGTCAAAAAGATAGCCAGGAGTTCTTTCTTTAATTTGTGCTAACTTACACACAATTTGGGTTAAATATTCTCGAGCCCAAGACAATAATATGCCTGCTCTGCAATATACACACTCCTAATATAGGTTCTGAAACTTAAGATTGCACATCTATTGGCTTTTCGGATTAAAAGATGTCAGCACATTGTTAGCAATGTATTCAATTCACCTCGTACTTTTCTGGGCCAAAAAAAATGATTCTCCTTCTTCAATAAGTCCCTTGTATGTGTCTAAACTTTCGAACGTAGTTGATCATTCCGAGTAAATTATGAATCCCTGGTCTGTAAGCAGAAAATGACATTTAATGGGATTCCTTTTCTTTTATCTACAGTTGTCCAATTTCAAATATATGAGAATCAATCTTTACATTTTCTTTATTTAATCCAATCGATGACGTTGAAAATTCCTCCGATCGTACTGACTGTCACGTGTGCTAAATCTGTATTCTATTTATACTCGGTTACAGCCTCTGTTTCATAATGTATACGTCATTATGTAGTTATAATTAAACTAGATCTGGAACTGAACATGTCTGTTCAATAAGCCACACATAACATGGTGTCAGATTAATCCATTGAAAATGGAGATGAGGACTATCCATCCAGAACACTTCGCAATGTAAAAAGTTGTGCAAATTGTTAAGATTCTGTAACCAGATGCTCCGCAGGGCGTTGCTTTATACGACCGCAGAGGTTGAACCCTGAATGGTTGGGGCAAGTATGGACACAACATTCAAGCTGGATTCAGCTCTAAATTTGGATTGTGATTAAATAGTTGACACAGCATAGGTTTCTGACACAGAATGAATGTGTTCTAATGAACTTAAAATTTTTGTTTTCTCTTAGAGCAATTCTCTATGCTGTTGAATATTAATCCTCTCAAAAAAATGTTTGAAGAAATTTTCTTTTTTATTTATGAAATTTCAAATGAGAAAAATTGAACCCATTTTTTTTAATCACATCCCCCTTTCCCTTATTCCAAAACTAATCTCAATTAAAATTTCTAATGGAGTTTGCAACAATAACTACTCATTTAAATACATCATAAAATATTAAGATGTAAAAAAACTGCTTGTTATCACTGAATGGTAAAGATTATTTCAATTTATCAGTTGGTAGTAAAAAGTGAATATACATTGTATATTGTATATAACAAAGATTTAAGTTGATTCTGGACAAAGAAAGATAACTCCAATTAAAAAAAAATCTTGCTATTGCACAATATTTTGCAATTAGATATTTCTTGCTTACTATTCTGGACAAAGAAAGATAACTCTAATTAAAAAAAAATTTGCTATTTCACAATATTGTGCAATTAGATATTTCTTGCCATTGCGCAATACTGTGCAATTGAAAAGACTTGCTATTGCACAATACTTAATATAATAATTTTAGATCCTGATTTGGACCAACTTGAAAACTGGGCCCATAATAAAAAATCTAAGTACATTTTTGGATTCAGCATATCAAAGAACCCCAAGATTTCAATTTTTGTTAAAATCAGACTAAGTTTAATTTTGGACCCTTTGGACCTTAATGTAGACCAATTTGAATACGGGACCAAAAGTTAAGAATCTACAAAAACAGTCATGACAGTTAGATTCGGCATATCAAAGAACCCCAATTATTCAATTTTGATGAAATCAAACAAAGTTTAATTTTGGACCCTTTGGGCCCCTTATTCTGTTGGGACCAAAACTCCCAAAATCAATACCAACCTTCCTTTTATGGTCATAAACCTTGTGTTTAAATTTCATAGATTTCTATTTACTTATACTAACATTATGGTGCGAAAACCAAGAAAAATGCTTATTTGGGTCCCTTTTTGGCCCCTAATTCCTAAACTGTTGGGACCTAAACTCCCAAAATCAATACCAACCTTCCTTTAGTAGTCATTAACATTGTGTTTAAATTTCATTGATTTCTATTTACTTAAACTAAAGTTATTGTGCGAAAACCAAGAATAATGCTTATTTGGGCCCTTTTTTGGCCCCTAATTCCTAAACTGTTGAAACCAAAACTCCCAAAATCAATCCCAACCGTTCTTTTGTGGTCATAAACCTTGTGTCAAAATTTCATAGATTTCTATTAACTTAAACTAAAGTTATAGTGCGAAAACCAAGAAAATGCTTATTTGGGCCCTTTTTGGCCCCTAATTCCTAAAATGTTGGGACCAAAACTCCTAAAATCAATACCAACCTTCCTTTTGTGGTCATAAACCTTGTGTTAAAATTTCATAGATTTCCATTCACTTTTACTAAAGTTAGAGTGCGAAAACTAAAAGTATTCGGACGACGACGACGACGACGACGACGACGACGACGCCAACGTGATAGCAATATACGACGAAAAAATTTTCAAATTTTGCGGTCGTATAAAAAGGAATTTAAGATGGAATCCACACTAGGATCAACTCCCAAAATGGACTGGGAAAGTGGTGACTTACCGACAGCATGGAAAACGTTCAAACAACACGTGCAGTTTATGTTCGAAGGACCTCTGAAAGCAAAGAATGAGGAAACAAAATGTAACTACCTCATGATATGGGTTGGAAAATAAGGCCGGGATATTTACTCCACGTGGAATTTACAAGTTGCAGAGGCCAAGCTTTTAAAGACGTATTATGAGAAATTCGAAAACTATGTAAAGCCTAAATCAAATAAATTGTATGCAAGGTACAAATTCACAACAAGAAAGCAATCAGACGTAGAAACTTTCGAACAGTTTGTTACCGATTTAAGGATATTGATTAATGATTGTGACTATCAACAAAAAGAAGAAATGTTGCGAGACCAAATCGTATTTACCGTTAAACACAGAAAATAAGAGAAAAACTAATAAACGAAGGAAGTGATCTAACTCTATAAAAGGCAATCGATATTGCAAGAACATACGAACTATCGAAACAACAACTAAGGTCAATGAATGGAGAGGATACATCAATTCATGCGTTAAAAAAGAAACCGTCCCCGCACACATCAACAAGAAGAGAAGAATATGTGCCTAGAAAGTACAATTCACAAAGGAATTCAAAGTGTGGAAAATGTGGACGTGATCATCGCCGAAATGAACAATGCCCTGCCGAAGGTAAGAAATGTAACAAATGTTTAAAGATGAACCACTTTGCTGCAATGTGTAAAACAAAACAAAACAAATCACGTGATTTTCGCAACAAGAAGAACATACACACGATTAGTGAATCTGACAGCTCATCAGATGGTGAATTTTATGTAGGAACTATAGACGCTCCGATACACACTATAGATAACACGTGGTACGAGACCTTGAAAATAAACAATCAACCAATTAGATTTCAACTAGACACTGGAGCTAAATGCAACGTCATCTCTACAAAAACATTCTCGAAGCTAAATCTCGATGTAATCAAAACAAAACCAGACATCTCATTAAAGTCGTACTCAGGTCATAGTATCAAACCACGATATGCAGTTAACATTCTCTGCACTTACAAAGGTCAAACTTGTGATGTCAAATTCTATATTGTTGATATAGATTCAACATCAGTACTTGGAGGAAAAGCATGTGCAGACTTTGAATTAATTAAAAGACTCTACACAATACAAACAGATGACAACCAAATCATTGAAAGCAATCAAACAAATCCAATACCGGAAGATATCCGAAAGAATTACGCAGACATTTTTAAAGGCATAGGGTGTATACCAGGAGAACACTCAATTCAAATTGACAGTACAGTACAACCTGTAGTACACGCACCTAGAAAAATACCAATAGCAATAAATGACAAGGTTAAAGAGGAACTCCAGAGAATGGAACAAAATGAAATAATTGTAAAACAAACTGAACCTACTCCTTGGGTTAATTCTATGGTTACGGTTATAAAGCCAAATAACAAGGTCCGAATTTGTTTAGACCCAATCGACCTCAACAAAGGGATCCGTCGAGCGCATTATCCATTAAAGACTATCGAAGAAGTGATAGTTATATGCCCGAAGCAAAAGTTCTGAGTAAAATTGATGCAAAAAATGAATTTTGGCAGCTCAAGCTCACAGAAGAGAGCTCGAAGCTCTGTACATTCAACACTCCATTTGGGAGGTACCGATTCAAAAGGATACCGTTCGGAATCGTCTCAGCCTCAGAAGTGTTTCAAAAGGCAATGTCTGAAATGTTTGATGACATAGAGGGCGCAGTATCTATCATAGATGATGTTTCTGATATGGGGCAAAGATTTACAAGAACACAACGAACGACTTAAAAAAGTTTTAGATAGAGTAAGAGAAAACAATCTAAAATTGAGTCCTGAGAAATGTGAATTCAGAAGAAATCAAATATCGTATGTTGGACACTTACTTACATCTGAAGGAGTGAAACCTGATCAAGAAAAAGTTAGAGCTGTAGAAGCTATGTATCCGCCTGAAAACAAAAGCGAGTTGTTAACGTTTCTAGGATTTATAAACTATCTTACCAAGTTCATACCGAATATGTCAGAAGTTAGCGCACCACTAAGGCAACTTCTTGAGAAGAAAACTGCATGGCATTGGAACGAGCAACAACAAACAAGCTTCCAAAAGCTGAAACATATGGCTACGAACTCGCCAGTACTTAAATACTTTGATCCAAAATTACCATTAACTCTTTCAGTTGATGCAAGTCAAAAGGGATTGGGTGCAGTGATTCTTCAAGAAGGAAAACCGATTGCGTACGCATCGAGAGCTATGACAATAAGTCAGCAGAGATATGCACAAATAGAAAAGGAAACACTGGCAATAGTGTATGGCTGTAAAAAGTTCCACCAATATATTTTTGGACGAAAGATACTTGTTGAAACAGACCACAAGCCGTTACAAGCGATATTTAAAAAGCCGCTTTACCAAACTCCGCCAAGATTGCAACGTCTACTTTTGTCATTACAAAAGTACGATCTCAATGTACAATACAAGCAAGGGAAACTAATGTTTGTAGCAGATCACTTGAGTCGAAATTACCTGCAGGAAACCAAAGAAGACTTGGTTCCTGATTTAACGGTAAACGAATTAACTTTATTAGCGTATTTGCCAATCTCACAAGAGATGTATGATAGATTTCAAAAGTCAACAGCCGAAGATTTTGAACCCAAAGAATTAACAAAAACAGTTATCGAAGGATGGCCGCTAGACAAGTCAGAATTAGTAAAGAGTATGACTCCTTACTGGACATTCCGAGATGAGATTTCGTGTGTAGATGGACTACTTTTCAAGTCACACAAACTGATTGTACCGAAAAGTATGCAACGTGAAATGCTAAATAAAATCCATGAATCGCATATGGGTATCAACACATGTAAAGCCCGAGCACGAGATGTGTTGTTTTGGAATGGAATGGCCGCTCAAATAGAAGATTTCATAAGCAAATGTTCAACATGTCAAGAGAATCAAAAAGAACAAACAAAAGAACCGATGATTGAATCAGAGCTACCGGAGAGACCGTGGTCGAAAGTTGCCGCAGATATTTTCCATTTGAATGGAAATGATTACATCTTAATCGTTGATTACTACTCCAAATGGCCCGAGATTCACAAATTAGACAATCTAACTAGTAAGAACACAATTGCTTACTTGAAAAGTACATTTTCAAGATGTGGAATTCCGGATATTTTCTACTCAGACAACGGAGTCCAATTCAGCAGTCTTGAATTCAAAGATTTCGCAAAGGATTACGGATTTCAACATCTTACATCTAGCCCTACATACGCACAATCTAATGGGCAAGCCGAAAGGACAGTTCAGACAATTAAATCTTTACTGAAGAAATCCAAAGACCCGTACAAATCACTATTGGATTACAGGAATACTGCAATTACAGAATTGGAATTATCACCAGCACAAATATTCTATGGACGTAGACTAAAAACTACATTACCAACAACAGCACCGCTACTAAATGTTAACAATTCACAGGATATTCGCCGAAAATTAAAGGAAAGACAAAGCAAACAGAAGCACTATTATGACAGACATTCAAAACCGTTAGAACCACTTCAAAACGGACAGAAAGTTTTAGTACACGATGGAAATAAATGGTCGAAACACGCGACTGTAAAACGTAAACATCACACTCCAAGGTCGTACGTAGTAGAAACAGCTGATGGGAGACTTTACCGGCGTAATAGAAAACATTTACGATCTACTAAATGTAACAAAGATCAAAATACACAGAACATTGTGCCGATAGTGAATCATAATCATCAAGTTCATAAAGAGGTTATCAACACACCCAGTGCAGACGAAACATCAGCATGTGTAACTCAATCCGTCGTTACAAAAACAAGGTCAGGAAGGAATGTGCAAATACCAACAAAATTTAATGATTATGTGCGATAAGCGATGTCAATGTTCTATGTTATATAAAAGTGTTTATCATTCGAATAGTGTGAAACCAAAAATAATACAAGATCAAGATAATTAGTAGTGATGAAATATATTAAATCAGAATATCGAATTTAAAAACATCATGGAGACGG
Organism: Mytilus edulis; assembly: GCA_019925275.1. Taxonomy (NCBI): domain Eukaryota; kingdom Metazoa; phylum Mollusca; class Bivalvia; order Mytilida; family Mytilidae; genus Mytilus; species Mytilus edulis. The sequence goes on from CM034362.1 coordinate 58,625,968, forward strand.
GATGTATATAGAGGATTGCATGATTATTTGACTTTGGTTAAGCATAGTTAGGATATTTAGATTAGAATAGGACATTATAGACAATTAGATGAACAGTTAAATTCATATTAAGTGCTCTTTATTCAGATGGACAGTAATTGAGTTTTCTTAATGAAATGTTTATGACAGTTCAATTTCAATATCAGCAAACCGAATAAAAACAAATTTTATTTTGAAACTCTTTCGATATATTTAAATGATTTATTTGAATTAATTAATTCCGTTAATTTCTCATTTGCATATTTCTCTTTATTTTAATTTGCTACTTTCATTTTTCTGATAAGGGGAGATGTCACGTGTGCTAAATCTGTATTCTATTTATACTCGGTTACAGCCTCTGTTTCATAATGTATACGTCATTATGTAGTTATAATTAAACTAGATCTGGAACTGAACATGTCTGTTCAATAATCCACACATAACACTGACGCCATTTTGAGTTGTTTGGTCATGGGAATATTTGTAAACATATTTCAACCGCTTGCATATAATAAATTGGATAAAACCTTGTACAGCAAGCTAAAACTCTCAATTGTATGACAATCAAATATAACCACATCATATTTTCAACAATAATGAGCAAACGAAACACACATAATATATTTGTAGGTAAAAGTGTCATAAACTGCATAATGCATAATGTCTATCCGTCATCCTTTGACATTCGTGATAAAGATGTATTTTGGTAATAGAAACCCCGTCGTCAAAGAATTACTATAGTTTACAGTTTGCATTTGCTAACGATTGTCTTTCATTACTAACATATCAAATAATTTTTTTCATCGTATTAATCACCAAAAAAAACTTTTTTTTCACAAATTAGGTCTTACCTTGAATATACGTATCTCTTTCACACAGGTAACAGTTCTTAAGTCTAAAAATAGAGTTGGTAATTTTATCTCTATCTTTAACTCATTATATTTAGAAATAATGTAATTCGACGAACTAGACATTAATCTTTTCTCTATTTAAGATAAATGGCATCACATAACATGTAATGATCCAGTACACCTATAAGACATACTGGCAAGGATCTGACTGATTTTTTGTTTAGTATTTAGAATTTCAGTTTAAAGACTCATGATTAAATTTTCTTTACAAGTTATAAAAATGATAACAATTGCGTATTGTTACTTGACTACAACGAATAAAACACATATCAAGGCATTCGAAAAAATAAACCAAACTATGATTAACGTGGTAGCGGGAAAACCTTTTTGGTTTCTCTCAGTATGTTCATCGTTCAACCTTAAACGCTATCCAATTCTAATAATTCCCTAATAGTCCATGTATGGTCTATATTGGTCACTCTGTCTATCCGTATATCAATCCAAAGAAGATTGCTACTGAAAATATAATCATTTTTAACAAATGCTCTTCATATGAAAACTTTAGTTTCCCTTTCCTAAAAGAAATTGACATATAAAATTTATAGTTATACAGCTTTAAGTTATTACCTTTGAATACAGTAGAATAATAACAAGCAATGATTTTTTTAAATTATTGGTACTTTTACAGGATCACTTAAGTATACGTTTTAATTTCAGGATATTCATCTAAGACATTTGTGAGACATATGCCTACCAAACCTATTGTGTAAACCAATGTTAGTGGGGAGCATGCCAAAATCTTTTAAGGTCGCAAAATATGAGTTTTTGTATATCATCGATCGTGATTAGTCTTTTTAAATAGAAATCAACTACATATAGATTTTTCTATTGATACAAGTTTGCCTTTGGAAAGAGGGACGAAAGATACCAAAGGGACAGTCAAACTCATAAATCTAAAACAAACTGACAACGCCATGGCTAAAAATGAAAAAGACAAACAGAAAAACAATAGTATACATGACACAACATAGAAAACTAAAGAATAAACAACACGAACCCCACCAAAAACTAGGGGTGATCTCAGGTGCTCCGGAAGGGTAAGCAGATCCTGCTCCACATGTGGCACCCGTCGTGTTGTTTATGTGATTACAAATCCGGTAAATAGTCTAATTCGGTAGGTCACATTCATGAAAGGGAAGGGGATTGTAGTTACGACGTAAGGAACATATCCGATATCATTTGTGAAACGGTTATTTCATAACGGTCAACCAACTCGTGATGGCGTCCGTAAAATTTACGAAGGGATGATTTCAACTTCACCATTTGGAACTCTTGGTTTAATAGCTTCCTTGTGAGCAGTAACCCTCTATCAAGAAAATCATGATAGGAAATGCAAGCACGGGAATATCGTATCAATTGGGAGATATATACCCCGTATGCAGGTGCTGCTGGAATGTTGCTACTTAGAAATGGAAAGTTCACAATTGGAAAGCTGAAATCATCTCTTTTGTCGTAAAGTTTAGTTTTCAATCGACCCTCATTGTCAATTTCTAGAATAGTGACACCAAACATGTAAATGAAGGCACAACTTTAGTCAGAATAAACCCATAACAAATACATGTGGGGATTTGGAAGAATAATGTTTTTAATATACAAATGGCAAATAGTAAACTTGTTCGTTTCTGATCAGAATTTCATCAAAGTTTGACTCCTATTTTAAATTATCTGAGCAGCATGCAATGCAACGACACATTCCCATTTGCAGTTTTGAATGAAAATATGATTATCAAGAAACTTGTTTGGTGATATTATTTGTTTACAGTTAGAATTCGGGTTACATGGTACAATGATGTGACATTTAAAACTACATATATTTACAAATAGTACGTACGTCAAAGGCTTATTTAAAACTCACTTCCACGCACCAAATTTTACAGTATCCAGCTCACAAGATCAAATATAAATTATTCTCTTTTGAAGAAAATATTGACCAAGGTTTTCTTTGACACAGTTACCTCAACATCAGCATATTCTACTGCGAAGACAAGTATCTACACATCCCAGTTAAGATGAATTATATGAGGGAAAAAGGTTAGAGAATTCGTTAACTATTTTTCGGGACTAATATCGGAATTGTCTAACATGTCTAATTTGACCTTGAATTCAGGATCATAAAGATCGATAGAGATCTTCCTGTTATAATATGCGACTTCATTAATATGAAGGTTTGCAGTCAGATAAAACATTAATTTGAAACATTTCAGAACAGTAGACAACTCTCTTCAACTTTTTACTATGTTTTGCCTGTTAATATTTTTCTGTTCGTGCGTCACTTGTGAGTCCCTTGTAGACGAAACGCGAATTCAGCGAAAATTCGGAATAAAGCCTGTATTCAGGCAAATTGACCTAAAAATTAAAGCAATAAGAATCTTTTTTTTAGTATGTGTGAATGAAAATCCAAATAGGGTTGGGCTTTTTTTTAGATTTGTTATCATTTCTTTTTTTTCTTTTTTTTTGTGGCCATCATTTGTTTTCAAGTCAGGAATATGACAGTTCAAGTCCATTCGTTTTTTATGTGTTTTGTCACGATATTGTGGACTTTCCGATTAGATTTTCCTCTGAATTCAGTATTTTTGTGATTTTACTTTTCGTTTTCTTGGTGGGTTTATTTTTGTTGTTTTTGTTTTGTTTTGTTTTTTTTTTTTGTTGAGGGAGAGTGAATCATGTTTCTATAGTTGTTATGATAATAAATGGCGAAATACAATAGATTTTTGTTTTTAATTAATAAAATGTACCCACCGTTTTTAAACAGATAATAAAATATATAAATATTGATTTTATATTACAATAGTTCATAAATAATCGTTGTTAAATGTGTGTGTTATTTCTTAATTATACAAGAATATTTTGATAAACTTTACTGTGATTTGCATTGCTAACATGCAAACAATCGTTTTGATTTCAATCTTACTAAACAAATGCTTTATATATTGTATTTAGTCAAAAATACTTTTTGTTAATTTATGTTAGTAATAAGTTGGGTTTTTTTTTATTACTAATGACAGCGTTCATAAGGATCAGAACAATCAACATTAATTTCATACTAATGATAACAGGTGATTCAATATGATAAAGACACAATGTTACAGAATCAAAATATGTATTAAGGGCATACGATCCAGTTACAGGGGAGGTAATGACGTTGCTAACGTAAAATATTATTTTCGCGACGTCAAACTGTGACTTATCGAGAAAAGATGCAGTGTTCAAATGATTGTTTTTCATTCAAACTGATTTAACTTGAAAACGAGTTCATGGACCCCTCTTTTTTAAAATGACATTTGGTTTGATTACTAAAGAAGATTATGTGTACCAACTCTACTATACGACAGGATAAATTTTCAAATAATCTGTATCTGGTGCATAAAAATATATTCCGAAGAAATAAGCCCAACAAATTGTGATTTAATATCTGAACTACTAACATTTGTAATATGATATTATCATTGTTTTCATTCTACAGTCGCAGTCATTATCACTCGATCATCATGTTAAATCTAATAATATTTTGTCTGCAACTTACAAAAATGGTCGAATAACTATGATTACCTTTAACCAGTATGGATTAATTTCTCCAAAATAGCTTCAGTAATGAGGGGTAAAAACAAAGGTAAAAATAATCTTGCTATTCATTCAAACTTATAAATACATCAAATTGTTGTTAAAAATTGTCTGTGCTGTGACTATTCTGGTTTGACACTAAAAATGTTTGAGTTCAAACTGCTAAATAAGATCAAAACTTGATTGACAACGATTCCCTGATATTTTTTCCACAGCATGTATGCTTAATTCAGTGTTTCCAAATATGAATTCCACCTCCACGTTTTGACTTTGTGAGGAATTAGATATTTCAATTGTAGCTTTCCCAATTTTAAAACATCCATCTTCATCAGTATACATTGGAGACTTTTTATCACTGGCAAATATTACAAACGTTAATGTTTTTTTACTAATGGTCGAATTATAGTTCTTATCTACAGTTGTTCCTCGTATAACGTTGGTATCTTTCTCATAATAATGTCAAAAACACTTTCACATCGCGCCACCCCATTTACTACGATGAAGTGCTGTTGGTCGTAGAATTCTGAATTAAATATTGGCCTGCATCTAACTCCATAACTAAATCGAATCTTACGAGAGTAGATGGCTTCTGAATTGTGGCCAAAAAGGACTGCACCTTTAAGAACCGTTAGACCACTCCCCTCTGGTACAATAACTCTACGGGAGGTAAACATTTTCTTAATTGCTGCTTGTAATAATGCACATTCAGAAAAACCTCCAACTAAAAGTAACAATGCAACTGATTCTAATTCTTCCCGTGTAAACATTCCTTTTAACAATGTTAAAATATTATTTATAGTTTTATCAAAAAGACTTTTAAACAGATCTGCATCAAATCTCATTTTGTCTCCCCTAAGGGAAATGGAATTAGCGTAAGGTGATGCGTTTATTGCAGTTGATAAATCTTCCTTCAAATGTGCTTTGCAAAGAGAATCAAGAGTAGCGTAAGGTATTGCCATATTTACTTTTCCTTGCTTAGACGGTGTAATAGTCCTTTTCACCGTTTCAAACTCCCTTATCAAGTCCAAATAAGCATCGGGCTGTTCTTGTTTCATTAAATGAATGAGTGGCGCCCCAAGTATCTTCACTAATAGTTGTATAAAATCGGCATCAATAGAAGTGCCCCCGCAATCTCCACCTGTTGCTCTACTGATTTCGGTTAAACCACCTCCAGCCAGCTTTTCATGAACAGTTATGTCCACTGTGCCACCTAAATGTACAAAGAATAATATTCCACTAAACCAACAGCATTGCTATCTCTTCTTATACTACCATACTCAGACATACTTTCATTGATTTTTACTTTGCATTGAGGAATTGAGAGGTACTTTTATACAAATAACATGTAACTGAGATGATGAAAGAGCAGATTGATACTCCGAGAAAACATTGTCAATTTAAGCAAAGCGAAGGTTGAGAATGTCTTAATATTGTACATGTAAAACCAAAACAAATATCCGTACATGTAAGTCAATGTATGATTTACAATGCATTGTGATTCAATGAGATTTTCAAAATTCTACACACGAATGTGTTCAATCAGTCTTGTTTTAAGTGTCAAGAAACATTTTCAATTATCAAATTTATCTCACAAACATTTTTAAACTTCACATTAAAAAGAAATACTAGTTATGAATAATTGCGCATAACATTTCATTGCATCTTAGAACATTACCATCACTAGTAGTTAAACTAATCAAATTTTATCTCCTTTTTCCCCGAGTACAAACTTTAGTAACCATGTAAACTCAAGTGTCCAAAATATTCTATTGAAACACCAATTAGAAAATAATGGTTCCTTAAAACACCTAAGATATATGTTTATGAGTCAGACATGTTTACTGCAATAAATTGTAGGATTAATTTCGTACAACTGTCAAATTCAGGGAATATTTTTTCCGACCCTTTTTTGTATGCAACCGGATGTGATGTATTATGATTTGGTGGTATTACACCTCAAATGCTATGTTATAATACCTACATTGTGTAAATATCAGTCACCTTTCTTACATGTAAAATGAAGAAATTTTATAATTTTACGAGATATATGATGATAAAAGAACATGATCAACTTCCTAAGGGTCCAATATAATTAATCGATAAAAAAAATCTCGGTGCTTTATCTTTGCATATTATTATAGATTATCGTTGATCATCTCAACGAGATTGATTTTATTGCTTTAGCCGGGACGGTATAAATCTCTTGTAAGCTAAATCTTTTTAGCAAACCTGAACCTACCTTTATACATTTCTCCGTTTATAAATTGAGAAATCAAAGTTTTAACTCCCTGAATCAATGTTGACTACATTTTAAAAAGTATTGTTTTCATTTTCTATCAACAGTTTTGTATTTATTAATTGCATTTCATTCAATATGATTGGTTGTTTTGTTTGCATGAGTACCTTGAATTGTTTTTACACATCTCGTATAATTGTTTCTTTTAAGATTTCAAAACGCGAAGAATTAATGGGGTTTTTTTTGGTTTTTTTTTCTGGATCCTTAATTTACAAGTACGAAATAAATACCTCCAAGATCTACTATCATATATTTAGTTCCTTCTTTAGACATTGTGAAACCAGATTCAGCTCCGCTTAATTTCTCCGTAGGCAGATGTTGGCAATATATTGATGCAGCTTCTGGTTCAAGTGATATCGAAAGGTGGTCTTTGTGTATACCAGCCTATTTATAGACGAAATGATAATAACAATTCTAAAAGGTACAATAAAGAAAATAATGTCTTCTCCGCACTAAAAGATAAGTGTATTTTTTTTAATAGGTCAAGCATATATATCCTGGGGAAAGGGACGAGGAAACTGAATCTGTAAATAGTTATCAAAGGTACCATGCTAATGAGAGGGGCGAGAGATAGCAGCAGGACACTCAAACTCATAGACAACGCCCTGGCTAAAGAAAGACAAAAGACAAAAGACAAATAATAGTACACAATACACATAAAGATACAAAAGACTTACCAACACCCCCCCCCCCCCCAAAAAAAAAGCCCAATAAGGGTGTGCACTGCAAATGCAGATATACAAAAATAAAACTCCTCATTATCATCATTATCCTACGTTTTGGAAATGTTTTGTAGTTTCATGAAGTTCAATTAGAAAAAAAAACAGAAGAAGATGCGACATGATTGTCAAGTAGACAACTCACAACTCTGTACAAGAGACCACATGGAACAGAAATTAACAACTATTGTTTACCTTTAGAAAGTCTTAACGTAACAAATAGCAATAAAATACGTCAACGTGTATCAGCATTCCGTGTGTATTTTAGTTTATATGCCATATAATTTACCATCGAGATGGTCATATATATATATATATATATATATATATATAACCTGATGAAAAGTTTTAAATAAAAGACAGTGAACTCGTGCAATTTCATGTCTAGGTCTGTTTGATTTTATATTATAGATTTTATATTATGGATTATATTTATGCGTACTACATCTCTAGCTAAGGGGTTGAATTGAAGTTCACGTATATTCAAACTCAATGATGTCGAATTAATCACTTGAATGTGAATAATTCACACACCAAAAAATTGACCCAAACTGGTTGCTCAAAGAGACAAAGTATTCATTAAATCACTTTCATTGGTGAGTCAACAATAACTCATCATAATATATTATAATTTCATATTCTTTAGTATACAAAGCTATGTATACTTCATGTTCGGCAAACAAATATGTTAAATACAACGAATACCTTTTCTGCACTTTCCCGCATAAACTGCTTTGAATTATCTGTCCATATCGCGGGAACAGTAAGTATCCATTTTATTTCATTTGATTTTACTCCTGTTCCACGAGTTTCTAGGACATCCATCAAATGATTGACTAATGCCTTAATTGAAAGTGCAAATACGTCAATCGCCGGTACTGGTTTCCCAGTAATATCCTCCAATACCATATCACCTTTTACATTCTATAAATTGAAAAGAGAATGCATATCTGATCATGATTAATGGACATAAAAAAATGTTATAATGAAATTGAGAATGGAAACGGGGAGAGTTTCAAAGATACAACAACCAGGCCCAATAGCAGAAAACAGTCAAAGCCACCAGTGGGTCTCCAATACAGTTAAAATAACCACAGCTGGCCTCTAAACAAAAATGTGTACTTGTTAAGCAAAAATGGACGTCACACTGAACTTCGAAATGCATAGTGAACCAAAAAAAAAATAAACAAGCGAGTAGAATAAGCACACATATGAATATAAAAAAATCGTTTTGGTTTCGCGGAACCCAGTGTCTCGTCTACTTTTGTTGTTAATCGCAGACTCAACAAAAATGAGGAAACAAATCAATAAAAATATTCCCTTCGATACTATTTCTTTATTGTAAGAAGCTTATATCCAAGTTTGGTAAAAATCTAGGATAGTTTCATTCAAACTCATGCAATAAATCAGATAAACCCTACAAATATAAAAAGTATATATTGTTAATTTCCTCCAACTTAGTAGCAATAATTCAATTCCATCTGCATATGGGATATACATTTCCCAACGTATTCGATATGCAAAAGCTTGCAACTCAGAATTGTAAAACGTCACCAGAATCTGAGCAAGAAGTTGATGAACCAGGGGAATTTCGAAAAAGATCTCGCCCTATTTTTTTTTTTTATTTTTTTTTTTTTTTAAGTTTATCGAATGGTTAAGACTTTATTGAGTCTAAATGATGTGTTATCTTAATCTTTTATTTGTCCTTATAACATTACTGTTAATTTTAGTCGGGGTTTGGGTTTTCTGTGATAACCATTAGACGTGACTCTGTACTTATTTATCCTATCATTATATTGTTGTTCTATGACAATTAATGAATTCTTGTCTTTCATTTTTGATAATGTGCTTTTCTATATTTCCTTTTGTGTTTCTCTAATACATATGACGTGGCTATGTACTTATACATCCAATCATTGCGTTATTGTTCTGTGATCGTTCTTGTATTCTTGTTTTTCAATTTTGCCTATATGATTTGTCTATATGCCTTTTGTGCTTGTTTAATACATATATGTTTGTTGTTATAGTGCTTTAGATTATAGTATAATGTTAACTGCTATGAATCCGATATGGGCATATCTATTTTTATTTATTTGACATTGGTTAAACATTATTATATTCTAAAGAACATTTGTAGTTTAATGGTTGATAATCAATGGTACTTGTTATGTATCAGTACTCATTGATGGAACGACTGAACAGAGTTTGATGAAATCCGTTTCAATATGTATTAAAGTGTAAATTTAATATATCGCCATCATTATTAACCTTCAGCTAGTATAATCAGTCGATCGGAGCTATCTGTATTGTATGGATGTTTTTTGTTAATACATCGGAGTTATTAAAAGGCCTAATAATATTGACTGCATATCTTTTACTAAACTAAATGGATGTTAAACTGATAAAATCGATCTTTCTTGTGAGACATATATATATTTAAAATTCGTAAATTGATAATAACCTTCTGATTGTGCAAGCTCATTTTAAATCTGTGGAAAAAGTAATAGTCATCTTGCTCTTCATCCATCACCAGCTCTGCATACTTGTTTTCAGCTTCATAACCGAAAGAGTCAAATTCCTTATTCGAATTTAGCAAGAGGCAAGTTGGGGTTTTCAGAGACAAAAGTTGCTTTCCGCCAGCGTTCCATGCTTGGTTAGCATGTATCGTTAAAGGCTCTGTTTTATATGTGTCCCTCATGGAAAACGCGTATCCGGAGTAGGTTGTCCCAAAGTCTATAGCTGCCACCAGCAAGTAATCTCCATCCTTTTCAGTCATCACAAGTAGTGTCTAATCAGCAATTAAAGTTTTTGGTTGAAATTACAAATGACAATCTACAAATGAAAATATAAAATGTACTTATGACAAGCTTCAAAACAATTTAAGGGTCATGCCTATTTTAATTTCAATTCATTTTGTGTCATTTTACAAGCAACAACCTTGGCATTTCAGTGTTAATATAAGTTGCCTTATTAATTAGTATGACACATACATCGATAGACGAAATAGGAAAGGGAAAAATCCTTTACATGTTTTTGTCAAGTTATTCTAGAGACTATTCGGTTTAGATTTGAATCCCTATTTCCGTTTGTTTCCTATTCATTAGTTTTTTCTTTTTCCTTAGTGTGTATGTTAATGTGGAAATTTGTGTAGTAAAAGCGGGTTTTCTCGTTTATGTCTTGGACTATTTTGGCTCGTTCCGGTAATTGGAAAGAAAATGATTACTTTCAATTTTTCCATTTTTTAATTATTAGTATAGTATGATTTCATCTGTTTTTACTGCATATATTAATAAATGATTATTCACAAATCCCAATTCTTTTATTCGTGATGTACCTATGATAAGTGTTTTGTGTTACATACTTATTAGATAAACTGATTAATATGTTTTTCATGTCTTATTTTGTAAATTAGGGATAATTTGCAGATGCACACTAATTTATGTATTTTTTAAACCAAACAAAAAACTGGGATGTGTTAATGCATCGTTGCATATGATAACAGGTTTATCGAAATTCACTTACAACACCTCCGTATAAAGGAAATGATTTTTAAACGGATTAGCATTGATTCACGAAAAATAAGCCAACCGCACTGCTCCGACTGCGGGTCATGTTCTTTTTTAAAAGAATCGATGCTTATCCATTGAATTTATATTTAATCATCAAGTATTCGTTTTCGCTAGTCCGTTAAAAGTTATGCTTGCGTAATGGAATAAAAGCTTTCTGAACTTACCAATTGCGTATTTCCAACCAGCAAATAGCTGGACAACAAGTGTAAAATACGTCATCAATATGATATCTTTTTATTGAACAAAAAATAACGGTATGTAAGGTAAAATATGTTATCAGAAGACAATCATATATATATATAGTGTACGTGTTTCTGTGTATAACGATATGAACCTAAAATCAATTTTAAAGTTTTACAAACAATGATTTATTGTTTACCAGCTCTACTGATCTGTTAAAAGTTATTTTTGTTCTGTTGTATTTCAATATGTTTAGTCACTATCCTTCTTATCTGCAATAAAATATCTCAGTATGGTTATATAATGATTTAAAACAAATATTCTAATCAGTCAGAGAGAGAAAATCAATATCATTTACATATCTGACTAAACGAAGGTGAATACACACTTAATATAAAAAGAAGATGTCGTATGATTGTGAATGAGATAAATCTCCGCAAGAGACCAAATGACACAGAAATTGACAACTGTAGGTTACCGTACGACCTTCAACAATGAACTAAACCCATACCGCATAGTCAGCTATTATAGGCCCCGAAATGACAATTTAAAACAATTCAAAGGAGAAAACTTCCGGCCTAATTTATGGACAAAAAAATTATACGAAAAACAAATATGGAACACATAAACAAACGGCAGCCACTCAATTACTTATTTATATACGATTGATTTCTGGACTTTCATAATTTCATATAGGGTATACATAGTATTTTTTTGTATTTTTTGTACGAAATAATTGAAAATTGGTTGATATGAAACAATATTATGGATTACAAATGAGTCGAGTTTTGTGATTGGATAACAACACAAAGATGTCAGTATATATTCTGGAAATCCAGTTATATATGACGTGATTGTACTAAAGTGAAACATCTTGACGAACGATATTGTCGAGGCTCGTGTCGTCGTGAATTTTACCTTTTACTTGGAAATAATAATTGATTTCAGAATGACGCAACTATTATTGTTTACTGATATTTTTCAGACTATATCCATTATAAAATGATGATGAACAACAGTTAAGTCTTTTCTGTGTTTTCTTTTGGTCATGGTGTTTTTTGCCGTTGTTGAATTTGTTATTTGAATTTATTATTTACAAGTAGTGTACACTATTCGGTGCCTTCTCCTTTGAACTAAGAAATTCTGGTGCCTTTGATATCTATTAACACCACTGGGTCGATGCCACTGCTGGTAGACGTTTCGTCCCCGAGGGTATTACCAGTCCAGTCATCAACACTTCGGTGTTGACATGAATATCAATAATGTGGTCATTTTAAAACAAATTCTGTTAACAAAACTTTGAATTTTCGAAAAACTAAGGATTTTCTTATCCCTTTAATAAATTACCTTAGTCTTATTTGGCACAACTTTTTGCAATTGTGAATCCTCAATGCACGTCAAGTTTTTACTTGTTTGGCTTTATAAATATTTCGAGATGAACGTCACTGATGAGTCTTATGTAATATATATATAATATTATATAATTATACTCCTGGTAACTATTTGTTATTTGATTTTAGATCAATATGCGACACTTTAATAAACCATTATTCATTTTATCTTATCTATGTAAACTGTTGTAGGAAGAATTTTTGTAAAAGATTTTATGTTTGGAGAATTTTAGAAAAGGTATCAAAATTCATAGGTACTTGAAGACAGGAAATACTTTTTAAGCTCTCTTCCTTTTTTCCAAAGTCCGTTATTTTTTTAGATTTTTTGTTTTCTGGTAAATTCCATTATTTTCGCGTTTCTGTATACTAACTTACATACATTATAAATAAAGTGTATTTGCTATTAACTATCAATTCAAAGTTTCTTCTTCACGGCGATCACTGCTGTAGTATATAAAGAGTCTTTATCATCGCGAAAATTATTGTCCTGTCCCCGAGAAAATTATGTGCATGTTTAAAACGGGAATTTATAGGTAGCAATACACAGTTAGAAGTTTAGTCTCGCATTATGGCCCCTGTGAATTTTTTAAATATGAAAGTTTTTGTACAATAAAATTGATTTTTAGATACTTGAATAATAATATAGCCTTCTAAGTGGGTTTATATGAACATTTAGATTGTTTTTAACATGTTTTATAGGCCATTTATATGATTGACAGTCCGTATTTTCCTATCCGTACCGTCCATAGGTACATAAATTATTGTAGTGTTTATCAACTCTCTCTTTGCGCTCGATCTTTTCAATTCAATTTTATGGAAAAACGAGCAGAAAAGCATACGAATCTTTTTTTACCACTTGAAAGATATAAACCTATGGATTCAGGAAAGGTATCACTGTAGTTGATTTAAATTTTCCTTTAGACCAAATTTTGGAGACTTTTGTGATATGTTCACCCCCCTTTTTTGCTATATTTTGTATCTAAGAAATGCAGATTGTTGCCATGGTTACACCCAAAAGGGATTAAATTTCACCCTTATGACCATTAGAAATCAAATCTATGAAAGATTCTCTTTCTATAAGTATATACATGCATAACACACATATAAAGCCTTCTTTGTTAGACAGGAGGGGAAAGAGGGTGTTTAAAAATTATGAGTGTCAATTTTAAGTTTTTTTCCTAACTGTGTATTGCTACCTTATGTGATAACAAATCCGGTAAATAGTCTAATTCGGTAGGTCAAATTTTATAAAGGAAGGGGATTGTAGTTACGACGTACTTACCTAGTAAAGTTTGTTAAAGCATGTCAGACCGAAATACTGACTACTGAGCTGATGAAACCCTCGGGGACTGACAGTCCACCAGCAGAGGTATCGTCCCAGTGATGTAAGGATATTGAAAACAACACGTTATTATTTTTTTGTGTCCGAAGCGCTTTTCTGGATTTACCTTCATCGGGAACGCTCAACTCTAAACATTTGAAATCCGAAGATGTATAGGTACTGAAACTGTTGAAGAGCTATATGTCAAAAATACCTAAAATGAATGGCCAAATTCATCTAAAGCCCACTTTGCCATAGGGAGTTGAAACCTTTGTTTCTTAATCATTTCTAAATTTATAAACGGAAATTTTAGTAAAGTTTGTTAAATTATGTCAGTACCTAAATACTGACTACTGAGCTGATGATACACTCGGGGACTGATAGTCCACCAGCAAAGGTATAGGCCTAGTGAGGTAAAAAATTGTAAATAACACGTTATTAATTTCTTGGTTCCGAAGCGCTTGTCTGGATTTACCTTCATCAGGAACGCTCAAAGCCAAACATTTATTTTTAACCAAACATTTAACCTGTATTTTGATTGTTAAAAGCTAGTGCATTGTTAATGTCATATTTTGATGAGTCAGTGGTGAACCTGCAGTAATGAAGTCGTCTTCTCAAAGAAAGGATTATGTTTCTGCGTCGCATATCTAAATCGCTGTAAAACGAGTCTTACTCCTGGTCTTGTACATTTTATTCCGCCCGTTTTTTTATGTTATATATTGCATATTCTGTTTAATTAATTTACAAAATCTGAACCTGTGTTAACAACTGCCGTCAAAGCTAGGCCTCTTCTCACACCTTCTCGTGTGGTTTTTTACTGTTATATGAAACTTGTTATGATAATTAAACCGAGACAACTCGATCATCAAATCAACAAATTTGTTTTAAATAATCAGTCTTGTAATTTTTTTTCAATCACTCGTGTGTTCTGTTGTGACTGCACTTTTGATATTTTATGTATATTCGATTTAAATTTTACACAATAACAAAGGGGGACAAACAACAACATTATTGGTTAAATTGTCCTGTGTAAATTTCAACTTATAGGAGTACCCTGTATTTTGATTGTTTAATAACTAGTGCATTGTTAATGTCATATGTTGATGAGACAGTGGTGAACCTGCAGTAATCAAGTCGTCTCCATTTATTATCGATATGATTCAAACACATAATGTTGTCCCAAGTTGGGATATTTGAACCATGAGCTGTAAGTTGCTGTATGCGTTAAATTGTTCGTCTATTTACCCTCGAGAGTTGCTTGTTTTTCTTTATATTCAGTGATTTAGATAATAACACAATAATAACACAATGTTGAATTTTGTAACCCTATTTCTTTCATTTTCACCTATTATGTGTGTTTGTTTTTTTCACACATTGTTGTCAATATGATGGAATTTGATGCTAGACTGTCGTACTAGTGACAGGTAAGCTAGCTCTAAAACCAAGGTTTAATCAATCCTTTTCTGCATAAGAAAATGCCTGTTACCAGTCAGGAATATGACATCTGTTGTCAATTCGTTTGATGTGAATGGGCTTTTGAATTTCCCATTTGATATGAGATTTTCCTTCTTTTTTTTTTTTTAGTTCAGTATTTTTGTGATTTTACTTTTTACATACGAAATTGCCTGTACCAGCTACTGAGTACAACAGTTTTTATTTATTTTTTTTTAGTTCGATATTTTTGTTAATTATACTTTTTATTGAAGGTAGTTCTTTTTCACAGTTTCTGTTTTTAATTAGGTTATTTTGGTTTTTTTGTATATATAGATTTCCAGGAGGAAGTTTAAAACTACAATAAACACTTAAATGAATAAAACCATTGCTTTCGTTCTGCTATCAAATTAAGTTAGACGTAAAACTAGTGTTATCAAAAATAAAAATAAACCATTAAAGCAAATGATTATGATGCCTTGAAAGTGTAATTTCATTTGCAAAGGGTAATTGCATACATTGTAAATTGGTTGATTACGAACCTGAGAAACTAACTAATGTGAAGCTTTTTGTGGAAAATTATTTCCAACAGTCGAAAAATAATAATGACGTTTAAAATAATTGACAAATCCGTAGTGTTCGAAACATTTAATAAATGATGAGTTAATTTATTCTTCTAATCATCATAATTGATTTGGAGTACCTGGCATCGAAAGCATTCCAGAAAAGACCTATGCTGAATGTGTTGTTAAAAGAACTTTGTCTACAGTCATTATGCCACCAAGGTCCATTTGATTTCGCATATTTTCTTCCGCTTTTATCATTATCCTGGTTAGGTGTGGAGAACTTGAAGTTGTTTTGGTATGATAGAGAATCAACTATAAATAAAGGCAACAGTTGTATTCCGCTGTTGTAAATTCATTAATCGGTTGAGAAAAAAACAAATCCGGGTTAAAAACTAAAACTGAGGAAACGTATTTAATATAGAGGGGAACTACGACACAACAGAAACACAACATTTAAATGAAACACACACAGAAATCATCTATAATATGACAATGGCCATTTTCCTGACTTAGTACAGAACATTTTAAGAAAATAAATGGTGGGTTGAACCTGGTTTTAGTATAAAGATATATTAAATTACATGCATATAATAAAGGATAAATATATTCATCTGTCTTCTTGAATATATTTTAGAGTCAATATAGAGGGAAAGTAGGTTTTATTACATTGAGACTGCAAGAGAATTACTACAAATACACAATAGGTCAATATAAACATAAAATCATTCCCAATTCATCAGTAATCACATTCAGATTGAATGGTAAACGCAGCTTTAAGCTTTCTCGTATCGGTCTAGACAGACCCAGTAGTGTTCAAATTCAAAGATATAAAATTCCAAAATGACGAGTGCATTCAAACATGGACTATAAGCTTTCAACGAAATTATATTATATATTGTATTCACAACAGTTTGTTATTATTTAACCCATTTCTCTGACGTCAGTCTATTGCTCTTACAGTGAATCATTTTTAAAGAATCCACTGACCATAGTGTTAACTTAAGATAACTTATATCCTAACTTTAAACTTTTAACTTACGATAAGTTATCCTCTCAAAAACGAATGACAAATGAAAGGTTCAAACTCGCGCGCATTTTCGTCAGATAAGTTTGCAGTCTATGCTTGATACCACTAGACCACGAGTGCTTAAATACATTAACATTAAAATAACACTCTTTAAGCGTATATCAGTCAATACATGTTAATAAAGTCTATCTGTCCGTAGGATACTAAAGTCGCTCGTTGATTATTGTTTACTAATCCATTACTTCTTATAAATTCTCTGGTGCATCTAAGTCTTATTTTAAACAAACTCAGTTTTTTCTATAATTTGGTTATTTATTAGTTTTATTTCAATCCTTGAAAAAAAATTACGCTGTTTTTAGAAACAAGTCATGTTACTCATGATTTTTAAATGTTTAAATGGCAATGGGTAAAACAGGAATCACAAAATACTAGTAGTTCAAAGATTACTGGTCAAATATCATCACAGCCGATTGCATTGAGTGTATAGCTTAATGTTATATCTTTGGCTAGCTTGCTTGCTAGCTGAACCGTGAAGTCATTATTAGGTAGGGTATACAAACCCTCCTTTCGATGAAGCCTAGTCCTACGGACAGATAGATTGCTTATCTGTCGGACTAGTCTACTCTTAGAGGGGGTAGTTTACCTAACCTAATAGTAGATTCACGGTTCAGTTAACAAATAGGTTAACTAAATAACTGACCTTTACCTGCACACTCAATGCTATCGGTTGTAAAGTCGGCAATGTTTTTAATTATTAAGCACAACAAATCCTACACCTTTCGTCATATATGACTAAGTGTATTACTCGACATGTTATTCACGAATTGCAAACGTGAAATATGCAAAATATCAATAATTTTCTTAAAATTGTTCAATATAAAAGAGGGACGAAAGATACCAAATGGACAGTTCAATATAAAACATCATAGATACCAGGATAAACATTTTATATTTGCACCAAGTTGAACGCAGACTTATCAGCGATGCTAAAATCAAAAGTTGTTAAAAAGCTTAATAAAGGACAAAAATGAAAGTGGCAGAATCCATGTTTACTCTCAGCCTTTATATATGTTATGTATTATCATCAAATACAACTTGCATTTAAATATGAAGAACAAACACAAATGCGGACACTTCCATTTCAGACATAAACTGTCTAAAATTTAACGCAAAGGCAAAAATTGTAAAGATTTCAGTAATTTAGAATGACTTAATGATGCATAGTACACGATATTTGGGCATTGTATTGTCAAAAACAGCCCATATCTATGTAGCAGAAGTATTCTACATTCCATTATTTAGCTAAAAATTTTCATTTTAATAATTTTGTTAAATTGATTTATTTTGGGCCAAAAAGGGGTCTCACCTACTCCTTTTACCTTGTTGACACAACCGTCTTGTGCTATAAGTGTTCATGACATTCCCTTTCTTGCTATTGTCTGTAGCATTGAAATGTAGTCCTACTTATTTTTTTTAAATTGAAGCATCAATACCCTTCTGTTGGTCTAATTGGTATTTATTAAGTGCATGTATTTAGTACGCATTGTCACTGTTTATGGACATAAAAAATAGCTTAAGCCTTTAGTTTGCTATTAGAAGCCCTTTTCTGATAACAAAAGAAAAAAAAACAAACGGATAAAATTGCAATAGAAATAAAAAAAAAAACAGAGTTCCATTGTCCCCCGCGTTACACTTAATTAATAATCGAAGACGCATAGCTTTTTTAGGCTGTCGATCGTCACCATTTTAGATCTTGTCTGAAATATTACTGATATATACATATATGACAATATCCCTAATGCGCGTAATCTGGAAAGTATAGGAATTTAGAATAAATGTGTAAAAAACTGCGGAGTTATTATATGTATTCAAAGTATTAAATTTTCAAAGTAATTATTGTGTAAAAGAATAGACTTTTTACCATGAAGAGCCGCATCACGAAAGGATTTTCAGGGTATGCTAATTTACGGGAAAATGAATCACACTTCATACCCCGAAAATTTAACCACATATGTGAAAATGTCTCAGCTTCGAAACAAGCTATCATACATATATAATTTTACGATATGGGCTGAGCTACAGAAGAAACCCTTACCATTATGGCCTATGGAGAAACAATTGCGAATATTGCCCCATATAGTTTGAGTTTGATATAATCTGGCAAGTATTGAAGCCGATAAAGCGCTAACGATGCCATTTCCCATAAATCTAATATGTGTTAGGGACATATCTGTTATGAAAAAAGTTCATCGTCCATTATTTGAGAAATTGTCTGAGAAATTGCTGAAATGGACATAAAGTAAAAGTTTCATAGAGATCGGTCAAAAATTATACCCGTGAGAGCGCTAACAAGGCCTTATTCTATACAATATTTCTAAGAGACATAACTCTTTGTACAAAAATCCATCGCACCTTTCCATAATATTGCTGATAATAACCTGTTGTTTAAGATTTATATAAATCTTGCATGATTTGAACCTATGAGAGCGGTAATGAGACAAGTTTCCAAAGATTCAGTATTTAGTAGTGCATCACTCTTAAAATAATTTTATCGTCCCCTGTAGAACTTGTCATAAAAAAATCCAATATAAACTATATTATCTGTTTAAAATTGTACCTGTGAGAGACCTCACAAGACTGGACGGAAGGAAGATACTTCCATGTCTCCTGCCACGCTTTACGCGGTGAACAAAGAAAGGCAGAACTTATCAACTACCACTATATAACAGGATTCTTGCTTGAGATGAATACGTATAAAATGTAGATTTGATATGTTTGTGACCCCTCGATTTTCTCCTGAACTGAGTGGGACATCGATTTGATACAACTACATAAAGTACAAACGCACACAAAACAACAAAATGAGACAAAAGCCACAATGTACAAAAGTTTTAGAGTCCTTGCTACTATCTATTGAAATATAGTTCGAATTGAAATTTCGTTAATTGAATTTCAAGAAATAAATAATTTTTTTTCACACTAACAGGTGAATCGTTACAAACATGTGATAAATCCAATGGATATATTGTAAAGACGAAATTATTAGACTTGGGTATTGCATGACTTTGTGAAATGTCAATAAAAAAAACTTCCAAAGGATGTAGGACCATAAGCATAACTACCTTAGAAGTCCTGGATGATGACCAGATAACAACAGATTTGCCGCTTATAGTAGTTGAAGTAACAACGAAAAAACGAACCTATCAATAGTTTTTAATTTATTGTAGCTTTTGCGATTTTGCGATATTTGTTGTTTTCGTCAATTCACGTTGTCTAGTTGTGTCAATAACTGTTCAAAAACCACAGTACTTTCAATTTTTTTAGAACTTAACCTACGTGAACGTCATGAATTATTATTCATGGAAATGGATCAATTAAACAAAATTCGTAGAAACAGAAAAGAAGGGAAAGGCTTTTATACACTTATTTTGTTAAAGAAAATTTGGTGATTTATGGTATAATACAAAACTATTTAATATATATTTTTTGTGTTTTAAGAATAATTTTTTCCAATGACTCATTTAAGGGGAGATAACTCTTTTAGTAAAAAAAATTATACTGGACTAATTGGGAAATATTATTTTTTTACTAGTAGCAAGAAAACAAGTTCGGTGACACCATCTTTTCTTTTTATTTTCTTGAAACATATAATAAAACCTCTCTTCTCAAAGTTTGAATAAAAAATCTATCGCAGCTTCTCGTTGCTCCCAACATTACACATGGCTGAAAGAAAAACATACATAAAATAACTTTTTAACCATTGTATGTGTGAGTGGAATTTTATCAGTCATCGCAAGTATTAACCATTTCCTAATTAAAAAAATGTATATGTATTTAAATTCAGTCTAAATAATTCACAAAACAAATTGGGAATTAGTCCATTGTACAAAGATGATACCCCGTGTGCATATAACGTTATAAAGGAACGGTATAAGTGACTTTAACCGAAATTCGTACATAATTTATAATCTATATGGCACTTATTGATGTTATTGATATTATGCTACATCAATAAGTTGCATATAGTTATTTCAATAAATTATAGACACCTGATTACTCAGACCAAATTATATAACAATAGAGTCATTACCAATTTGGTTAAGACTATTAACTTACAAAAACGTCACTGTCATTTGGAAAATCTCCTTTTAGTACCGTCTCAATTTCTCCACAGGTATCCAGGATATTTTCCCTTTTTCGTATGATAGCAGTATTTCGCTTCTTCGTTTGAATAATTTGGTCAACAGTGCAAGATTTACATCTTTTACGTTTGTTCGAGATTTCAGAGCTCCCTAAAAATAAAAAATTAATATATTTATACTTTCGACAAAAAGAAATCACATCGTGTTTATCTTTTAAATGTTTCTAACAGCCTAGCGACCCCATAAGGTAATACATTTCAATATCTAAGGTATGGCTACTTTGAAAATCTCGAGTATAACTGGTTGTATTTCTTCATATTTGAAGTGACGATTTCACTAGGTAACTATGGAAGCAAAAACAAAACAATTACAGCATGTTCACCTTGCATTCTTTGTATTACATCTATAATGTCTTCTCTTTTGTACTCTCTGCATGCTTTAAATAAATGCCTTTGCCATACTATCACACCTTCAAGTGCCTGTCTGCGTAAATCTCTTGGATATAAGTTCTCAATTTGTTTAATTTCATTTAGCTTCAAATCGAGTTCCAATAAAATGAAGACCCAGTCCTCCAATAATTCCGCAGCAAGTTTTGCTAAGTCTTTATCAGTAAAATCTAAAATAAACAAATAAAACAATGTTGTATTGCATAAAAGATTAGGTACATTTGAAACTAAACATAAAAAGTTTAATATAATTTATAAATTTCATGAACATAAACTAATGAAATAGTCGTTGGTGATCAGTACCTGACTGGCACTTTGTATAGAATTGTCCTTAAAAAATTCAAAACCTGATTTATCTGTACATTGTGTATTGCAAATTCTACAGCAAAGTAAACGTGCAGAATACAAATTATCAAAAATATTGAACAGTAGAATAAGCTACCAAAACCGTTTTCTAAATCAATACTTGATATATAAGTCACAGGTTAAGCTAGCTGTAAAACCATATTTAATACACCACTTTTGTATTAATGCCTGCACTAAGTTAGGAAACTGACAGTTAGTTTTTATTCGATTTCTGTTTTTGATTTTTGATTTTGTCATTTAATTGCTGACTTTCCGTTTTCAATTTTCTTCGGAGTTTGGAATTTTGTTATTTTAATTTTTTCTTATCTTATATAGGTGAATTTTGCACAGCGTAGTTTATCTTCGCAAATAAAGGCCAAAGATTTTATTCCAAACATGTTTGTGGGTATTGGATGTAAATCACAGGTTTCAAGACTGAACTGGATTGTTTTCGTCCAATAATGCCAGAAAAATCTACTTCCATTTGAGCTTTAAAAATACAAATATGGGCCATGCCTTTTGTCATTTATGTTGTTAAACTAACGTTTACGGTTTTTGTTTTGCCGACCGGAAAACGCCTAGCTTTATGATAGTGCTGAGCGTATGCATAACTTTTCGCAAAATATGTTTTTCGCGATTTTATTCACCAAAATAAGAAACTGCGAAGAGTTTCATTTACTCCAAATAGTAGACTAACTTACCGCAAAAAATGTTCAACTGCATATTCATGATCATTTCGTGTAATTGGAAAAAAAAATAAGCGTTGACCTATCCATGACCGTTATACTAAACTTATGTTAGAACATACGAACATGAATGCTATTAGTGCATCGGATAAAACTCTTCCCCGAACAAAATATTTTGGTTCCGTATTGTCAACTATATCCTCTAACAGGATAAAACTGAATTGCATACCAAGTAGCACAAATATCGATTATATAATTTATTTTATTGTGTTTTCAACATAAAACCTGAAACAACCTGAACTCATCGTCTATTACAAAATCGGAGCATGGTTTCCACAATGTTTTGAAATAATAGAAATTAAAACCGATTTCTTAACTTTATTATATCGATCCTTTATTTAACATAGATGAAAAAAAATTATTAGTGAGTATAACAAATGTTCACCGAACAGGACGCCAATGTCCGCCAACTCAATACCAATTAACATAATGAAGTTCATAGACAAATAACAAATCTTCCCTGTACACCGAAGCCGTGTAATGTATAATGTAAATATGGTCAAAAGAATGGAAAACACAGGATGGTGTCACTCATATCATAATGTGGGCAAATTAAAGAATTTATACAGCTTACCTCGTTTGTTTAACTGATCATCCTTGTCAGATGAGTCTTCAGAATCACAAAACTCATCTGCAAAATTATCTCTCTCATTAATCATTGTCTGTAAGTACAAAATATGTAGCTCAGTTAAGATACAGGAATACAAATATTGTTTAAAACAATATATCATAGGTACACGGAAAAAGACAAACAGACAAACAATAACACACAAATCACAACATAGAGGATGAACAACAAGAACCAATTCAAATCATTTTGGGTAATATGAAGTTATCTGGAAGAGTAATCAGATACAGTTTCACGTGTGGCATCATCAATCAGAACAATTAAGCACGATACAGGTACTAAAATACTTTTTCTTACCACATTTCATACTCATAAACAACTAGTTTTGATGGTTTGGATAACTAGTTTTTAAGGGAAACAGTATCATATTAAAACTTCATTTGTTAAATTTTGTTTGTACGATATCATAATTTTCCAAATAACGGTATCCCAAATAATAACATGATAAACGCATGTAATCTTACAAGCTAGTGATTCTGCGATATTTTAGAATGTCGTTTTGCTCAAATTTAAAACAAAAATAGAACTTACGTGTAGATATTGATAATTGATTAAAAAAATGCATAAACTATATATTTGTTCGTAGAAGATAAGTTTATTTGCAACCCATGCTGTCAATTTATCACACGCTTTTTTGTGGTTTTTGTTTTTTCATAAAAGAGAGGCAAACGTTACTCACAGATCGAAAATAAACTGGCAACGCCATGCCTAAAAAACAAGGGACAATCAGACAAATAATAATACACAAGACACAACATAGAATTACCATTTCTAAAATGTTTCAAAGTATTTTAGTTTATTAATGGGTGCATACTCATAATGTATACGATTATACAGTATCATTAGCTATATAGTTTATACGTGAAAAGAATTAAAATAGACGAAAAGGCACTCATAAACTACTGTTGTAACAATATATGAAAAACTTCAAAAAGTATCAAAAGTCTTAAGAACGCTTAAATAAAAGTGAGAGAAATAAGTAGAAATTAGAGGAATAAGTAAAATGAAATAATCTAAACATTGGGGACATAAGAAACAAATTCATTTCGACAGTAAAGTGGACAAGGCGTATCAAGTTGACTCTTTAGCTACCAAAGGGAAGCTTACAATAACATTTAAACAAAGATTCAGACAACATGTAAAAGTGAACGAATTCCAGTAAGCAACTTGTGACGATTTTGGTCGGAGGACAAGCTGTGTGTTCCTTCAAACGATTTTAAGATTTATTTTCAAAATACCTAGCTATATTGGATACATAATCTTTTGGTCGGGCCCGTTAAAAATCAAATGAGTATAATATATATATATTGGAATCTCCTCATACGCGTATTGTCAAAATAACCATACGGTCCGGAAAATATGTATTCACTACTCGATATATATATATATATATATAACAATATAATAAAATGAATGCATGTAGTATCATCAAACAGCAAGAGAGTAGAGTATGTCAGTTGCTTCAGTCTCTTGTCACGTCGCACGTGTATTACTTGAATCATAATAACAGAACATCAGATATGTCGTTTGCAGTAAATGAGTAAGGGGTAATACAAAACTAATGTATTTTTGATTTTTTTCCCATTTTGGTGCTGTGTCAATGCATGTACATAATTAAACAAATTAACGGGCAATTTGAGAAAGATAAAGATACATATTGTCTTTATGTAATCCTCAGCATTTTACATATGGTTGTATTTTGATACGCATCTGAAATTAACTGTTTACTTGTAATAAAATCATTTTGTAAATATGTATGGGACTTAAGCATGTTTAGTGTCATATGTTATAAATATACACATGATAAAGCGAGAATTGTCTCTTGTACGCATTTTTAAAAAATTAATAGTTGATGCTATAGCTGCATCTTTTGCTTCGTTTAATTTGGAAATAAACAATATTTCTACTTACATTCATAACAAAATCCTTCCAACTACTGTAATGGATCTTTCTTAGACAGATACGAATAAACAATGTTCATGAAATAAAAATAGAATTTGGAAGTTATAGTCTATTTTTAAATGATTGATTCTCAGAAATTTATATAAGTGTCCACGTTATTGGACAAATTTACTAGTTTGGAACCGCGCACAACAGTTTGTCATTCCATTTAAATCTGATGTTATATGGTTATACATTAAAAAAAAACATAATTTGTGATGACTTCTTCTTGCTATATTGAATTCAAAGTGTTCCTTATAATGAGTTCTCAACTAAAATTTGTAATTCTCATATGCTAAAAGATCATTTTTTGACATTTTTTGAACTTTTAAGGTAAAATTATGTTGTATTCTACAAAATATTTCAATGTCCAGAGAAAATGCTACGGCCATGTTCCATATTTGGAATATTTCTACTATATTGCATTTGTTATAGTATCAACATATGCTCATTTTACAAAAAATCATACTGATTCATTTATTTCTATGAATAGTAGATGCTGCATTATAGATTTTATTGGTTCTCAAAGATTATGGATGCTATCTCGATTATATTAATAACTTTTGTAGTTGTGAAATTGTTTTTTATAAAAGGCACTTCTTATTTGTGTATATGGCATAATTAAGAAAAGCGTCTGTGGATAATGAAGAACAAAATTAAAATTGCATCTCCACCTTTGATAGATGCTGATGTAATTCTTTTAATTTCATATTGAAGTCCATTGAATACCTCAACGTTTGGATGCTGGCTTCCAATTATTTATAGGTTCTGGCATCCCAACATATGCGGAAACTGACATCCCAACATATCTGGATGCTGGCATCCCAAAATATCCGGATGCTGGCATCCCAATATATCTGGATGCTGGCATCCCAATATATCTGGATGCTGGCATCCCAATTTATCTGGATGCTGGCATCCACAAATATCCGGATGCTGGCATCCCAATATATCTGGATGCTGGCATCCCAAAATATCCGGATGCTGGCATCCCAAAATATCTGGATGCTGGCATCCCAATATATCTGGATGCTGGCATCCCAAAATATCCGGATGCTGGCATCCCAATATATCTGGATGCTGGCATCACAGTTTATCTGGATGCTGGCATCCCAAAATATCGGGATGCTGGCATCCCAAAATATCTGGATGCTGGCATCCCAATATATCTGGATGCTGGCATCCCAAAATATCCGGATGCTGGCATCCCAATATATCTGGATGCTGGCATCCCAAAATATCGGGATGCTGGCATCTCAACATATCGGAATGCTGGCATCCCAATATATCTTGATGCTGACATCCCATAATATCCGGATGCTGGCATCCCAAAATATAAGGATTCTGGAATCACAACCATGCAGACATGTACCATTTTTCATTATGAAATACGGATTTAAATGCTGCTTCCTAATCAATTGATTTTAGTATTAAGCCACCAATATAACACCCAGTACATTTCCTAAGGTTTTGATGTGTGTTGAATGCATACGAAAACAATCAAGTAAACATAAAAAAAAGCTACTGATGAATGCCGGGAAGATTATATTTTTTGTCTTTGTTCATGTCCAGTGGCCAGTTTAATGCATATTGAGAATGTGACATCATAGGTCAGAGTGTGAAATGTATACTTGACCAACAAACTGAGTCTGAATTGTAAAGTGCTAGTTTACCATGTGAATGTTGATGTTAACAATTTGATATTTATAAAACTATGTCAATGTACTACCGGTAAGTTTACAATAATTAGGCAATTTTAATGTTATTTTTCTGACTTTGATTACCATTATGAAAGACATGATGTATACATTTTATTGACTACATGTATAATGGTCTCGAGACAATACATTTATATATGATGACATCAGGACTACAATTTTCAAATCCGCTCATGTTTCGAATGTTCTTAGAATATTTTTTTTGAAAATAAGCTTAATGCAATTGCCGGCTTAAAATCATATCAAGTTAAGTAGTTCCCAAGGCTTCAGAAATCAACTGGGCATTCTTTTTTACTGGACTAGATTCTTTTTTTACAGGACTAGATTCTTTTTTTACAGGACAATCACACATATGATTTGGACAAAATTAAACAAAAAATGCTGCCCATTTTGTATTGCATATTATCAATCAAATAAATTTGCCCAATGACCATCAACCTTTGGAATGTCTGATTAACTAAGTCATCCAGGACATACACTCTACAACAGTAACAAAACAGATTGGTGACTGTACCTTTATGAAGAAGTATGAGGTGCATTTAATGTATAAAGTAAGGGGATTTGTTTTCCGCACTATTGCCTGTATACCATAAAACATGTACCACAATGCAATATATAAAAACATCTATTATCGATGCTGGTGCAGTGTCTTTGATCTGTACGTACTGGATATTGTCAGTATATCTGGACTTGCTGTATACATCTTCCAATGTGTCAGTACATCATGTGAGCATCTTCTAGTACTGGAGTCTTTCGTTTCATTAAGAAAACTTACATTTTCTTTATTACAATCATTATTAAACTTGTATATTTTTTCTGTATTTTGATATTTCAATATTTGTTAATCATTTAATCAAATCAGTTACACGAACTGAAACTTTCAAACTTTCTATTATCATGTATTGCTAGTAATCTGAAATCAGCTGGAATCACAAATGATCTGGTGCTGTTTGAATGATTCGTCGTCTGAGTTTAACCTGTCCAATAACTATAAAGTGTTGCGATACATTAATACACAACACATGAATAGTAACCAGAAAGGTGAAGCCACTTCTTTACTCTTTACAAATGCTGAAAAGAGAAATAATAATTATATGAAAGATTATCAAAAATAATTTTTCGTTGAAACATCACAACACTAGGGAACAGAAAGTAAATCTTCATGTATGATAACATAATGATGTAGAATTAAATTTAAAGATTGCTTTTTCACTCATGGTTGATATTAAAAATAAAATACTTGCACACCCCTTCCCTACGAAAAAACGCATTATAATTCGAAGAAAATCTTCATTTAAACTTCTTTTAAATAAAGTTTTCCACACCAATATATGCCTGTTGTTTCTGCGTAGTCGTTAAATACTATTCAAAACACATATGAACCACTAGTTCAATTGAATTTTT
The DNA here is from genome assembly GCA_019925275.1 of Mytilus edulis. NCBI lineage: Eukaryota > Metazoa > Mollusca > Bivalvia > Mytilida > Mytilidae > Mytilus > Mytilus edulis. Next base: position 58,654,328 of record CM034362.1, read on the forward strand.
ATGGAACAACATCCAGGTCTATACTGTACATTATGAAAGGGAGAAAAGTGTTCAATTTCACCGAAGTTTTTTTTAGAAATACATCCTACATGTATTTAGTGACTTTCGTGAAATTTAATTCCCATCTAAGGGTGCATTTGGTTAACACATTACTTTGTGTGTTTTTTTTTAAATTTTAGCCTAGTCCTGGAACACAAAACTCTTGTAGCGATATTTACATTTTCCTAAATTTTCTTTTCATTCATTTTACAAATTTGCTATGTTTTTCTTTTATTATCAAGCTTCCACCACTTTTACAAAAAAAAAAAATAAATAAATCACGAAAATATCAGCTTAAAATCATTTATGAAAAGATGACTCCGAAGCATATTTGTAAGACTAGCTTGACCCATAAAACTATGTAACCTATTATATTAATTCCTGCCAGTAAGGTAAGTTAACTTAAGTACCAAATGTATATATATTAGATTAAATTTATTTTGAAATTGGTAAATCTGTTATGTATGGTTAGCGTTTCTTTCTTTTAAAACATAGTATTTCAAATTTTACATTCACTCTTATTCATATATGACTATGCGGTATGAGTTTTGTTCATTGTTGGAGGCCATATGCTGATACAGCTGATATTTAACTGTAAACTGCTTAGTCATGTTAGTGATATATATTATTTGGTCTCAGTCCGGTTGAGAGTTGTCTCATTAGCAATCATACCAGTACTCAGATATTACTCAGACTTCAAACGGCTGTTTTGCAAGACAAGCTAGGTACATGAGCGTAGGAAGTCAACACTCAGAGTAATCTCGGACGGGCACAAGTTAACTGGTCAGCTCCCTCCTTTTTCGTGTGAAAAATACGGATCGAAGTGCATCCCTCCCCGACGACATAGGAGAATCTGGAGACTGACATTAATCATTGTTAACCATTTAAGCCTGTACTTTTACTTTTCCCTCTGGAAGTAATCAAAATTATATTATCCGGCTGGCGTATCAAGTCACTGAAATATGCGTCCGAGATTACTCGGACTTCAAACAGCTGTTTTGCCAGACAAGCTAGGTCCATGATAGTCCAAATAATTATGACGTCTCCCAGAAAAAAAATAAAATAGCCTTCCCAGACGTCATAATTATTTGGACTAGGTCCATGAGCGTAGGACGTCAGAGTAATCTCGGACGGGCACAGGTCAAATCGTCTGCTATAGAAAAATTCGACATCTGATAATATATATATAATAATATGAAACCATTACAGACATACATGATACAGCTGTCGAGTTGAGTAGAACATTCCTTATGAATGGCTAAATCTGCGAAATCTCGGACTACGAAGTGCATGTGAAATATAAGCAAATCTACTTACTGTATGAATAGCGTTCTATTACGTATATGTTTCTGTTATATCAAAATGATAATAAATTGCGGCATACTGGCCAAAGAAGTGCTTTTCGTCCTTCCCCTTGCAACCATGTCCACTTCGCCGATTTTAAACATTCTTTTTACATGACGTCATGCGGGTGGGATTTACCGCAATTAGCGTAAAAAAAATAGTGCAAGCGCTTTCAGTATTAAACATAAGAAAAACTAATAAATAAGAGAATATTAAAAGGGTTATCTGTTTTAATTACTTTTCAAATTTTTTTTATATCGGTATAAGTGATTCTTGAGATTTGATTTCTTATCATGTTTTTACTGTGTCTGCACGAATCTCTACGCATGATGGTAAACCACCTCTTACGTCATAATAGCCCTGACGTCATTAGATAAAGTGTTGGGAAGAAAACAACAAACGGATTTTTGTTGTTGTTTTATTTTTTGCATTGCACAAAATTATGCATTGGAGTACATCTAGATATCTATAGAAATTCGGCCAACGGTATATCAAACAGAACTTGAAGGATTACTGCATTTTGGATATTTTGCGATGTCTGCACTCCTACAGTTTTGGATGCCAGCATCCAGCTTTTTCGGGATGCCAGCATCCCAATAAAACGGGATGCCAGCATCTCAATATAACGGGATGCCAGCATCCCAAAATAACGGGATGCCAGCATCTCAATAAAACGGGATGCCAGCATCCCAATATAACGGGATGCCAGCATCCCAAAATAACGGGATGCAAGGATCTCAATAAAACGGGATGCCAGCATCCCAATATGACTGGATGCCAGCATTTCAATATATAGGAAATCCAGCATCCCCAAAAAATAAAAAAATATTTTAATAAAATATATGCAAAACTAGCATCCCAGTAAAAGTAAGATGCGCCAGCACATTATTATTTTAACAACAGCATCTACATCAAATTTTAATGCTGGAAGCATATAAAATAAAACACACAGCATACGTACTATAAAAAGATGCTACCTTATGCAAAATATGAAAGCAATTAAAAAATTGAGAAATATTTGGAAAAATTATTCAAAATTAGCATCTTTTCATTGAAATATGCTATTTCCTAGTTATTTCACGGAATGTATGAAAAAAACTGTACATGAGAATTTGAAAATTTAGTTGAGAACTCATTTTATTAAAGGAAAATATGCAACTATCTCTGTTACCGTTCGTCTAGTTTATAACATTCAACTTAAATGTTAAAGAATCACGTGATTGAATGTATTTAAATAAACGGTTAATAAACGGCCATTTTCTAATTGATTCAAAGTAACTTTTCTTTAAAAATATGAAGCAACTGAATTGCTATGACTAATTTATAAATTCAGATATGACCAAATTAAACAAAATATATAACATTTGTATTACAGAGTGAATGTAATTCACAAAATGAATTTAAATGTTAACAATTATATACTGTACAAAAGAATAAATGTACGTTTTAAAAAAGTTGTAGTTTAGACCGTATATTCTTCAATTTTTTAATTCAAAGATTGAATTTTAATGAAAGTAAACCATGAAAAGTGTATTAAATTCATAAAAATTATTACTTTTGTTTTCAATCATTACAGAAATTAACAATGAAACAAAATAGACAACATATATTTTAATCTTGCTCTCCATTACCATGATTACGTAGTAACATAACCTCTGCCCCATCGTATGGCTTTTAATATCTGTTAATCTCCTTTTTTCATTTGTTTTTTTAGTTGATACGTGATCAAGTTCTTGTTCACGGTGGTCATCATTAGCTGGAAGCTAGGTGCGTCTAAGACAAAATCAACATCAGAGTTATGATGATATAACACAACTGTTACGAACACTTACGAAATTGTTAACCGATATGACGCTTCGCGTCTTTGATCTTGTAAATTAAAGAGAACCATCTGATCATTTGCACATCTTCTGATTGTGTCATTTTCTCCATTGTGAGTTTGAATTCGCATGTCTGGAGATAACGCTTAGCGAGAGACACTTAAAATGGATACACTTGTCTTAACCGTATGTTTTAATTGAAGTACCAGTGCGTTATTGATGTTCTAATTAGATTGAGAACTGTTTATATATTACCTTTTCAGATACGTTACTCGTGAGAAAATTTAGAATAGAAACATTATCTGCAACAACATTGCTGTTGTAATAAGTTTACTTTTTTAATCGATTTCAATTCATTACTCCATATAAACACGTTATACATATAATCTGTATCCAAGTAGTTTATAAGTCGAACTACTGTATCTGTAAATTGGCAGCATTAAGGATGTGATGTTGACAAACCGCACATGGAAGGGTTGCTTGACCCCAATCTTTATTGACTTAAATTGTCTACCGAGTGTCGGTCGTTCTCTCCAGTCAATCTGGCTTCCTCAATCAGAAACATTTGACCGGCACGACATAGTACACACGCATAAACATATGATAACTTACATCCGTATGGAAAATATTTTGTCACGCACTAAGTCTACCTTTAATAAACATTGTTTTCCAGACAGGTAACACAGCTCTATCAATCAATACAGAGTATGGAAAAAAAAAATCTATTTTTAAATCATTATTTTTAGATGTTTTGTAATATGACTGAACTACAAAATGCGTTGTATCTATTAATAGATTGTGTTTTGGTTTGTTTAAGGCACTATTTTGATTATAATAAAAAAAAATATGCAATTGTAAGATAGAAAGACTTTTATTATATTAGTCAATAGATCAATATTAAAGTCACAGTTACAAAAATAATCAGCATTACACATGTATCATCACCTTTTATACATATATATTAGTTGAGGAAATTTGTTTTCATTATACCGAAATCTGTGGTGTTGTTGTAGTCCTTATTTACCTTATAATTATGTCTTACTCCACCAAATGTGTACATTTAAAAATGACTGTTATTAATATGACACTGATACGTTTATTATTTTATGTCAAATGTATATTCTAACAGCTTTTATTGCTTTTGAATAAAGTATCATGGTAATAAGGAATGCAATTCTATAAAAAAAAAATGGTATCTTCACAGAATCTCTATGCAGAAACTATGGCCTTTTCTTTTCAAGACATACGATAAAAAAACTCATATTTCAAACAGGGTCCGTGCAGATCATTTCCAAAAATCTGACAAACCTTAGTTTGTTTGTCATGGCTATTAACAATGATTAAGCACACTGTTTAAATATGTCAACTATATGTATAGATGGAAATCTATTGATTTTTACACGAAATTTGTTAATCTTATTATTTTTTTTCATCGTTATAAATCTGCAATTGGGTCAGTGTCATTATAAACATATATTTATAGGATAAACTTGAGTCAGAAGATACCCCCAAACAATTTCCTGTGTTCCATTAGAAGCATAATGTTTTTAGTGCCTACATGGCAAATAGGGATTCGCCATATGGTCGTCCATATAACATGTATATATGGTTAGATGCATAAGTCGATACATATGTATCAAAACACTTATTTTAACAAATGTCTTCATTTCATCAACTAGTTAGCATACAGAGGAACACTCTAGAAATAAATGTTAAGAGAACATATTCAGTATATAATTACATTGAAAAGAAATTTGACTATTACCCACTACTTGTCTTAGAATAATAGAACATTCAGAGCCTGCCCTATGTATTTCTCAACGGATGTGAGTGATTGTTTCTAACGCGTGAGAGGTAGAGATCTCAATGCCAAAGGAATCCATCTATAATTATCTAACTATAAGTTAGTTTGACATTCTATAATGCAAATGATTTAGCATCAATAAACCCTTTTTCTGTAGATTATGTCTATGATTTATAACAATAACTTCAGATTATATGTAGTTACCTCTAAATCTTTTTAACAATATGTGACAACACATTCAAAGCAGAATGATGAAGGTTTTAACTTTCGAAACTAATATTAATTGATTGCTACAAAAAAGGACATTATGTGAATTAAATAGTGCAACACTTTGCACAAGACATTTAAAATAATCCATATTGAATACAGTCGTGTGTAGGATTTTGAAAATCACACTGCATTGGCAATATTACTACATGTACATGTATAAATGAAAACAAATCTTGTTACGTGAGTATGTATAACGTTTAATGGTTCTCTTCGTTCCAGTTCTTAATTTTTAAGCAAAACATACCCTTTACTTTTTTACTCTATCAATTATCCTTATTTTCTTTAGAATCACACATGTATTTTTTAATTTTTTTGGCGGCGTAGTTTATATTTTTTACTGATTCTCAAATCAGTTTCAAAAAAATTGTATGCTATTGTTGAAATTAGTTTTCGCAATAAAATATATGTCATGATAAAAATATGGCCACTGCAATTCATATTAACGATTATACTAGGACACAATCAACATTTATTTTCGCTTATTTTGTTTTAAAAAAAACATTAAAATGTATCCAACCCCATGCTACTTAAATAGAAATGTGGGTATCGACATTGTCTATTTTGTATATAGCGAATACACATTTTTTAATGAAATAAATAATGATGTTTGGTATTCAGTGGTGAGACGGGTTTCTTTACATTTATCATAATTTTGTAGACATGCCATTGCCTTCGACATTTTGTATTTTCTCAAATTACCGAACATTTTAGAAATGAACTTCAATTACTGATCTAGCAAACAATGGAACCCCTCTAATTGTATGAAAGGACAAATATTTTGCACAAATGTGCGTTAATTGGTGCAATATTGAACATGATTGCTCTGTTAAAATAACAACATAATGAACATAAACTGGTACAATTATGTAACTTAGTAAATGCATTTCCAACGTGATATTTTAACATGTTGGATGGTAGTTTTCTTTTATTGACAACCTTTTCTTTATTTTTTATTTCAAAATTCTTTCTATCAGTTCTTAGTGACGGTGTCTTATAATCAATCAATGTATATGTACATGCAGTTATTTTCGTTACAGAAATATTCAACTAGGTTTTCACGCTTTTGCGCTTGAATTTAACCAAACAATTTTATGTACAAAACAATGATCAAACAAATAAATATGATATACAGCAACAACCAACCACTGAGTTGGGACAGGCACGTACTAAATATGGCGGGTTTGATTTATTTGTTGGCGCAAAACCCTCAACACTGCTTAACTGTCGATGCAGAAAAGAAACCTACCTTCGGAACCGTTCTTAAATCACAAACGCCTTCGACATTTAATTCAAATATCATGTTCATGCTACATTTTTTGATTTAATAGTGGCTGCAATGAACAATATAATGGATGCATGCCATATGTGGTATAGGTTCTTTGTGTCGCTCCTTATATACCCTTCGGATATTAGGGGTCTCTACTCGCGCAGTCTTTAATTTTTTATGTAGCATTTAAAAGACTATGGATTGTTTTTTCTTCGTTTTTTTTTCGTTTTTTTTTACCATGATATTTAAGTGTTATCGACCTGTTCTCTAATTAAGGTGATAGGTACTATCGTGCCTTGGAATTGTACGTTAAAATTGAACTAAAATAACGCAACGTGTATAATATTGACCGTCAAGTTGTATATTAACTTCTAAGTATACATATAATGTGATTTTTTTTATGTCATTTGGTTTCTGTTTTGTTGTCGTACGTCATTTTTGTCATGTTTCCCTTTAATCTATATAATTAATGATTTATGATTAAATGTTTTTTTTTTTATTTCTGTCATATCACTAATGTCTTCGTACATCGTGGTTCACTATTCTAACTTGAACAAGCTTCGACTTGCAGAACGGAATTCATTGTTGAAAGAAGAGTTGCAGGTCGTTAAATCATACATTGTCATATAAATGTATAAAACTCTTTCCGTTTTAAATTTTCGTCTGAGTTCAGTATTTTTGTAATTCGACTTTTTATTTATACTTATATTAAATTATGTTTGGTTGATAGCTAGTGCAGTTTAAGATTAATTATTTTATCCAACTGTGTTGTACCTGGGGTCCTCTTGTATTATCCATCAATAAACATAACCTAGGTGCATTCACACCCATAATATATGCCTTGACCTAGTCAGGCTATAGCTATTTTGACCATATATTATTCGTTGTTCAGTGTCTTTATTGGCACTTTTAATTTCTGGGGGGGAGACTTTTATTGATGGTTGTGGTTGTGTTCATTACAGTGTTATTGTTATCTGTAATCATGTGTTGTATATGTCATCGGAATAAGATTAAAACAACAATTAAACTAAGATAAATCAAATGATATGAAGAATGAAATCATGTGTTTTCTGCCGTTATATCTGGTTAGACGTGACTCTTTTATAAACAAGAATTCTACTACACTCTTAGGGCCTAATGTTTTTAATACGGCCAGTGCATATATCTATTAGTTGGTCGGTTACTCAACTATCTGACATAAACTAAATAAAGCTTTTGGAGAAAATTAAGGTTTGTTAAATCAAATGTCTGAAGCTTTTTTGTTGGAATTTTATACTTATCTTCGTCAATTTTTTTTCTGTTGTCTTTCCTGCTAACTGTCACGCTGACTGTGGTATGGATTTTATTCATTTGCTGAAGATTTTGGACACATTTAACGTTTTTTTTTTTTTTTTCTTTCAAAACCTAAGATAAATAAGGATTCTATACGATTTTCAAAATTCGTATTTTAAAGTATATGTAATAAAATTGTGAAAAGGAAGAAGAGATCTGTAGAAAAACTTTTACATGGATGACATTAAAGGATTCTTAATATCTGACATAAAGTCAAAAACAAGATAAGCGAACACCTTTAATATTTACCACTTGTACATTCATCAATATTTAAAAGACAAAACAAAAACGTTTAATTGGTCATAATTTATATGTTCGCTATTTGAATCTGTTCAGATTAGATGCAATCTCTCTTGCATTTATCGTAAGTGTGATTACATGCTACAAGACAATCATCATGAGCATCCCTCTTTGCATTGCGATATCCATTCGGTTCGTCTCTTTTTCTGCCTACAGTGCCACTACCTGGACAGTGGTGAACACAGGATGAAAAGTTGTGTTTACACTGAGTACACGTTGTGGCGCTTCTGACCATATTTACATTAAATATTAAGAAGACTAATATAACAAGCATGGTATACTTCATGGTGGATGTTTCTGTAAGTAGATATACATTAATACGAATAAAAACTTTTAAAATATTCACATATAAACAAATGAGTACATTAAATGTATTTTATATATTGAAAAAAATAGTGTTGTCAAATCGTACACTTTTGGCTAACCGGTTACCCGGATAATTGTTCGACCGATTAAGTTGATGTTTGAAGGCCTTATATAGAATGTTACACATAGTTTGGTATTATTAGGCTTATCTGTGAAGATTCCTGATAATAATCAAATACACCGTATCAACTAATGGCGTGTCTACTAACTTCAGATTGAAAAATAAATACTTTATCTCGTAGAATTTAATATGCCTGAAACCGATGATTCTTTCATTTTTTCTTCTTTTCTCCGAAAATAATGTGGAATGATTCAGCCAAAGCTCGTACTATCAAGTATACATTGATTATATTACCATTGGTTTGCATTTCACAATTTTTGAGTTAGTATTTCGTTTATGACAAAGCCTTGCACAACGGAGATTGCATTTTCAGATGTAGGTCTTCATAATATAAGAACAAAAATGAAATAATGAAATAAATCGTAAACTTTAATCGTATCACTGATTTAAAGTAACTGTTAAAAAAACATGCATACTAATAATGTTTCCTTAAGATTTTGCCCAGTTCTAATTAATTTTATAATTTTGGATTAACAATAGCAATCAATATACTGGGCAATTGATTTGTCAAATTAATTACCACGGCGACAATTTGAAAGAAAACATAACTATTTTTAAATGATTTCAGTACAAATTTATATCAAATCTATCAATTTTTTTTAAAAAGTTCCGTAAACCAGTTAGCGTTTCGTTATTCGGTATTCGGTCGTTCAAACTGTTAACCGGTTAACCGTTGGCAAGATTAAAAAAAAATACCCGTAAGTCATGTATAACGATGCAAATGCTACCTGTAGTTGAGAAGAATACAATGTTTAGTTTGAGTATTACAGTGAAACCTGGTTAAACCGAAAACTGTATAAACCAAACATGTTCTAAAGCACCGTCATATCAAATTGCATGCGCTGTGAACTTGATAAAACCAAACATCGACCAAAATCGAACAAAATCTTCAGTCCCGAGAAGGTTCGGTTCAAACAGGTTTCACTGTACTTTACTTTAGAACCTCAGTTCCCTTTTTGGTTGAGTTCATGTTTTTCATTTTTAAGTTTACTATTGAATGTATGTTATTTGTATTCGTCTTTTCGGTTTTTTTTTTTTCTATTTGCTCATGGTGTTTAGTGCTTTTATGAAACTCGTGACTTAAATACCCCACTCGGTATTTTATGGTTTTACCGTCAAAAATACCCTCATGGTCTTGATAAGGTTTACAGGATGGAGAAATAATAATCAAACAACTGAAAAAATGGACAAAATAAAAGAGAAAAATAAGCAAATCTATAACGAATAGCTGATATTGTGGTGCTAAAATATTTTTAAAAAACAGAAAATATCATATAACTTTTAAATACATTTTGTCGTTAGTCTTTACTAATTTTGAATTCTTTTAACTATTCTTCATATTTGAGTACCCCTTTTTCGTTTTTTTTGTCCCATTATATAATGTTCCCCAATTCAAAACCTCGGTAATAGCATTTATAATGAGTACATTTCTTCATATTGCTTTCAAAATGCAATATTGACTGCTACCTAAATATATTGTATATTTTTAGATCTATTCAAATTGTGATAATCAAAATCTTTGTGTATGAGCTTTTGACTTTGCCATTTGACTAGGGACTTTCCGTAGGAATTTTTCTCAGAGCTTGAAGTATTTCTGTGATTTTACTTTTTGCAACGAAAATAATGTATGGTTAGAAAATATTACTTTTTCTGCTAACGCGTTTGCATGCATTTTATTCCCATTTTGTCCATCCAGTATGCATGCAGAAAAATCGATCACATGTTATCCATTGAATAAACTATCGACAAATATCAAACATCATTAATGAGTTTGACTGTCTCTTTGGTACCTTTCGTCCCTCTTTTACAACATTTCATTTGTTTTAACAAGAATGTGTTCAAAGTACACGAATGCCCCAATCTCATTATCACTTTCAATGTTCAGAGATATATAGTAGTCAAAACTTATTTAGTGTAAAAATTCCGAAGATCATACCAAAGAGAACATGTGTATTAAGTTTCAATTTGATTGGACTTCAACTTCATCAAAAACTACCTTGACCAAAAACATTAACCTGAAGCGGGACAGACGGACCATAAATAGGGCATAAAAATGTATAGAATACTCAAAATAGAGTTTTATATTTAAAAAAGGAGATGTGGTATTATTTCTAATGAGACAAATATCCAGCTAAGTTCAAAGGAAGGGGAATTAAGCAATTATAGGCAATGTACGTCAGTATAGTATTTGTTTGAAGTCGAGCGTAACGATTACTATTCTTAAAACGAATAACATGAACATCACGAAATAAAATAATGCTTTTCAAATACATGTATGATGTCAAACATTCATTCATAAATAATGCACTTGCCTTATCGTGAGTATTCAATTGCTATCTGTTTGCGTATTAAACTACTGTAGTATTAAAATGATAGAATATCAGATCCAAAGTTCATAGGTCGATTACATAAATGTTACACCAAATACTATGTTAAGGTTTACATGGTTAAAAAGGTCAGAAATTATCTACACATGTCGAGAACTATAGACGGGTTCTATTCCACTCGCAACATAAAGTTAAGGTTCTACTAAAGTCAAAATATAGGACACTTCATAAACATCTAAACTATGCCTGTATTTTTCAACCTATAATGATTAAAGTCCTAAACTATGGGATCATATGTTCATTTAAACATACTTAACTTATACACACTGTGTAAAACTTGAAATTGTTATGTTGTGGCCAAACCGGTTATTGGGGTGAGCAATAAATTTCCCATAAAAATCTGGAGGCCTGTGAGACGACTTAACGAATACTGTTATTTGTAATGCAGTGCAAGCTCATGTTAGTTTTTCAGTTTATTTCATGTATCTAGGTGAACGAGTATCGAAGATACAATAGAAAAATTGGACAAATATGCTATTGAAACACATGTTTGTGACATATCAACATTAGCTTGCCCTGCATTAGATATAACAGTATTCGTCCATATCAACTTTAAGCAAATTAAGTCGTTTCGCAGTTCTCCAATTTTTTTGGGAAATTTTAGTGTTAACCCCAAGAACCGGTTTGGCCACAACATTACAATTTCAGGTTTATTTCAAATTTACGCAGTGTATATATTTTAAGTATGTTTAAATGAACATATGTTCTAATACTTACGGATTTTATACATTATAGATTGAAAAATACAGGCAAAGTTTAGATGTTTCTGAAGTGTCCTATATTTTGACTTTAGTGGAACCTAAACTTATTATAGTCCTGATCCAAAAACATAAATAAGTCTACCTAGACCGTTTGGCTGGTTCTTTCTCCCACTCGTAACTTATTGGTATCTAAGTTCATGATCTATTGTGATAAAAGGACGAGACACCAGTCAACTTGGAACGTTAAATTAATGTTGTATATAGAGGATTATTTACAGGAATAAAATCTGTGTTTACTGTTGACAGATAGTACACACGGTCTAAATTTCAAATAAATATATAATATTAAGAACTAATTATTGAGAGAAGAGAAGAAAATCGTTCTATCATATATTGTCATATACTGATAGTAATCAAAGGTACCAGGTTTATCATTTGTTATGCCAGACTCGCGTTTCGTCTCAATAAGACTCATTAGTGATGCTCAGATCCACAAAGTCAAAACGCCAAACGAGTATAAAGTTGAAGAGCATTGAGGACCCAAATTTCCAAATACGTTATGCCAAATAACACATTTAGCTCCAATTCAAAATGTCACTCCCGGTGCCAGTATATACATTGTCTTACACTGATTCCGAAACAATGTGAAGCGAGTCATACTTGTTTCGGGCAAAACGGAAATACGTGGAGAGCAACGATTTACTCGTGTCACCCCTGCGTAAATTGATGGGTTTCTTCGCACTGTTTCCTAAGATCTTTTGCGTTTTAATACTTTTTACTGAAAAATGATTTGCTACTTCCAGTTTAAAACGTACCTTTCGGTTTCATATGATAGTTTATAATCCTGGTACCTTTGATAACTATCTATTCATATGGATTCAAATATATACGGAATATATGTGATCTTTTCTTGAAAAACGGGTAATATTTTGATAGGTCAATGTATGCCTATTCTAAACATGAGTAGTTTTTATGTACTTTTTACTTTTAAAAAAGGTGCAAAAATGGCTACTTTTAAGTAACACTAAGTCATTTGCTTTAGTTGTTTTGCAATATAAATAAAAGAGAGGTGGTATTACTAAAAATTAGACAGTTATCCACAAGATTTCAGATGAAGTGCATGTAAGCAGTTACAGGTCATCATTCGACTTTCAACAATGAAAAGATTATCTGCCTAATTTACCACAATACAAGTCATGAAAAACAAAAATGACAGACGTACAATAACGAAAACCACTGAAGTACAGGCATCTGACTTGTGACAGGTACATACAGAATGTGGTGGGGCTAATAATATGTGCGAACGACCAACCCTCTGTCTAACGTAATAAAACAGCGTTCGGTTCTTAGCTGACTCAATCTTAAACTAGAAATGAAAGTGTTGATCTTAGTAATCTTTTTGTTGTTCCGGTAAGTTTGATTTTACTTTTATGGCATTTTCATATATATCTAGCTTTAGTATTTTCAGCTTTTTTCTTACCTGATGCTTGTTTTTACATTCAAAATAAAAGAATCACAGAAATTTGTATTTAGAAATAACTAACATTCTTAAAAAACTAAAAGCAAAATTTTAGATTTGATTAAAAATAACAAGTTTTTTCATTGTCTTGATAAATATTAACAGTGACGTAACTATGGAATAAAAGTAGGAAGACAATAATATATTTTTCTTGTTACACACAATAACAAGTAGTAGATCATTTTGTATGCAACTGCAGAATATTGGTTAAATTGTCCTGTGTAAATTTCAACTTATAGGAGTACCCTGTATTTTGATTGTTTAATAACTAGTACATTGTTAATGTCATATTTTGATAAGACAGCGGTGAACCTGCAATAATCAGGTCATCTCCTCAAAGAAAGGATTATGTTTCTGCGTCGCATTTTTAAATAGCCTTAAAATGAGTCTTGCTCCTGTTGTAGTACATTTTATTCCGTCCGTTTTGTTATGTTACCTTGCATTTTTCAGTTTATTGATTTACAAAATCTGAACCTGCGTAAACTACTGCCGTCAAAGGTTTACCTCTTCGCATACATTCTCGTGTAGCATTGAATGGGTTTTGACTGTTATATGAACTTGATATGATAATTAATCAAAGACAACTCGATCTTCAAATCAACAAATGTGTTTCTAATAATCAGTCTTGTCATTTTTTTTTACTCAAACACTCGTATGTTTTGTTATGACTACACTTTTGATGTTTAATGTATTTTCGATTCGTATCTAACACAACAACAAATGAGACACACAACAACAAGTATTCGATCATTTTATTCAACTGCAAAATGTCTATTGGTTAAATTGTACGGTGTAAAGTACAACTTATAGGAGTACCCAGAATTTTAATTGTTTAATAACTACTGCATTGTTAATGTCATATTTTGATGAGACAGTGGTGAACCTGTAGTAATCAAGTCGTCTCCATTTATTATCGATATGATTCAAACACATAATGTTGTCCCAAATTGGGATATTTGAATCATGAGCTGCAAGTTGCTGTATGCTTTAAATTGTACGTCTATTTACTCTTGAGAGTTGCTTGTTTTTCTTAATATTCAGAGATTTAGATAATAACACAATGTTAAATGTTGTACCCCTGTTTCTAACATTTATACCTATAAAGTGTGTTTGGTTTTTTTCACACATTGTTGTCAATATGATGGAATTTGGTGCGATTGTCGTACTAGTGACAGGTACGCTAGCTTTAAAACCAGGTTTAATTCATCCTTTTCTACATAAGAATGCCTGTTACAAGTCAGGAACATGACAGCTGTTATTCATTCGTTTGATGTGTTTGGGCTTGAGAATTTGCTATTTGATTAGGGATTTTCCATTTTTATTTTTTGAGTTCAGTATTTTTGTGATTTTACTTTTTACATACAAAAATGCCTGTACAAGCTAATGAATACAACAGTTGTTTTCCATTCCTTTGAATTGTTTGAGTTTGTTTTTTTTTCATTTGATGAGGGACTTTCCGTTTTCATTTTTTGAGTTCAATATTTTTTTTATTATACTTTTTATTGAAGGTTAGTCTTTTTCATATTTTCTGGGGCTTTGTGCTTTTTTTTTCTCTTATAATTTTTATATAGATTTACAGGAGGATGTTTAAAACTACAATAAAACTTGAATGAATAAAACCATTGCCTTTGTTAAGTTGGATGAAAAATATAGGTATTAAAAATGAAAATAGCACATCAAAACATATGCTTATGATGTCTTGAAAGATCAATTTCATTTGCAAAGGATAGTTGTTTACATTGTTACTTGGTTGAATACGAAACTTGAAGAACTATTTGACATTACGATTTTCATTGAAGGTGATTTTCAACAGACGAAAACTAATAATGACACTTAAAATAATTGACAATTTCATAGTTTTCGAAATATTTAATGAATGATGAGTTAGTTTATTCTTCTAATCATCTTTATTGATTTGGAGCACCTTGCATCGAAAGCATTCCAGAAAAGACCTCTGCTGAATGTGTTGTTAAAGGAACTTTCTTTACAGTCATTATGCCACCAAGGTCCGTTTGATTTCGCAAATTTGCCGCCATCTTTATCCTGATCAGGTGTTGAGAATTTGGAGTTGTTGTGGTATGATAGGGAGTCA